>JAJPUD010000880.1:103482-201968 GCA_023553655.1 Myrmecobius fasciatus
AGAGACAGAGACAGAGACAGAGAGAGAGAGAGAGAGGGAGAGAAGGAGAGAAGGAGAGAGGGAGGGAGAGCATGATTAAAAATAATCAAATCATTCTGTTCCAGAGGCACCTAGGAGTCGTACCTAGGTCTAGAGGGTTAGGTGGGTGTAATTTCTTACACCTCTGGGTGCTCGGGAGATGGGTGTGTCTGTCTTTCCCCCGGGCTACACGCGCAATAAACTGCTCGGGCTCCGGCCTTCGGGAGCCGCCCTAGTCTCGATCGGCCCTCAGTGGTGCCCCGCTGCGGGGAAGCCAACTCACTTACCCGGGGCGCCCAGGGCGCGGCTGGCTGGGCGCAACAGCTGCACCAGCAGCAGCTGAAGGAGGAGGAGGAGGAAAAAGCAGGCCTGCTGCCCCAGAAATAAGGGGAAGGGGCCGTTACTGTAGACGCCTCGGCAAGGGTCCCTGCCTTCTCGGACCATACCGTCGGGTCCCCTGTTCTAGGTTTCGCAGCGCCTCTTTTGGGGGGAAACGCAGGGCCCTATGTATCTATCTCTCCGGGACTGAGGCCGGGGCTTCTCCTGAGCGGTCTGATAAACCCTCCTCCGCCCCCCGGGGAGGGGTAGCAGGCCTGTGGCAGTTTCCGGACTGAGGAGTGTGGAGGTTGTGAGATGCAGGGCGGGGTAGGTGAAGAAAAGAGGGGAAGAGAGGGCGCCCCTCACCCATTCTTGGGGTAACTAATATTCCTTTGGTGCTTTCTATTAAAATTATTTTTGTAAGTCTTCCCAGTGCCAAGTCTCTTCTTAATTCATCCTTCTTAGCCTTTCACCTGCTCTTTCTTTTTTGCAAGCACCCCCTTTCTCATCCATTAATGCATGCCATATATAATACATTTGTCTCTCTTTTCCTCTGAAACTGACATTTCCTCTTTCATAACCATACCGTCCCCCTGACCCCTCCTCCCTCTTGGTCCAGTTCCAGGCCAGCATGAGTGGTGGCCCTGATAAGGGCTAAATGTGCTCTCCTACTTAAAAAAAAGAGAAGAAGAAGCTATATATAATGCATATGTGTGTCCATATATATGTATATATGTGTGTGTGCACACCTATACACATACATATAGATTTAAATAGATACAGCTGTCAAGGAAAAGTTAAAAATGAACTATTTTGTGGCAGGGTTCAAAAAGAGAGAGATAAAAGCTGTGTTATAGTTTATTTCAAAAATGATGCTGCTATGGAATTGTAAGAGCCAAGCTTGACCTCACAGACTTGTCGGAAAAATGCAACTCCCTCCCCCCTCGGCATCTATTGGGAGACAATGGGAGAGAAATGTTGCATGTAGTGTCAGACACAGCTGTTACTTTTGCTGAATTGCTCTTTATTTTCTTTAATTTTTAATTTTTATTATAAGGATTAGTTCACTGTGGGGAGAAGAGGGAAAAAGGGAAAGTATTCAGAAATGAAAATGTAAATACAAAAGAGCAGTGAAAATAAGGGGGTTTTGTGGTTTTGGTTTGTTTTTTCAGACAGTTATCTGTGACCTTGGAGAAGCAACTCCAACTATGTGGGCCCAAATTTTCACATCCTTAAAGTGAAGAACTTTAGAAGAAATGGTGTCCAAGGTCTTTCCCAAAGTGAAATCCCACAATCCTATGGGTATACAAACAGACAAAAAGACAAAAACCAAGTACCAAAAGTGGGTGCCATGTGGTTTTTCTGTGGCTTACAGATAAAGTACATCTTATGGTTCCAGAGCGGAATCTCATTTGATCCTCACAACAAGGTGGGTATTAGTATAATATGGAAAAATATAACCTTCTGTACTGTACCCCATTATATTCAGAAGAGGGGGAGATCATTAGTTTCATAGTTTAGCTAGCTTCTTATATAGCAGAGGACCAAGTTCTAAGTCCAAAGCTCATTTGGGATCAGGTCCCAATCACCCTTGCTTCTTAAGGTTTCCTTATGAGCTGGAAGGCTGCAACATCCAGGCTGAAATGAAGGCTATAAGGTCGTCATGACTGGCTACAAATTCAGTAGAGATTCTGCCCCCATCCCTAAAACTGAGGAAAAATGAAACCAAACAAGACCAACACTCCAAATCCATTTCTAGAGTAGAAAGGAGAGCTGGTAAAGGTAGTCTTTCCCCCATCACTGGTTCAGTGCCTTCCTTGGGAGAGAACTGTGACCTTCACCTTCTCTAGATGCAGCAAGAAAGGGAAAATGGCCCAGTTTGACAATTTTTGAAGATAAAGCCTTTTCTGGCTTCACAGTCAATCAAAAGAAGCTTCTCCTACCCACATGGTAAAAAAAATTCAGGATATCTTCTTCCAAAAGAGTCTGATCAGACTCAGAGACTGATTCTTTTATAGGCAAACATGTCATTTTTTGCCTGATTTCTTACTTATCCATAAATCATTAAATGGGTGTTGCCTCAGACAAAATGAGACCTGAGAAAGACCTCAGCTTAAAAAGGCCAAGATTTTCCCAGTATATCTGGGACCATCTCCAGTTATCTTTATCTACATCTTGTCACTGGTCTCTTCTGATGACTCTGGAGGAGAGAGTGGGACTGATGACTTTACACAGCTCTGCCTTACTTAAAATCAATTCAAGAAATCACCCTCCTCAAGTCACAGTCCTCTTCAAGAACTGTATGCACATCAACAATCTGCCTCAATGGTTGGTGATCTGGTCATGAGACAAAAGCTCCCATTACAAAAATATTTAGAACAAGAAAAACTCTGATATGCTTAGCCCCTGTGGCCTATCTATCCCTTCTTTACCATTTAGCAGGCAGAAAAACCAAAGTAAAAGGACACTATAGGATGTATCCAAAAATCATGGACAAAAGGAATACAAAAGGAACCTATAGCAAAGCCAGGCTTCAAAATTCAGGTCTCTAATGAGATCCTCACAGCCAGTAGACTAGGAATGGTCAAAACACAAGAACTCAGTGTCAGGAGGAGCACAGAACTAGTTTGAGCCCCATTACCCATCCTTGGTTTTGGTTTAAAATGGTAGAGCTAGAAGAAACCTTAGAGACCATAAAGTCCAACTCCCTAATTTTAAAAGTGAAGAAACTAAGGCCTCTAGTAAAGGTTTCCAATATCACTCAGCCAGGTTTTCTGATCTCTCTTATGTATGTGTTTACTCTGCCTGAAATTATGAAAGGACCTATTATTATTATCTGTGCATGGCAGGAGGGTGTGCATGCATGGTCAATGGCTGCACCAGCTGCTTTCTCTACATTGTGCATGCATGTCCATTGTCTGGTTTGTGGCTGCAGCTGGTATCTTTGTGACACTGTCTTAGACTAGGTCAGTGGTTCTCAACCTCAAAATCTCTTTTGAAAAAAATTTAATGGCTCTTCACATGTAGCTGTACTATTAGTATATAGAAAGACATCATGAATTCAGTAGAATGTTTAAATCAAGAGCATGTCCATATATTTGGAAAAGGATAATAAGGGTATGACATTATTTGTTCAATCTACAGAAATGTTTTCTTATTCATTATGGTACTGAATCACACTTCCTATTTTGTTGAGGCTAAATAAAGATCAAAATGGCAGTATTTAGTATGTAATGTATATTTGAAATACTTTTTTAAATAACCCCTTCTCTGTAAAAACAATCCCTTACAGAGAATTCACACAAGGTAAGTGCTTACATGGTAGTCAGAAGTGATACAAAGACACTCTCAAGATCTCTCTGTAAAACTTTGCTATTAATTGTGAGACATGAGACACACTGGCAAAGGAACACCCTATAATGATGTGCCCACTTCAAAGTAGCTCAAAAACAAAACAAGAACAAAAACTGTGGGATCCCCAAATTTGGAAACATCTCCCTCCCAAATGATCATACAAACTATTTGTGCCTGACCTATGATAGAGCCTTCTAAGCTCATAATGGTCAATTTCTTACCTAGCCTTAAATCAGATCTGTTGCGCTGATCAGTCACAGCCAGATGCACCATATTTTGACTATAGCATAGTGATGTTATTTTGATCATCTTTGAGCATTAAAGACAAACTACCACAACAAAAACAATCACTCCCCTCAAGAAATTCACATTTTAAAAGGAGAGTCAATATGCAAATAACTGTACATTCAAGATATATATGTAAAGGATAAATTAGAGGTAATATCTGAAGAAAGGCACTTGCAATTGTGATTGGAAAGAGAAGCCAAGAAATGTCTCTTGCAGAAAATAGGATGATTTCTTCAAACCAAGCATTTTCCAATGACTTATAACTTTCCTTGGGCTGATTCCTCTGCCTTCAGTGTCTTCTCTCTCTGTATCTCTGTCTTTCCCTCTGTCTCTGTTTCTATCTCTCTCTGTCTCTGTATTTCTCTGTCTGTCTGTCTCTGCCTGCCTGTGTCTGCCTGTCTGTCTGTCTGTCTCTCTCTCTGTCTCTGTCTCTCTTCCCTTCTCCAGGCAATGACTAGAGCTCTTCTTTGATGTCTTCCTCTTCTATCTACATATCTCCTTCGTTCATGGGATTCAAGTACTGGAGAAATAGCCATTTTCTTGGTGATGTTATAGAAGAAATTCATATGTTACTCAAGGGATTGGATTAAATGGATGCTAATTTTCTTCCAACTCTGTGTTCCCATCATTCTAAGTCAGTTTTATGAAAAAAATTCTGATTGATTAGTTGCTGTCCTTCATTCTCAAAGAAAACCAAAATGACATCATTATGTTGTGGTCAAGGTACAGTGTGTTCAATTATGGTTTATCAGAACACTACAAGCTCAGAAGGCTCTAACACAGGTTGGGCACAAATAATCCACATGAACATTGGAGTGGAAATATCTCTCAATTTGTGCATTTTATCTTTCCTTTGAATTACTACAATTCTGCTTTACTTGTAGAATACACCACCTTCTTTGATGGCAGCACATAGTAGACAGTCCTATGCCAATGACTCCTATGTCTCATAATCAATTCAAAATTCTTCAGAGAAAATCCTTACATGGCTTCTTCTGACCCATCTGAGTGCTTTTCTCATGTAAGTTCTCTGTAAAATAGTCTATTAGACAAATGTATATTTGGCATTCAAACAATGGTCCACACACATCAAAGACACGTTTGATGAAGGTTTAAGAAAGTCATTTACTAGCACCAGCCCTAAAGTCAGGAAAACCTGAGTTCAAATGTGGTCTCAGACACTTAACATTCCCTAGCTGTGTGACCCTGGGCAAGTCACTTAACCTCAATTGCCTCAGCAAAAAAAAAAAAAAAGGCATGTGCTGAATGCAACATAAATACTACAGAAGATTATATCATGACAGTCAAAAAATTAATTGTGTAGAGACTGTAAGGTCCCACTGAAGTTTAAGGTTTGCTGGTTACAAAAAGCATTTGATTGCAGTCAGGCAAAAGATGAACTTTTAAAAATAGAGATAACTCTGTTCTACAATTCTCTGATGTCTAATACCAAGAGAGATATAATACAGAAAACTGGGCTTTCTAACAAGTTGCTTGCCTTTGTTATGAAGGATGTCCATCTCAGAGTTCAAATGGAAAAGAAACTGTTTACTGATAGATAACAAGATCCTTCAGGTACTCCTGCTTGAAAATGGCAAGCAAATAAAGTACTAAGTACTGGAATCAAAAAGACCAAAGTCTAAATCCAACCTCAGGAATTTGCTAATTATACGACTCTGGGTAAGTCAATTAACCTTTGTCTGCTTCAAATTCCTCCACTGTAAAATGGGGATAACAATAATTTATTTCCCAGGGTTGTTGTGAGAATGAAAGGAAACATTTGCAAAGCACTTAGCACAGTGTAGGCACATAACAGGAGCTTAATAAATAATCACTTCTTTCCTTCCACCTAGCATTGGACTGATTGAACAAAGCCCTGGAATATTGCTCAGCATACTAAATGAGATCTGTAATCTCTCAAAAGAGATTCACTTTACTATTCACATATGGAAAAAAAACAAATAATAAATGTGTTTAGTCCAGATCGTGTTATGCAGTTGAAGGGACAAATCTTAGATTTTTTGGTACATATACATACAAAGGTACATATAAAAGTATCTTACGATGTTGTAAATGGACAATGAGTTGGGTCCAGAACAGGATGAGAAGAGAAAGATGGATGACATTTAGGAGACTGTACAGTGCTTTCATGACTTCATGCTTCTCTCTTTTAAACATTTTTCCAGTGAGCAATATAGTTATGTCATAGAATACTACAGTCTCTAAAGAATTAAAGTTGAATGAACCCAAAGAGTGCTGGAAAGACATGGGAGAAAGGGGCACAGGGCAGGGGGAAGCAGATTGCAAAGAAGTGATAACATAAAGGACTGTATGATTAGGAAAGAAGAAAAAATGTGAGCCAATCACAAAGCAAGATTGAGAAATAGCTAGTAACAACAATAAGACTATACGACGATCAATTCTGATGGGCATGGCTCTCTTCAACAATGAGATGTTTCAAACCAGTTCCAGTTGTTCAGTGATGAAGAAAGCCATGTCCACCCAGGGAGAGGACCATGGGAACTCAGTGTGGACCACAACATAGCATTCTCACGCTTTCTGTTGATGTTTGCTTGCATTATGTTTTCCGTCTCAGGTTTTTTTTTTTCTTGTATAGTAAGATAACTGTATAAATATGTATACATATATTCAATATGTCATATATTTTAACATAATTAACATGCATTAGACTACCTGCCATCTAGGAGAGGGAGTGGGGGGAAAGAGAAAAATTTGAAACAGAAAACTTTGCAAGGGCCAATGATGAAAAATTACCTATGCATATGTTTTGCAAATAAAAAGCTTTAATTAAAAATAAATAAATAAAGAGAAATAGCCAGTAGGCTCTCTATATGCTCTGTTAGCAGCTGAACCACATTACCAGATCTAGAAGAACCTCCCTCAGTGCATTGGACAGGCCATTTGAAGAGAATTTGTGAGATGGCATAGGAGAGTCACATAGGATGAGCAAAGAATGGATGAATTAACTGCTGAATCCTGGCAGGAGGGCCAATATTGATGTGATTATGGATCCATCAAAATAGACAAAATTGAATGATGGCAAAATTAGTAACCATAACCTTTCATCTGTTATCAAAAGACCCCATGGAACTCAGCAGGGTTGGAGAATAAGTCCAGGATGAACTGCCTCTGCCCACTGCTTCCCCAGTTACAAGCTAGTCCAGGAGTAGCATTACAGCTAATGCTCTTTTAGAGTGAGAAAAGAATCTTGTATTCAAGATTCTCATGAGAAGCCGGTGCACTCACAGGAAAGATACACATCGAATTCAGAAGGGGAGCAAGGTTTATACTGTTAGTTGGGTTCCTTACCCTCCCTTCAAGGTTTGGATTAGACTGGTTTACAGTCGGAGTTAGTTGCGATTGGTCAGATTTACAAGCCAAGTTACAATTGGCCAGATTTATAATCCTCTTTATTTGCCCATTCCATATGTCAAAAGGCTTGTGCCCTGTCATTAACCCTAACCAGTTTGGGCCAGTTTAGGCCTGGGCCCCTTCATCAGGAACTTTGTTGTTTAGCCAGTTCTTTGACTCATACAGTGATTGGTTGGAAATATCTTAACAAGATATTTCACCCCTCCCTTCATTCTGTTTTAACAATATCTGTGGAAACCAAACTTCTCATACTCCTCACACATCCAAATGCACAGAGAGGGAAATACAATACTATATCCCGAAGCCCTTTATTTCAAAGCCCTCACACTTAAGATACAAAAATTCCCACTTTTGGCCAACTCAAATTAATAGAGATGGGGGATTTTCCTTGCATTGACCTGGAATCTGCCTTTTTAAAATTTATAATTAATTAATTAGTAGAAAAAAAACATTTTTAAGTGCTTGTTTTGTGCAAAGCACTAATTTTTAACATTATAAATAAAAATTAATATTCTTCTATATCTTCATATGTTGAAATCTTTTTCTTCCTTCAAGGCCAACTTTTCTCTGTTGTCTATTTTAATTGATCTCTCCCTGCTTCATACATCTTTTATTTTTACATAACCTACATTTCCTAAGCTTTCTTCCCCCCTCCTCCTGAATACCATCCCTTATAACAGAAAAAGGAAGAGAAGAGGGAGGAAGGTCAACAAAATGAAAAAAAAATCTGCTATTACATATTTAGTATTCTCTACCTATAATTTCTGCAAAGACCTCTGCAAAAGCAGGAGGGAGGTACACTCTCATATCTCTTTTTGGGAGTCAAATTTTGGGGTCATTATGATTTCGTAGCATTCTGTTTCAATTGTTATGCTCGTGCGATTCTTTTCCATTTACCTCATAAGTCATTGTGTATACCATTTTCCCAGTTCTGCTTTCTCTACTTTGCATCAATTCATGTCTTCCATGCATTTCTGAATTTGTCATATTCATCATTATACACAAGTTGTTTAGCAGTTCCCTATTTGATGCATACCTATTTTGTTTCCTGATTCTCTACTCTGATGAAAAAAAAAAAAAAGAGAGAGAGAGAGAGACTTGCTATCAATATTTTCATTTATATGGGGCCTTTCTTTTTATTATTATTGAGTTCCCTATATCCTGGGATTTGATGCTGAATTTAAAATAAACTATGACATTCAGCCTCCAGAACAGATATGTGGACTTCATTGATAGAATCAATTCTGATGTGCTTTGGTCCAGGACGTATGTTAAGATTCAGCCATCTGCCATTCACAAGGGTGATCAGGTGAGCTGGTGCCTCCCACAGAAATAGCTCATTACAACAAATCCTATAAATATATAGGCAGCATAGACTGTCCCTCTACAACAATTGCCTCCTTAACCCCACATTCATACTCATTTCTTTGACTCTCTCCTCTGACTGTGACTCTGTCCTAAGACCCCTTTGCTACCTTAGAATAAAATGACTGCTTCACCCTGTTGCAGATAGGCCCTTCATGCCCAGAGAGTAAGTTCTCTTTGCTAAAGAGTACTCTGTTCTTACCCCCACACACTACTCACACACTAGTGGACAGTTGACCCCAGAACCAGGACCTGGCCCTAAGACTTCTCTAGCTGGTGCCTTAGAAAACCCTTGGATGTCACATCCCTGATAATTCTCCAGCTGTGTAAATCTAGTGGTGGATTTCCCTGACAGGTTTCAATCTGGTATTGCCAGTATTCCTATCTAGCTAGGCTGGGCTGTCTTGGTACACACTGGCATGTGAAATCAGTCCTCTCCAGTCTTGCATCTGTCCTTAACAGTACAATGCCAGTCCATGATAAATTGTTTGTTTTCCTACCGACTCGCAAGCACATCTGCTCTGAGATGACGTCTCCCTTGGTGACTATCTCCCGGGATAACTGTCTCCAGGCCTTTTTTTTCCTCCTGTAGCCTATAAAACAGGATAACACATTTCCCTGCCTGGTTCATGGAGTTGTGTTAATTGGTTTAAACACTGACATGAGAAAAAGAAGCTTTGTATCAATGCCAAAGAAGGTTATAGAAACGGACCCTGCATTAGCCAGACCAGAAGATGTGGTCTTTTAATTGTCTTTGAGCGAGGTTTATGAATATACTCTAAGTACACATGGGGACAATTTTGAAAATTAAATTCCTTTTTTTTCCACATTATGGTAACCTGATCACAGCACAGCTTACAAATGCCAGGCACAATTCTGTGAAAATGACCCGCTCATCAAATCTCTGAAGGGAACACATGTATTATCAGAGTGTCTGTAACATCATCCTACAAAGTACAAGTTATGAAACTCCATTTTCAGCGGCAGTTAGTTGGCTCCTTCTTTATTGCATGTTCCTTCTAAAGTCCTGATATGAAAGCCAAACCCAATCAGGCCCATTTTTATCCTGATTCCTAGGACACAGAGATAAAGCTCAAAGGCATCTTGCAGATGATCCAGTGATACCTCCCCAACAACATTTTACAGATGATTTACCTATTGTCATATGTGTGATAAATAGCCAAGAGAAAATGTAAATTACTGGGTTCTCTGACTTCAAATCCAGTACTATTAACACTTTATGCATAAGTAAGTATAAAAGTATAAAAAGTTTTATCTTCATTAACCTACTGCCACTACCACAAGTCCTAATAGTAACTTCAAAAGCCTGCCTTCTGCCCATCACAAGTTATAGGACTCGGGCAGCTAGGCGGCGCAGTGGTTAGAGCACCAGCCCTGAAGTCAGGAAGACCTGAGTTCAAATCTGGTCTCAGACACTTAACATTCCCTAGCTGTGTGACCCTGGGCAAGTCACTTAACCTCAATTGCCTAAGCAAAAAGCAAAAAAAAAAAAAAAAAACAAGTTATAGGACTCCTTAGAACTGGGAATATGAGATCTGTATCATAGATTTAGAATAATAACAATCCTTAGATA
Organism: Myrmecobius fasciatus; assembly: GCA_023553655.1. Taxonomy (NCBI): domain Eukaryota; kingdom Metazoa; phylum Chordata; class Mammalia; order Dasyuromorphia; family Myrmecobiidae; genus Myrmecobius; species Myrmecobius fasciatus. The sequence goes on from JAJPUD010000880.1 coordinate 113,813, forward strand.
GTCCAAGCCCCTCATTTTACAGTTGAGAAAACAGATGAATGCCTAAAGAGGCAAGATAGCTTGTTCAATAGGGCTAGATGTTATTAAAAGGCTCCACTATACTTAATTTGCCAGTATAATCCTGTCCCCCAAATGCTTGGCAACTTGAGATTGGTGGTATCTGGTTTATAACAATGAAATTCAGGAGGAATCAATCTGAATATAGATTATTCCTTTCTTTTGACATAGGCAGACACTTCCTTGCCTGCCCTTGACATCTTCAATGTCAAGGATTAAAGGATTCTAATAACAAGGGTTTGGATTATTTAAGATCCTAGATCAAAGATAATTATGATGGAAAAAAAACCACATTAATTAGGACCCTATTAATCTGGAATTTTTGATAGATGAGACATAAGCAAGGATGTCATTTAATTCTGTATCATGAAAAGTGGGTTTGATATGCAAAGTAGTACTATAAACAAGAAATATAGTGCCTGCTTGAGAAAATAAAATCTTTCCCAGAATTTCTCATACTTTAGCAAAAGTTATTTCTATATATCACATGAATATGCTAATTGCAAATTATTCTACCCTATGCATTAAAACAGGTACTTTTCTTAGTAATAGAGTACTTCAGTAAACATTATTCCATGTAACTGTATAATACTATACATAAACTTTTTTTTAATATCTTAGAAACTCTGGAATTAAATATACCATGGAAGTAACAGTGAAAGACATTGTGAGACCTCCTTGCCATCAACTTTCTAGTCCCTGACTCCCAATCCACTAAAAAGCAAAGACTTTTTCACTCCAGAATTCTAATTAGAATCTTAAGGTTAATTGGTTTAGAAGTATCCCAGCTTTATACTCTCCATGTATGGCTAACAAATTTCTGCTTCTGACTTCCCAAATCCTGTAATTAAGGATAGCTGTCTGATGAAGTGAAACCTTTTCTTCCTATTACCTCATCCCCATCCTCTCATCCCTAGTCAGTAGAGCTCTACCTCCTCATGTGTCACCCCTTTTTATTGTACTTTGAAAACCCTTAATACATTTCCCTTTATCTCAGATTCCTTAATATACTTTCTTCATCTTCTAGTGACTTCTGAAGACTCATAAGCTTCAGTACTCTCCAACACAATCTGTTCCTTCTTTCAACCACACACACACAGGGAGGAGTAAACATACTATTTGCTCTTAGTGCTACTTCAGGACATTCCCAGTACTACCTTTCATAGAGAATCCTCCTTCAAGGTTCATTTTATCTGTCTACATTACCTTATAAAAATCCTTATTGCTATCATTGGCTGACCAACCTTTAATTATCCCTCCTTTCTCAAGGGGTTAAGTATGCCTTAGAATTAACAGCAAGACATGGGAGATGCTGGCAAAGGGCTGCCCAGCATGGCATACCCTCATCAAAGAAGGCACTGTGGTCTACGAGCAAAGCAGAATTGAAAGAACCTTGAGATGTGCAAATTTAGAGACTCCACCCCAAAAGTTCACATGGACTAATTGTACCTGACCTGTGGCAGACAGTCCAAGTTCCTATTGGTCTGATCAGTCCCAGTCAGATATAATGTACCTTGGCTCTAACATCATGATGTAAACTAAGTACCAGGCTCCCAGACTCCCTCTCTATACCAACCTCTACATTTTCATTTTGGATTATTTGAAGTCCTCCTTTTCAGGCAATCTACTCAATATTCAGTTACCTTTTCTTCTAGAAGTATGCTATAGTCTAGTCATATGAGAATTGATTTTTAAATGTTCAGTGTGACTATTTACAACTCAGAAATTAGCAAATGCTATAAATCGAGGTCTAATTTACTGTTATATTGATTATTTAGGCTTAACAACATAATGGAGAAAATGTTAATGGTTCAAATAAAACTAATATGTCCTGTATCCAGTTCTTTTTCTAGAGAGTAAAGTATTTATAAATTTACCCACTCAGCACTGTCTTCCTCTATATCAGTAGCTCCTAATTATTATTTTTGGTAGCATTTTAGGTGATGTGGTAAAGCCTATAGACAACAACATCACAGATGAATGCTTTAAAATTCATGAAATGAAATACTTCAGATAATAAAAGAAGCCAATTTTCTCCCAACCATATTCACATACCCTTTGAAAATTACAAATTTCTTATGCATCTATGAACTTGCTCTTATCTCTTGACATTGTGTAAATACAAAATGAGTACATGTTTTGCACAAAGATCATTTATCTCTCTTTCACCATATGACCAACTCTTCTCCCTTTCCAGTCATACCCAATGACATCTTTTATACAGTTTTTGCTTTGTAAATCTTCATTGTTAATGTTACAATTTACTCATACTCACCATAAACTCTCCATTTTCCTCTGTACCCTACCATTTTAACTTGAAGTATGTGATATTCCATGATTTTAAACCATACAGCAAGTATCAGTGAAAAAATGTAGATGTGAAAAAGTTGGATCTTGGATCCAGATTTCTCTTATTCACTTCTGGAACAAATTGTTTATCTGCAGATTTTTTATATAGATGACTATATTAAAGGTTATAGCTGAGCCCAGGCATCTCAAGAAACTACCCATCTGTGTTTTTAAGAGTATCTGATGAAACAATGATCAGTTAAACCAAAATGAAACACCAATAAATTCTCCCATCCAGTATAGAACTTTATAAGAATATGGCTAGAATTTGGAACTATGCCCAAAAGGCTATAAAACTTTGCGTACCCTTTGATCCAGCAGTGACACTACTAAATCTGTGTCCCAAAAAGATCAAAAAGGAGGGAGGAAACTCATATTTGCAAAAATGTTTGCAGCAGCTCTTATTATGGTGGCAAGGAATTGGAAATTGAGTTGAAAATGAAATGGCCCATCAATTGGTGAATGGTTGAATAAGTGGTGGTATATGAATGTAATGGAATACTATTGTTCTACAAAAAAAAAAATGATGAGCACACTGACTTCAGAAAAGTCTGGAAAGACTTTTATGAACTGATGCTGAGTGAAGTAAGCAGAACCAAGTGAATATTGTACACAGGAACAGCAAGATTATATGAAGATCAACTGTGATAGACTTAGCTCTTCTCAGCAATGTGATGATCCAAGACAATAAAAATAGATTTGGGATGGAAAATACCATCCACATTCAGAGAGAGAATTGTAGAGACTGAATATAATTCAAAGCATACTATTTTTGCTTTTTGTTTTATTTTGTTTGTTTGCTTGCTTTTTCTTTCTCATGCTTTTTTCTCTTTTGATCTGATTTTTCTTACATAAGATGACAAATATGGAAATATGTTTTAAAGGATTATTCATATATAATCTATATCATATTGCTGAATTGGGGAGGGGGAGGTAAAGAAAAGAAAAAATTTAGAACCCAAAATCTTCCAGAATGAATGTTGAAAACTATCTTTACATGTATTTGGAATAAAATACTATTGAGAAAAAAAATTTTTAAATTATAAAGCAATCTCAAAAGAAGAAAGAAGAATAAGGAAGAAGAAGAAGAAAGCTAGAATTCTACAAGTAGAAGGATGGCAGAAAGGCTGTTAACCAGCTTAATTTCTAATAAAAAAAGTCTGAAATCAGTATGATCTCAGCTTTGACTGACAGGCTGACAGCAGGGGACAAATCCAGCTTCTGGGAGGTCACTATTTAAGGAAACAGAGACAGGGTAGAAAAACATAGGCAGGGGCAGCTAGGTGGCGCAGTGGATAGAGCACCAGCCCTGAAGTCAGGAGGACCTGAGTTCAAATCTGGTCTCAGACACGTAACAGCTGTGTGACCCTGGGCGAGTCACTTAACCCCAATTGCCTCAGCAAAAAAAAAAAAAAATAGGCAGCCCACACCATCTCCAATATCTGATTGAGACCAGATGACAAATCTGATTTCTAGTTGGTAAATGAACAAGGAATTGTAGTCAACACCACTGTCCATCTTGAGCCTTCAGATCAAAACAGAAGCCAGAGACCTAAGAAGAGAGCAAGATCCTTCATCTGGGGCCAGCCTCAAACCCAGTTCCAAACTCAGTTCCCTGTTTCAAGCCACGATTATGTAAGAAGCCAGAGAAACCAGTTACCAACTACCACATCCAGAACTCAGGATCCTAGATTTTATAGTTAGAAGAAACCTCAGAGGTCATCTGATCCAAATCCTTCATTTAACAAGTGAGAAAACTGAGGGATGCACCTGTTCAAGATTACATATCACAAGCAGCCTGGTCTTTTAACTCTAAATCCAATGAAGTCTCCCCCACCCCCATCCTATCTCCCTGCATCACATTAGCTACAAATCAGGGCAATAGCAGTGACAGCCAAAATGCATCAAGAGCAGGACTAGGGCTTAGTCAGTTCATCTAAAATATGAGAAGGGATGGATCCTGGACTTAAAATAAAGTCCCCATCTTAGAAACATAGATAGAGAAATAGACAGAAGAAAATTACAAATACAATAAAAAGTTACTATAGGAAGGGGGAACTAGGTGGCTCAATGGATAGAGTACCAGCCCTGAAATCAGGAGGACCTGAGTTCAAATTTGGCCTCAGACACTTAACACTTCCTAGTTGTGTGACCTTGGGCAAGTCATTTAATCCCAGTTGCCTCAACAAAAAAAAAAAAAGAAAGAAAGAAAAGAAAAAAAGAAAAAGTTAGTACGTGTTAAGAGAAACCCAAGGGATAAACTCAGAAGATAAGAATAATTAAATAATAAATACAAGTGTATAAATATGATGTAACATGAAAATTAGAAAGGCAAAAAATAGTAAAATTTCAACTAAACATTAAAAAAGAAAATCTGAAAGTCAGAGAAAATTTAAGAAAAAATAATTGAATTAAAAATACCACAAGCTTTTTTTTTAAACTAACAAGCTTATTTGATCAAATAAGGAAAAGCAACTTAAATTCAAAGATGAAAAAAAGGAGAATTCATAATAGCAAGAAATTTGTTAAGAACTATTTTGACCAATTATATACCAACAAAATTGAAAAATAAAATGAATATTTACAAGAACATAAAATACCAAAATTTATAAAGAAGTAGATAATTTAAATATTCCAATTTTTTAAATTTTTAAAAAATTTTTAAATTTAGTGGCTAGAAACTGGAAACTGAAGGGATGCCCATCAATTGGAGAGTGGCTGAATAAATTATGGTATATGAATGTTATGGAATATTATTGCTCTGTAAGAAACAACCAGCAGGACAATTTCAGAGAGGCCTGGAGAGACTTGCATGAACTGATGCTGAGTGAAACGAGCAGAACCAGTAGATCATCATACACAGCAACAACAGTATTACATGATGATCAATTCTGATGGACATGGCTCTCTGCAACAAAGAATTGTCTCAAACCAGTTGCAGTTGTTCACTGAAGAAAAATATATACACCCAGAGAGAGGGATATGAAATATGGACCACAACATAACATATTCATGATCTCTATTGATATTTGCTTGCATTGTGTTGCCTTTCTCTGATTTTCTTTTTTTCCTTGTAGATAGGATTTTTCTTGCATAACTTGTCAAGTAATTCAACATTATTAACATGTCATGGACTTCCTGCCATTTAGGGGAGGGGAGGGGACTGGGGGTAAAATATGTAATGGAAAGCTTTGTAAAGATCAATGCTGGGGAACTACCCATACATATGTTATACAAATAAAAAGCTTTAATAAAAAATAAATAAATAAAAATTTTTAAAAAAATAAAAACCAATGCCAACACTAAAAAAAAAAAAATGAATAAGTCATAAATGAACTTCCAAAGAGGAGGGTAAAGGAACCCAGACCCAGGTGGATTTACAAGTTAATGCTATAAATATTCAAAGAATAATTCACTTTAATATTATATATGTATGTGTGGATATGGATATATTTAGTTTACAAAAATATAGAAAAAAGAAGGCAACATTTTTTTTTCCATGAGACAAAGAGAATCCTGATATAAAAACCAGGAGAAATAATGTAGGGAAAGAAAACTATAAATCAATATCTCAGTGAATATTAATACAAAAGTATTAAATATTAATAAAAAGGAACAGCAACAGATTTAAATGATTATATAGTTTTTATCTGTAGCAATTTGTCCAAGATACATGTTTATACGTTGTCTATGCAATTGCAGCTTAAGCAATAAATATTCATCATCCATTTGACTTATAGTATGGATTGTCTGAACTGAAAAAAAAATGATTATGAATTTTACTAAGAAGATTCTACAATGTTCCAAGGCTTAATGTAATAAGTCCAGTGACATCCACAAAAAAGAACTTATGAAAAACTTTACTATCTGTAAAAGATTGTTCTTCCATTTGGACTTTGACCAGACATGCTATATGGCAGTGATAAACACCTTTATATGAGCACATATTTACTTCCCTGATTAATGCCTTCTCCAAAGTTAGCTCTGTACATCTTTCAAGGAGTATTACATAATTTTGACATATCTATGAAAGGTACCTTGTTGGAAGAATGCCCTACTACATTATCAATATCTTGACTCCCTTGAAAAAACTTTGTTTATCCTTATCTATCTTTATCACTAGAACAGCACTTTGACATTGTTATTAAATAAATGGAATGAATAAAAACTAAAAACTAAAATCCTGTCATTGAGGCTTTCTAACTTTCTAACTTTCTTTATGTGATCTAGACATAAGCAAAATACTTGCCAGTGACTATTCCTCCAGAAAGTTCACAGAAAACCAAAGATCCATATGACACAATAATGTTCCAGGCAAGTAGGAAAAAGGCTACAAATTATGGCACAAGCTATGAAAAATGATATAAATATGAAATCACCCAGAAATGTCATGAAACACAAGCAGAGTGAAGAGAGACAGGATTATATTACCAGTCACTCCTTAAATTCCCTTTCTACTCCACCAAAGCAAAACAAAATAGAAAACATCCAATGGGGAAAACAGAGAACCAAACTCCTCCCAATGCCTTCCTTTATCTCATCTCATTCCACTTTGCATCTGCTCTCATAGCTGGTTCCAACTGCATGGAACAAGATGCCTCTTCATCAGATATCTCTTGATGTCTCATTCCCTCTCTCCTATGTTGTCTCCCCTTTAGACTGCAAGCTCTTGAGGACAGGGACTCTTTATCACTTGTATCACCAGCATTTATAGCAGGCACTTAATAACATTCTTATTGGATTGGACTAGACTGATTCCCTAACCCATCCCAGAGACATCAATGGAGAAGAGGCAGCTGTTTGGGAATGATTTCCAGGAATTCTTTTAACCTTTTGTTGTTTGCCTTGTCTTTATTTCAGGTAACTACATTTTACTTTTGAATGTTGGTTTTTCCTGTTGGTTTTTCAAAGACAACATTGATGAAAGTTTGAGGGATGTGGTTTTGAGGAGATGTATTCCACAGGCGAGTATGCTTTGGAATTGGAGTAGCCATCAGACCTCCAATTAAAGGTGATATAACCATATAAATGTTAAAAATTCTGTAGCAATCAGAATATATTCAGGTCTCCAACTTCTATTCACTATCCTTTTATCCTAAGATCCTGGGAGTTACTGATGTTTCCTGCCTCCTTCAGGAAGGTAAACCAGGATGGTGACAGAAAACTCCCAGCTAGCAACATGGAATTTGTTGAGAAAGATCTCTCATCCAGCCTGCCCCTTACACCTCTTTCCTCCCCCAACAAATGTTTGCCTTGTCCTTTCAAGAGCAGAAAAATAAATGTCATTATGTACAAATTCTATTTTCTCCTTCACAAGATCACTTGACATATACAGTGCTGATATTTATAGTTACCTCAAATATTAAATAGATTTAGTGTGGTCATTTGTAGTACTGAGTATATATGTTAAAGCAACTGTGAGTGGTTTCCTCAGTAAATCAGGATAAATGACCTTTGAAAATGACTTGCTCATTCATTCATAATGCAACTTGCTTTTCATAGGGTGCTCACTGTTAGAAAATAGAAGATTGCAAATTTGACAGAATACAATCTATCCATAACCACCACTATCCCCAATGTCCCCACACCCTCCCTTTTCACAGGTTTTCAATATATCTCCTTTATTTTAAAGCAGCTTAATTAATAAGGACTTTCTGGTACCTCCAAAGCAATAAAGTTTCCTAGAACAAAAGCAACAATTGAGAAATGACTGGTAAATGCTCTTCTATCCTTATCCCAATATTTTTCTACTTATTGTGCTGGGAGAAATTTTTTTTTCCTGAGGCAATTGGGGTTAAGTGACTTGCCCAGGATCACACAGCTAGGGAATGTTAAGTATCTGAGATCAAATTTAAACTCAGATCCTCTTGACTTCAAGGCTCTATCCACTGTGCTATCTAGCTGCCCCAAGAAATAACCTTTTTATCATCATATTACATTAGGCAATGATACCAATTAAGCTATGGGGGACTGTTCCACATTCAGTTTCAAGAATACATTTACATGGACTTCAGTTAGCACTGTGCATGGTATATAGTAGGCATTTGATAAATGCTTATTAATTGACTCAATTATGTGTCATCCAATTTTCAACTACTACTAATATAAATCTGCCAGGATGGATCGAAGAAAAAGGACCAGAGAACAAGAAAGAAATTTGGTAACCCTCATTTTATCTCTGCTAAGTTTGAGTTTCCCTGTGTTCCAGATCCATTTTCTTAGCAACAGGCATCAAATGACCATGATCTGAAGCTGAATTTAGTATCAGAAACATTATTTCCAAGCCAGAAGGTGTACTTAATGATAAGGAGTTTTGCTAAACCAGAAAGGAATATGATCTAGTTTTTTGACCTAGGAGCAGAGCCAGGATTAGAGTTAGGCAAAGATAGTCAGCAGCCATCAATATGCAGGAGAGTAAAAGAGGAGTTCTTTGATATTACTTTGAATAAATGCTTTTGTTTTGGTGTTCAGTCATTTTCCAATAGTGTTGAACTCTCATGACTCTATTTGGAGTTTTCTTGGCAGAGACACTGGAGTTGTTTGCCATTTCCTCCTCCATTTTACAGATGAGGAAACTGAGGCAAACAAGGTTAAGTGATTGGCCCGAGGTCACACAGTTACTATCTGAGACCAAATTTGAACTCAGGAGAATGAGTCTGATTCCAGGCATGGCATTTTATCCACTGAACCACCTATATGTCCCCTCCCCTAAAAAATGTACATAAACTCTCTTTATCATAAATACCTCATGGCATATGGATAGTATACTAGTCCTAAGGTCAGGAAGACCCAAGTTCAATCCAGCCTCAGACATTAGCTGGCAAGTCACTTAACTTCTATTTACCTCATTTTCCTGATCTGTAAAATAGGGATACTATTATCACCTACTTCCCAAGGTGAGAATGAGGACTAAAGGACATAACAATTATAAAGCACCTGGAGCATAGGAAGCATTATATAAATGTTAACTATTATTATTTTTTAAACTGTTAATGACTTTATTTTTTAAAGAATTATATATCTAATGATATGCCAGTAAACTCCACTACCTAAATGAAATGGATATTCACAAAAATATAAAAAACACTCAGATACAAATATACAAATCTTAAAAAAAAAAATAGACAAGTGATAAATGGACGCCCAATGTTGGGGGAGGTAGAATAGAACTGAATGTATTACAAGAGAATTTGATTAAACACATTTTAGTTTTTTTAAGTAGTTATTTTATTTTCATCCAGTTACACATAAAGACAATTTTTAACATTAATTTTAATATACAATTGGTTTGCCTTTTATTCTAAAATTGCTTGATAATAACAAGAGAAAAAAGAAACAAGAAAAGATTATTATAAATGAGTTTCAAATTTTCTTTCTCCTTTCCTTGCCTCTCCCTCCTGAGATGGTAAGAAATTTGATATAGGTTATAAATATATTAACATATTTAGTCATTATTATTAATTTTGAGATAAGTCAATATACACAGTTTTTAATGAGGGCCCAAAGCCTCCCGTGGGTGGTAATATACAGTAGGCCATAATTTTCTTTCTTTTTAATGTATTTTATTTTTATTTATACTTTTTGTTCTAACATCATAACCATTTTCATATATAACCTCTCTCCTCTACTACCCAGTGAACAGTCCATTATGGCAAAGATTTTAAAAGAAGGAAAAAAAGAAGTTCAGCAAAGCTTAATCATTTCAACAACTATGTATAACAGCATAAGAAATATGGTACATCCCTAGTCTTCCATCTCTGCAATGAAGAGAGGGAGATGTGTTTTCCTTTCTCTGGTTCCAATCTTGATTATTACCATTACATCCTGCTTGGTTTCCTTTTTTATTCTTTCTGTTTACATGTATTAGGAAAAATAAAAAAATAAAATATTACTTAAAAAAAAAGATTTGCAGGGCATTTTACATGATCCTCATAACAACCTTGTGAGAATCTTCAAAAGTGTTCTTATTCTCATTTTACAGATAAAAAAGACTAAAGCTGAGAGACAGACAGAGTGAAAGAGAGAGAGATTAGATAGCTATAGATAGATGAATTAGGTATATGTATGTGTGTGTATATAGTATATAGAGAGAGAGCAAGGAAAATAGATGGAGATAAATTAGAGAGAGAAATAGATGGAGATAGATAAAGAGTTAGAGATAGAGATAGAGATTAGAGAGACATAAATAAATAGCATTAGAGATAGAGAGATAGGTAATATATATAATATGTATATATCTAGAGAGAGAATTGGAGATATAGAGTTAGAGGAGAGAGAGAGACAGAGAGACAGAGAGAGTTAAATAAACACACACATACGTGTGTGCATGAATACTCATAAAAGACATAAAAGCAGCCTTGGTGAGTCTTTTTCAGGGCTGCTCCTTCACCTTTGGGGTCCATCCGTCACCCAACTCTGACTTGTGAAGTGAGCTGTCCACCAGCCTCAGCACCTGAGTTGTAACCGCTGGCCTGGCACCTGTCAGTGAGTTAGAGTGTCTGCCCCAAACCCGGGAAGACTTCCCTCTCTGGAATGGGTGGATGAGGGCTATTTGTTTCAGTGACCCTGAAGGCTATTGAGATAAGCTCCGTGGAGTGTGTGGTCAGACACAGAAAACACCAGGTCATCCACACTCCAGTCATCTTGCCTTCTGTCCTACACTGGACTTCAATGTCTCTGGAGGACAGAGTGAGGTTAACACTTTGTACAACTCCGCCTCCCTTCAATTTAATTCATGCACAAGTCAATACATGACTTGTGATGTCATTGGTTCTCTTAGAAAATGAAGGACAAACAACACCATATATTGTGGCAGGGTTTTGTATTCTACAGGATATTCTACTTTGGCAGCAGTAGAGGGGTTACCAAGGTCTGTGTGGGAAGGACTTCCTTGAAACCTCGACATCATAACACCATAGCTTTGGGGCCAGAAGGACCTTTGAGGTCATCAAGTTCAATTCTATCATTTTGAAGATGAAGAAATCAAGTCTTGGAGAGTTGATTAACTTCCCCATGATCACATAAACAGAAAGTAGCAGAGCCAAATAAAACCAGGTACTCTAACTGCATAGGGCTCCATAAGATTGATACCTTCTACTATTTCCCTCTCTTCTGCTTAAGAGGATATCAAAAGGGTGGAAGGCAAGTCTGGGGACTGCTAACTTTTCTTCTCCCCTAGCATCTAGAAAAAAATTAAATTGTGGTAGAGACCTGGAAGGGACCTCAAAGGGCATCCAGTCCAATAGCCCTCAACTGAGGACCGGGAAAATTAAAGAAACTTGCTCAAGCCACAAAAATTAAGCAACAGGTATTTAAACTCAGGTCCTCCAACTCCACACTCATTACTCTTTCTACTCTACCATATTTCCTTACTCTATAATATACTTTTTTTTTGTTTCTTTTAAGCCCCTAGTCAAGTCAATCTTGTCTTCCACCTTACTTGAAATTCTCTTGAGCAGCAGAGAGAAAAATGGCAGAAAGTTTCTGCCCTCTCTCTTAGCTCTCTTTCCCCCTACTTGAAAGGTCTGAGGGACAGAAGGAGTTCATTGAGGGAGGGTAATTATAATTTCAAGATTGATCAGATGGAAATTTGAGATTAATCAATGTATCATTCAAGGAGTGGTCTCCAAGCTTTTGGATCACACACATTATCATGAAAAAAATTTTGAACATGTAAGTTTAAAAGTATATATATATACGTACATATATATATATTTCTACCCCAAGATACATAAATTTTATGTCATTCTTGTGAGGTATACATATATTACAAGTATATAGATAAACAGATTCAGGGTCTAGGCCTGAGTTCAAATTTGGCCTCTGACACTTACTAGCTGTGTAACTCTGGGCAAGATACTTAATCCCTATTGTCCCAATTCCTCATCTGCAAAATGGGAACATAGTGAAGAAGGAAATGGCAAACCACTCTTGTCTTTGCCAAGAAAACTTCATGGACAAGTTCATGGTGTCACAGAGTCAAACAATACTGTGAACAAGAGTCTCACTCCAATTTATTTCTACATTTATTGTTAATGGATGGCAGACCAAAAAAAAATCGTTCATAAGAATTCAGAGCTCTGAATGAAAAAAGAATGGTCAAATTTACTAAATCATGATATTCACTTTCAGTCCCATTAACCAATTATGTAAATGATTATTGCACACATTTTTGTAGGAACAGTCAACTGAGAGGAATGGGGTGGGAAGTAGATGCCCATCAATTAAGAAATAGCAAAAGAGTATGTGATTTATAAATAGGGAGAGAGATAGAGACAGAATGTGTGATTCATTGATACAAGGAATTCCCAGATGAGGAAACTTCTGTGTGAAGTTGGCATCTTCCCTGCAACTTATAATCTTAAAGAGTTGTCCAAAGCTCTAAGAAGTTAAGCCTACGGTCACATCATCCTGTGTCAAGGCAGGACATAAATGGGATAGAATATTACTTCACTATAAAAAATGATCTTAATATAGATCATTAATATATATCAACAAATAGGTGCTCCAAATCACTACTGATCAGAGAAATGCAAATCAAGACAACCCTGAGGTACCACTACACACCTGTCAGATTGGCTAAAATGACAGGAAAAGTTAATGATGAATGTTGGAGGGGATGTGGGAAGGCTGGGACATTGCATTGTTGATGAAGCTGTGAACGGATCCAGCCATTCTGGAGAGCAATTTGGAGCTATGCTCAAAAAGTGATCAAACTGTACATACCCTTTCACCCAGCAGTGTTTCTATTGGGCTTATATCCCAAAGAAATCATAAAGGAAGGAAAGGGACCCACATGTGCAAGAATGTTTGTGGCAGCCCTTTTTGTAGTGGCTAGAAACTGGAAACTGAATAGATGCCCTTCAAATGGTGAATGGCTGAACAAATTATGGTATATGAATGTTATGGAATATTATTGTTCTGCAAGAAACAAACAGCAGGAGGATTTCAGAGAGCCTGGAGAGACTTGCATGAACTGGTGCTGAGTGAAATGAGCAGAACCAGGAGATCATTATACACGGCAACAACAATACTATATGATGATCAATTCTGATGGACATGGCTCTCTTCAACAATGAAATGTTTCAAACCACTTCCAATTGTTCACTGAAGAAAGCCATATACACCCAGAGAGAGGGATGTGAAATGTGGACCACAACATAACATTCTCATACTCTTGATTGATGTTTGCTTACACTATATTTCCTTTATCTGATATGTCTTTTGTGTAGATACGATTTTTCTTGCACAACAATGATAAGTTTGGAAATATGTATACATATATTCGATTTGCCAATATTTTAACATAATTAACATGTAGTGGATATCCTGCCATCTAGGGGAGGGGTGGGGAGTTGGGGGGAAAAATCTGTAACAGAAAGCTATGTAAGGGTTAATGTTGAAGAATTACCCATATATATGTTTTGCAAATAAAATAAAATAAATAAAAAATAAAAAAATATATATACATATATATCAATAAATAAACATTTATTAATCTCCTTTTATGTGCCAGGCATTATGCGTAGCCCTGGAGATATAAAAAGAGGCAAAAGACAATCCCTACCTTCAAGGAACTTATAATCTAATTAAGGAAAGAAGGTACAAAATATATATAGAGACAGGCACAAAGCTTGGTACTCTTCAAAAATAAACAGCAACATGCATGCAAAGCAAGCTATATACAGTGTAAATGGGAAATAGTTAACAGAGGGAATGAAAGAAGAATGGGAATTCAAACTGATGCAAAGTGAAATAAGTAGAACCAGTAAAACAGTATGTACACAATGACTGCACCAATATAAATGGAAAGAAAAACAAGAAAATTTAAACAATACCAAGTAATCATAATGGTCAAGTTTAGCTCCAAAAAAGAGAAAGTGGATTGTGCTTCTTTTTTTTTTTTTTTTGAACAAATGGGTGATAATGGAAATGGAATATTACATCTTTTTTTTCAAAGACACGAAAGTGATTTGCCATGTCCTTCTCCAACCTTAAAGATAAGAAAATAGAGGCAAAGAGGGTTAAGTAAAGCCTACTTTAGAAAATCACCTTGAAATTTAAGTGGAGAATGGACTGAAATTGGGAAAGATCCAAGGCAGGAGGGAATTGTAATAGTTTAGAAAACAAAAGATGTGTTGGTCTGTTCTGGGCTAGGATTGACAGACTGCTCTCCTGGTAGTTTATATTCAATACTGGAACAAAATAAGATGTACATAGGTCATTGAACATTTAAAAAAAGAAATCTTTTCTTAATCTTTTTCTAAATACTTAGCCATAGCAGAAGAAGCCTATTCAACAAGGTTAAGGGTTGAGGACACCTTAAGTCCATATAGATAAATGATGCTCTTGCCTGAGTTGCCCATCACAAAGCAGCACAAGAGTGCCTAGAGTTCCTCAAGGTCATTTTGTACTCAGATAACCAAGAAATAATATCACAGCCTGAACCCTTAATTAGTTACCTGAACCAATTAAGTCTTGAAGATGATTTCATTAACTTTTTAAGGAAAAACTAGCCCAATTCTCATGAGTCAGAGGTTCAGATAATGCTCTTGCCCTAGGTCTTGAACTAAGGTGGTGGCTAGGAGAGTAAATAAAATGGATAGTTAGGTGCTACAGCAGATAAGATAAAATAAGCAGTGGTGTCATTTGCAATGGAGAAATATTGGAAATATTAGAAGCTTAATACAAGCTGTCTCAAAAAGTTTTAGTGAATTTTTAAGCTATTAGAGCTTAAATGAGTTTAATTTTAACCTATTGATGTTTTAAATTGCACCACAACTTTTTGAGATAGTTTGTATTACTAATAGGAAAGCTAATATTTCTAATATTTCCCTTTTGCATGTGGCACTCCCTCTTGGTTTCAAGTGGATATTTTTATTGTGTTAAAGAAAGGACTTTTCACTATGAATTTAGGAGTTCCCTAGGATTATGTAGACAGGATGAAGTACCTGGTTTGCATAATTTTGGATTTAGAATCTGGAAAATCTGATTTCAAAGCCCATCTCAGATACTTACTGGCTCTGTGTTACTAAGCAAGTGATTTAACCTTTCTTAGGCTTACTTTCCTCATCTGTAAGTGGAGTAATAATAACCCCTGCCTCCCAGAGCTATTGTGAGGATTAAATGAGATATATGTATAGTGCTTTGCCAGCCTTAAAGCTCCATGTGAATACTACTTATTATTGTGTATTAGAAGCAGGATTTGAAATCAAGTTTTCCTGGATTTAATGCTGTCTGTCTATCAACTCTATCAAGTTCCTTCACCTATATCATTATAAAATAAATATTTACTTAATGGAAAAAAAAGAAAAAAGAAAAGAAAAGGCTTTTTTTGGGGACACTTGACAGATGCAAAATGAGGTTACTCCTTTTTGTTGCTTCTATTTGGCATGATATTGTTGATACTAGCAATAATGATAAAATTAGAGAATTAGAGACATTAATCATGTAAATAGAAAAGTTGAAATATCAGTATTTGTAGATGCCATGATAGTAAACCAAAAAACCCAATTGACTCAATGAAGAAAATAAAAGGATAAATGGGTTAGCATAGTTGTAGGATGTAAGATTAAGCAACATAAAAATCACTTGCATAATCTTTCCCCATCCCTTCCCAAAAAAGCCACCCTATTCAATTTTCCCTGTTTTTTGTAAAGGGCACTATTGTTTCAAGTTTGCAGACTTATCTTTTCCTTTTCCCTCACTCTATATGTCCAGTCAAAAGCTAAGTCTTATGTCTACTCCTACAAGATCCGAGGGTTCTGCTGATGTCAACTTGAAAGAACCCTTTATTAAATGTCCAGTGTAAACATTCATACCTTAGAAATCAGCAATTAAAATAAATCAGTATTTGAATTATTGTTTTATTGCTTATCTAGACTTGAGAAAGTTAATAATACAGATCAAATTTAAGGAGAGCTTGGCTGTTACTCATTTACCAGCATACCTATTGTACTCCATTAACATTATTTGAGCTCAGTAAGAGAACAGTAGAAAACTCAAAGAATGAAGTCATCACCAGACTGGAGGCCTGGTGACTGGAAGCTAACAGCAACAACAAAGCAATAACTGGAATTTCCATGGTACTTCAAGGTTTGCAAATATCCAAATATGTAAATAAAGCAAAAATTATGTTTTATATCCACTAGCCTCACAATATCCCTGACAACATCTCTCTCAAATCTGACTCATCTCTACTTACACAGGAACCACCCTAGTTCAGGCCCTACCTGGACTATTGCAATAGCCTTCCAAATGATCTCCTTGCCTCAGGTCTTTCTCTTCTCCAACTTTCATACGGAAGCCAAAGTGATTTTCCTGAAGTGCAAGTCTGACCATGTCATTCTCTTGCTCAATAAACTCCAATTACTTTTGGGGGAAAAAAAAAAAAAAGAAAAGAAAAGATCTGAGAGACAATCTAGTCCTACCTGTAACCAAAAACCTGTAACCATTATAACACATCTGAGAACTGGTCATTTAGCTTTTCTAAGACCTCAAAGAAGGGAAAACCCATTACTACTCAAGGAAGACTATTCCACTGGGAAATAACTCTAATTGAAAGGAAGTTGAGGGTTTTGTTTGTTTGTTTCCAGCCTACATATACCTTTCTTACAACATCTAACCATTTTTGTTAGTTTGATCCTTTAGGGTCAAATAGAAAAAAATTTAATTTCTCTTCCCCCAACACCCTTTGAATACTTAACAACAATTATCATGTTCTCATAGTCTTCTATTCTCCAGGTTAACAAACCCCCATTCTTTCAAATCATCCTTCTATGATATAGATTCAAGGCCCTTTAGCATTTTGGTTTTGGATTCTCTGAAGCACCTTGGTCAAATATCAACTCTTCCATTTGTCACATAAAGCTCTTCCTAATCTGAGCTCCAACCTACATTTACAGGTTTATCAAATATTAATCTTCCTAGTTAGTTTATGGCCCAATTTCTTAAACTGTGGGTGGAAACCCCATGTGAGCTCTTGTAACTGAATGTGAGGGTTGAAAAATTATGATTTATTATCAGTAAATGTTTGATTTGTATGCCTATTTTACATATCTTTATACCTAAGGTCACAAAAAATTTCATGGGCAAAAAGAAGTCGCAAGTGGAAAAAGTTTAGAAGCCTTAATCTATGGCACAGTTGAGCATTTTGTTTCTCCTCACACATCCTACTCCACCTCCTATTTTCATGCTTTTGATGTAAGCCTAGAATATACTCCCTCCTCATCTTTGACTCTCAGAATAATAGTTTTAACTTTGAAAGACTTAAAAACTATAATCAATGCAATTACCAACCATGAGAAAACAGGCATCTGTAGGAACATAATAGAGAAAATGAATTAATATTCTAGGGGAAAACTTATCCTCTCATTAATAAATTAACATCATAAGTGATAGGATAATGTTAAGGAATGTCTATTAGATAGAGAAAAAAGGTGAATCAAGGGGCAGAGATCTAGAAAATGAGTCTAAAGTTTCAAGAGGAGAGGTTGGAGAGTGGTTTGCAATGTCTTTCCCTTTCTCCTTTAAAAGGAGAACTAAAGGTAGAACACTGAGCAGTTATAGAGAGGGAGGCTGAAAGTTGGGAACAGCCAGCAGAAAGGAAACCATTTGGAAAGTGCATAAGTCAATTCCATAGAGGCAGAAGGTGGTGAGATGTCTTTTTTTTTTTTTTTTTTTTTTTTTTTTTTGGCTGAGGCAATTGGGATTATATAACTTGCCCGGGATCACATAGCTATGAAGTGTTAAGTGTCTGAGGCCAAATTTGAACTCAGGTCCTCCTGACTTCAGGGCTGGTGCTCTATCCACTGTGCCACCTAGCTGTCCCAAGACAAGAGTCTTCAAGTTGTGCTGAGAGTCCGAATGCATCAGGAAATCTCTTTCTCCAAGATGATGAGCTAATGACAAAAACCTATCTGGACACAAAATAATGACATCCCAGTAAAAACTGGGTCAAAGAACAAGTTATAGAAACATTCATTCATTATATTAAAGATAATGATAACAAAATTGAAACTTGAGACACCACTAAAGCAATTCTCAGAAGAAAGTATGTCACTGAGAATTAACAAAATAAAGAGTTGATCAATGTATTGAGCACACAGTTCAAAAGACTAGAAAATAAACAAATTTGGATACAAATTGTATACAAGTATAAGAGAAGAAATTTTTTAAATTAGAAAACTCCTTAGCTTAACGATGATGGGCACAATTTTTTCAGTGAAGTACAAAGCACATTTTTCTCCTCTACAAGGCAGGGCACAAAGAGGATACAACCACTGCCCTCAAAGAGCTTTTAGTTTAACCTAATGGTCCTCAAATTCTGTTGTTTCAGGACCACTTTACATCCTTTTTTTTTTTTTTTTTTTTTTTTCTTTTTGCTGAGGCAATTGAGGTTAAGTGACTTGCCCAGGGTCACACAGCTAGGGAATGTTAAGTGTCTGAGACCAGATTTGAACTCAGGTCCTCCTGACTTCAGGGCTGGTGATCTATCCACTGCGCCACCTAGCTGCCCCACCACTTTACATTCTTAAAAAAATTATTGTGCATCAGAGGATTCTGGGAAGAAGCTAGAATAGGTCAGAAAATTCCAAGATTTCCAGATTTCCTCCACAGATAAGACAAAATTGCCCTCCAGGGCAAACATAAATTGGTTAGAAACAATAAGGAGTTGGAACAGAACAGTCAGACAATCAGAGAAGATCCAAGATACCAGGATGGAGATTTAGCCCCAGTGAAGTATAAATACCTCAGGCTATTCCACTGAAACACCAAGTATTTGGCCCTGAGGTTAGCTGGGATAAGAGATGGTCTGAGTCCCAGAAATGGGAACTTTTACTTCTCAGTATATGGGATAAATTGAGTGGAGACTCATGAGGATGTGGCTTAGACCTGTGCCCTAATTATGAAACTTTGCAATAACAAGTTATTCTTTTGTTTCTCAGATAGATTTCCCCATTTAGGGTATAAGTCTGGACTTCCCCAAATAATGGGAGAAAAGATCAAGGCAGGGAGCAGGGAAGACTTCTGTTCTATTTAATCTTGTGTTTTGCAGTTTGTGCTTTGCACTCCCCTATAGACACCTTGTCTATTGACAGTTGCCCTTTCTGTAAAACAAAACAAAACAAAACAAAACAAAAAACCCTTTTTGTTTTTCTTACTCTGAGATTTAATTTGGGTTCACTGTCCCACAAAATTTGGGGGCTCATCCAGGATATTTCCTGTTTATACTGAATCCTTGGGCAGACATCCTCCAGAGAGTTCTCAGATGATACTTGGACTCGACTAGGAAACTCCCACTCTGATCAGGCAAACTACCAAAGAGATAAAGCAAAAAAACCAAAGTAGGCTAGTAAAGATAGAGGATTAATTCGGCCCAGGAGATAAGCCAGCTGAGAAAAGTTTGAAATCAGTCAGGTAAATTGTGTACAACCCAGGTAGGGCAAGCAACTGGTGATATGGGGGAGATATTCTAAATGGTTATGTCTTTCCCTCTGCCAAGAACTGGTAAACTTCCTGGGAGAGTGGGATTGGAATTGGAAGAATTTATTCAGTTAAAGTCCATAAAAGGCTCCTATATCCTTTTGATATTGGAAAAATCCTAAGTAGTGTGACTCCATAAGGATTCTCCTATTTTCCTTTGATAAGTTCAGGTGAGTCCTCCATTAAAGAGGACAAGAAACTGGGAACCTTGGAAAGGAATAATCTAGTTGGTTCTTTCTAGTGTCCTAGGAAATTTATTCTTTTGTTTTGGGGATAGATTTCTGTGCTTAGAGTATAAGCCTGGAGTCCCCAAGACGATGGGAGAAAAGGTCAAAAGCAGCAGTGGTGGTGGAGAAAGGGGAGCTTCTGTTCTATTTAATCTTGTGTTTTGCAGTTTGTTCTTTGCCCTTTTTTAACTGACATTTGGTCTGTTGGGAGTTGCCCTTTCTCACAAGATGGTTAACAAATGCCTTTTTGCTTTACTTACTCTGAGAGTCTCTGATTTTAATTTGGGTTCACTGTCCCACACACCAGAAAGCATGAAAAGACAATAAGATAGGTCAAGGAGAAGATAGTACAAGCAACAAGAAAAAAACAATTCAAATACGATAGAGCTACAATTAGAATCACATAAGACCTAGCAAAAGCTATATTAAATGAAAGCAGGTCTTAGAACACTATGTATTGAAAAGCAAAAGAATGAGGGTTGTAGCTGAAAATATCATACCCAGCAAAGTTAAACATAATCCTGAATGAAAAAAGAAAAAGAATATTCAATAAATTGTCAGACTTGCAGAATTTTGTGTAGAAATTTGACATGAGATTCAAGAGAAATATCAAGTAAACATCAAAGATTAATTTCAGGGCACTCAAAAAGAGCAAACTATTTCTGTTTTATATGTAGAAATATTACCCATATGTCTAAAATTGTCATTGTCAGTAAGTGAGTATTTCGAAAGAGACTGTGGTAACAACTGAGTATGATCTGATTCTAAAAAGCAAACCCATGTAGAAAAACATAAGAGTAATTATGTTATACAAATGAGGTGCAAAAGCAAGAGCTGATACAAAGGAATTAGAAAGGAGAGGAGAGCTGGTAATTCTGGAATCCTACTCACATCAGGAATGGATTAAAGAGAGATAAATACACACACACACACAGAGAAGGATAAAGAACTCTTAAATATATTAAGAAATAAGAAGAGGAAGAAATAGGATAAGGGGAGGTATAGACATGTCTATAGATTAATGGGAACAGAATAAGAATGGAGAGAAAGAGTAAGGGAGATAATAAGGGAGAGATCCTTGCAGGAGATGGGAGGAGAATAGATTAAGTAATAGCAAGACAAGATAGCAAGTAGAAGTAAAGTAGGGAAGTTAGCAGGAATAGGAAACAAGAGATATATACTTAATAAATGATCCGGAGTAGAAATTATTAGGAAAAAAAATTATTAGGAAAAAAAAAAAGCAGGGGTAGTAATCATTGATCCCAAAGTTAAAGTTAAAATGGATTCAATCAAAAAAGAAAAATACTATACTATATCAGCCATATTAATCAATATTGTTTTAGACTATTTAAAACAACTAGATAATATAAGGTTGAAATATTGCTGTGGTATAGGAAAGGATGAGTTGGTGAATTTAAAAAAATATGGAAAGACTTAACCTAAGAAGAATGATATTACCACCTTCAGAGAAACAGAAGACAAGCAGACACCTTACAGAAATATGTACATGAATGTATGTGTATAAAGATGTATGATTATAGATATCTATTCACTTGTATGTATATGTATATATCTAATCTATGTGTGTGTGATATATATCCATACTTAACTGTAGCCTGCTTGGGGGAAGTGAGGGAAAGAAAAGGAGAAAAAAAGTAAAGTAAAAAATGCTGAGCAGAGAACAAAAGAAAAGAAGGAAGCAATGAAAAGATGGATAGCTCTGGATACAATGTGTTGTATGAAATGATATTGATATGATAAATGTCATATAGGCTTTCTTGAAATGGAAATTTATTGTTTCACATTTTGAATCCTCTAATGTTCTGTTATGCACATGACAATATTGTTTTCTTTTTCTATTTTGTATTTAAGTTTTAAATACATAAGTACATTTAAAAAATTATTGAGACCATCAAAGATTTCATTTATGTGGGTTATAATTATCAAAATTTATCATTTTAGAAACTAGAACTGATAAATTTTAAATATATTAATTTGGAAAATAATAAGCCCACTGCATGTTAACATAAATAACATATTTTGTGGTGGGGGCAGAAACTATGTTTTCCAAAAAAGGAAATATCTAGTGAGAATAGTGGCGTTGTTTTTTATATTTTTGCAAATCTCTTTAATGTCTAGCTTAATAGAACACAAATGGCTTCTCATATCTGCTTCTGTATTCAATGTTTTGATAAATTGTTTTGGTTGAAATATATGAAAAGAATAAATATGGCCTCACATAGATATGTACTTGGAAAAGGGAGGAGTACTTTAATAAGTAACAGCTTAGTATTATCTTTTAGTATTATCATTTGCTAGGGGCAGCTAAGTGGTGCAATGGATAGAGCACTGGGCCTGGAATTATATGTGTACATATGTATACACTTATATGTGTATAACATGCAATTTATAATATATATGTGCATGTATATACACACACACTTTAAGTTTGAAATTTGTGATGTAGACTTTGAAATCAGCTTCTTCTTTTCCCTTATCAGGAAATGTTAAAAAGAGACCCACCTGCTATTATCAACCACAATCAAGTATACAAAAGAGTACACACACACACACACACACAAAAAAAAAAAAGAACCTAGTTCTCCCAGGCTATTCCATTTGTATGAATAATGAGAGGTAAAACTCTGAGACTGTCTTGATTAGCACATCTTTAGTCAATTCTAGTACCTGGTCTGGTAGGTGGATTCCTCTTGGTTCCTCCTAAATCCAGACTTTATCTCTCCTAATTCCTCCCTGTTTCCTCCTCTTATTTCATAGACCCAACCTCTGCTCCCCTGAGATTTTAAAATTTTGTACCCCAAAATACAAACTGCTCATTCAGGTATGGCTGCCTTCTGTGTTGAATCTGCTTGAGCCCATGAAGCTATTCATGTTAGATAAAATAGCAATTCTTTTGTAACCTGTGATGGATGTCTATGTCATGATTTCTTTATGCCATGAATTGAATCCTTAATATACTATTTTTATATAATATTCTTTTACAATCTATTACTCTCCTGAATTGATTTCTATTTACCACTTCTGGTGCCTATTTTACCTCTTCAGTAAGTGCTTAATAAATACTTGCTGATTGATCAATTGATTGAAAAGTCTCACACAAAACTCATCAAACTAATCAACTCTTAAACCAGAGGTCTGTAAACTGTAGTCAGGTCAAACCAGTGCATCCATTTTTGTATACTCAAGGAGCTGAGAATGAGTTTTAAGTATTTAAATGTAAGAAAATCATATTTAAAACACAACCCATTTTTTATTCACTGCTGGATTTGGCCTACATGCTATAATTTGCTGATTCCTGCCTTTCATTTTGTTCTTATCATGTTTCCTCCCTGGGTTTCTGTCACTGTACTCTCTCTGTTCTTTTTTTGACCTGACATACTGTTTTTTGTCCTTTGCAGGTTTATCATCTATGTCTGGTCTCATTAAGTGATGGTACCCCCCAGAGTTTTGTTGTTATCTTGGCCATTATGCATTATTGTCCTCCTAGTTCCATTTAGTTCACAACACATCAATTCACATAAACCTTCTCACATGTTTCTGAATTCTTCGTGTTCATCAGTGTTTACACATATTGATTTGATCAGCCATTCCCTAGATAATAGGAACTCATTTATTTCTTTGTTTTTGCTATCATGAAAAGTAATGCTATAAATATATTGTTTTATATGGAACCCATCATATTATCAACAACCTCTTTGAGGTAAATGCCCATTGTGTATACGTTTAGGTCCAAAGAAAGGAACCTATTAGTTATTTTTATAGCATAGTTCCAACTTGTTTTCCAGGACATTTCAACCAATTTATAACTTGGTCAAACGTCTATAAATGTACCTGTCTTTCTACAGCTTCCCTAGCACTATTTCAGCTTTTCATCATCTTTGTCTATGTGAATTGTCATCTTCCAAGACTAACAACTGAATAATATTGCTGACAGAATGGTTTTTTAAATAGCCTACTGAAAGCACTGCAAAATTCTCCAAATATAATTGAGCTCACTTTCTTCCTTCCATTCAATTCTGAGCCCAGTTCATTCTCCATTTACAATGCCTGAGCTACATACATACACTGCTTCCTAACTCAATAAACTGGCTATTTAACTACATGCCATACAGTGTAATAGATATTTTTCATCCGTTTTGTTTTTCCTACATGGATTGTAAGAGCGAATTAGATTTGGGTAATCATAAATCTTAATGAGGACACACTAAGCATTATACTATTTGATTCAATCAGATCAGTAAACAGAAGTAAGGAACCCATTTAAACTATGCTCAGCACAATTGAAACAATTCAACAAAATTATTATTAGCTCTTTAAAGTTTGTAAAGTAATTTACAAATATTAATTTATTTTATCCTCAGAGCAACCCTGGGGGGTAGGTAGTAGCATAATCTCCATTTAACAGATAAAAAAATTAAGGCAGAAAGAGTTTAAGTGACTCTTGGCTAGAGTCACACAAGTATCTGAATCTGGTCTTCCTAACTCCATATAGTGTTCTATTCACTGTTTCATTTACCTCCCTAATATAAAGTTATACTCTTGAGGACAGATCATTAGATTAACTACTCTAACATAATTTTATTGAGCTTTCTTGGCCATTAGAAGGTTAACAAACTTAACCATAGTCAGTGAGATAGTATGGATAAAGTGCTGGCCTTGAAGACAGGAGGACCTGAGTTCAAATCCTGTCTTAGATATTTACTGGAGAAGTCACTTTACCCAAATAGTTACATAGTTAGGAGATTGCTTCCCACAAATAAATTTAATTAATAAGATTTATTATCAGAGGACATGAGTTTTAATTCCAGATTTGCCACTAATTATTTCAGGGGTAGGACCAGCTTCAATCTCTTTGGGCCTCAGTTTTCTTGTCTGTAAAATGTGGAAAACAAACTAGGTGACTTCTAAGGTTCTCTGCCACACACACACTTTTTTTCAGCCCCGTGAATCTTTTTTTTTTTTTTTTTTTTTAGAAAATTTGAATCAATGCACATATTTAACTTATCATGTTTGCTGCCTTGGGGAGGAGGGAGATAATGGAGGCAGGAAGAAAAATTTGGAACAAAAATTCTTACAAAAATGAATGTTGAAAACCATCTTTACATGGATTTAGAAAAATAAATACCACTGAGAGAAAAAAAGGAAAATTTGAATCAAGAGGGGAATTGGCATAATAGAGTAACTGTGAAGCTAAGGAACCTGAGTTCAAGTCTTTCTTCTGATGCTTATTACTTGTTTGACCTTGAGCAATCCCAATCAACAAACATTCAGTAAGTGCCTACTATATGCTGGTATAAGCAACCAATAGAATTGTATTTCCATATAGGGACAAAGACTTAGAAAAAGGCCATATCCACTGATTTGGTTAGAAATACAAAACAAAATATTGAGCCACTGACCTGATAAAAAGAACCCAAAACAAGAAGTGGATCAAAGTTAATTGTAAGCATTGAGTTTGCATGCTTAATGAGTTAATTAATATTAACTTTTCCTCTTCAAAGGAGGAGTCTTTTGCCATTTTTGATCATGGGTTATATGATGGAGGGACAATATATCAAAGAAGAACCTACAATAGGCAGACCAGGATGTTCATTAACTTTGTCATCCCCAGCCACTGTGGCAAGAAGGGAGAGACCGTGTGCTTCAGGATAGGAAACAAAGCATGGATCAGCCCAGAGACTGTCCTTACCTTTCAAGAACCATAAATAAAACAAATTTACTTCTTATACTCCCGAGTCTTTTTTATCCTTGTGACATATTACTAACAGCTGGGTACCAGGGATACAAAAGGCAAAAATGAATTAGTCACTGTCTTTGAGAAACTACAAGTCTAAGTTATCAGTCCAGAGACTCTTTGGACCTCAGTCTCATCTCTAAAATGAGGTGTTGATGAAACAATTTTTCAGATTCTTTTCCTATAACTTATCTAAGGTCACATAGCTTGAAAGATCTGGAACAGGTCTCCTGATTTTAGGTCCTATTTCTTTTCTATTCTGTTAGAATAGATACAATAATAGACTAGAAGTCTTATATGACCCTGTACACTATTTCTCACCAAGCTTCTATATCCTCATTTATAAAAAGAGGAGATCGGACTTAATGATGTTTAGGTACCCCGTCATTTTCTACTAAATGATTATTATTTTCTTTTTTATTATATTTGTATTTGTTTGGAGCATTTTGCCTTGGTTCACAGTAATCATTTTTTCCTGTTAGTCATTTCACTCTTGTCCAATGCTTCATGACCCTGTGGTCTTGGTAGAGATACTGAAGTAGTACGCCCTTTCTTTCTCTAGCTCATTTTATAGATGGGGAAACTGAGGCAAACAGGGTTGAGTGACTTGACCACATAGCTAGTAAGTGTTTGAGGCCAGGTTTCAACTTATGAAGATGAGTTTTTCTAACTTCAGGTCTTGTACAGCAAATCACCTGGGTGCCCTAAGTAGTCATAATTTAATGTAAAGTATATTTTGGTGTTCCCACGTTTTTGGTGTTTCCTGGAAATACCAACATTTTTTGCTTTTTGCTGAAAAATAGTTAAATTCAGGGAGATTTTTTTCTTACTGATATTACTGCTGATGCTCAGAACCCAAGCTTTTAAGGACACAGTCATGAAGAATAGTTTGGAAATAAAGAAGGGGAATGAGTGAGGTCATTAAGAACTAATTAGCTGGGCACCAAGAGTTCCCTGATAACATCCTTCCCCATCCTCTAACTTTCACATTTCAGTTTGCTTTCATTACTCTCTATTCTTCCTAGGCCCAGCTTGGTCCTAGGAATTCAAATTCTTGAATCTATCTATGGTGCCTTCTAACCAGTTACATGATAATGATTCTCAAGATTATGGCTGTTGATTTCCAGAATGTGTTAAAGGTGCCATTATTCTATTTCATAACTCTTAGAGTAGAGAATAACCTTCAACCCCATTCTGTCTGAACATTTAACTCCCACAGCTCCTCCTTCAAAAATAAATAAATAAATAACAGCCAGTGAGAAACATCATGTCAATATGGTATCCATTCAATTTTATGAAATTTCAAAGCTGGGACAGATATTGAGGAGCCACCAAATTTGACTCTTTATTTGATTTTTAATAGGAAACTGTGACTCTATTCTTTTCAGCTTTTATTTTTCTTAAATATATATTAAATTTAACAGAAAGTACCAATTCTTCTCTGCTTGTCTGAACTTTTCTCCTTTCTTCCATGTATTTTAAATGCTTCTTTGATTTGTTTTTCTTAATTTCTTTTTTTTACATCAAAGTTCATCTCCCCCTCCCAAAAAAAAAAAAAAAACAGAAGACTTCCTTTGTAACAGGTATATAGTTAGTCTAAATAAATTTGCACATTGGTCATACCTGAAACTATATGTTTCATTCTGAAATTTTAGTCCTTCACTAAAAGCAGGGTTTTTTTTTTAAATCAATTTCTCTTAAAAGTGGGCTTTCTTGTCATTCTTCTGAAGTCATGACTGGAAATTTAATTGATCAGAATTCTAAAACCTTTCAAAGACACAATATAAATTGTTTTCCTAATTTTACTCACTTTACTCTGCCTCAGTTCATATAAGATCTGCCAGGTTTTTTTTTCCTAATTCATCTCTTTTATCATTTCTTACAATAATAAAATATTATTTCATTCTTATATCACAATTTGTTCAGTGATTTGTTGAGTGATAGGCACCCACTTTGTTTCCAGTTCTTTGCAACAACAAAACGTGCTGCTATAAATATTTTTATATTTTTGGGTCTTTCCCCCTTTCTTTGGGGCAACAGCTAGGAGGCACAGTGGATAGAGTAAAGTAGTAGATAAAGTTATTTTGTTTGAAATATATGAAGAGAATCTGACCTCACATAGATATGTATTTGGAAAAGGGAGGAACATTTTAATAGGCAAATAACTTCTTAGTTTTATCATCATTTACCATTATTAACCAGGGCAGCAAAGTGGTGCAGTGGATAGAGCACTACGCCTAGTCAAACTTGATTTTGAATCCTGCCTCAGACACTAACTAGCTATGTGACCCTGGAAAAATCACTTAACTGTCTTTGCCTTAGTTTTCTTATCTGTAAAAATGGGGCATAATAATAGCTCCTAGGATTTTTGCAAGGAATAAATGAGATATATGCAAAGTGCTTGGCACATAATAAATGCTACCTAAGTGTTATCTATTATTATTTCTTTTATTTCTATGGGATGCATGCTGACTGGTGATATCATCATATATGCACAGCTTAGTGATATTTTACATATAGTTCAATATTGCTTTACAAAACAATTGGACAATTTCATATGTAAAGTAAATTAGTGTCTCCTCTTCTCATATAGCCCCTCCTACACTTATTATTTTCTTTTTAAAATCATCTTTACCAGTCTAATGGGATTGAGTAGAAACCTAGAAGTTATTTTAATTTGTATTTCTTATTTGTGGTTGGATCATTTTTCACATGGATGGTTATAGCTTGTATTTCTTCTTTTTTTGTTGTTGTTCAGTCATTTCAATCATATCCTACTCTTTGTGACCCTTTATGGGGTTTTCTTTGCAGAAAAAGTGGAGTGCCCAAGGTCACACAGCCAGTAAGTGTATCAGGTAGGATCTGAACTCATGAAGATGAGCCTTCCTAATTCCAGGTACAGAAGTCTATCCAATGTGCTACCTAGCTGCCATTTCTTCGAGAATTGCTTATTCTTTGGGAAATCATTCTTCTTAAATGTATGTATCAATTCCCTATGTATCTTAGATATCAGGCCTTTATCAGAAAATGTGGAAAGTTTCCCCCCAGTAATACTTCCTTCCTAATTCTAACTGCATTGATTTTGGGTCTACAAAAACTTTATCAAATCAAAATTGATCATTTCATCTTTTATCATCCCTTTCTCTTGTTTGATCAATTCTCCCTTAAATCATAACTGCAAAAATTATTTTTCTTCTTCTAATTTGTTTATGAGGTGATCTTTTATATTAGGATATATATTCA
This sequence comes from Myrmecobius fasciatus, assembly GCA_023553655.1. NCBI lineage: Eukaryota > Metazoa > Chordata > Mammalia > Dasyuromorphia > Myrmecobiidae > Myrmecobius > Myrmecobius fasciatus. Next base: position 142,928 of record JAJPUD010000880.1, read on the forward strand.
TTTAGTTTAGTGTGAGATGTTCATCTAAGCATAGTTTCTCCTATACTGTTACCATATTCCCAGAAATTTTTATCTGTACTCTAGGAGTTGATGTCTTTGGGTTTATCAAGCACTGGGCCATGTTTGATCATTTCTCCTTCTCTACATCCATTGATTATTTAATTTTAATTTTTGTTTATTTTATTATTATAATAGTTTATTTTAGCTTAGTTTGGATGATTACTGGGTTGTAGTATAATTTAAAATGTGGTATTATATTGCTAAGTCCCTTTCCTTTCTACTTTTTTTTTCAGTGTTTCCCTAGAGATTCTTGACCTTTTATTTCTCCAACTGAATGTTATTTAACTAGTTCTATAAAGCAGCCTTTTGGAAATTTACCTGATATGGCACCAAATCTCAAAATTAATTTAGATAGCATTATTATTTTAGTTGTGACAACACATCCCTACCTACCACGACAAATTAATATTTCTCCAGTTATTTGTCTTCCTGTATTTCTATAAAAAAAAGGTTTTGAAGTTATTTTCACAAAATTTCTATGTACATCTTGGTAATAGATTTCCAGATATTTTATACATTCTCTGGTTAATTTGAGTGGATTTCTTTTTCTATCTCTTCCTGCTGAGTTTCCATGGTAACATACAAATATTTTGTGAGTGTATTTTATATAAAGCTACTTTATTTAAGTTATTGACACTAGGTTCTCAATACAAACCACCATATAGTATTAAAAAATGAATAATTTTGCTGCTTTTTAATCTATGCTTACTCCCCTAACTTATTTGTTTGTCCTTCCACTGAATCTAGAATATCTAGAATCATATTCCATAATAGTAGTGACAATGAACATTTTTGCTTCACCAAGATTTTATCAGAAAGATCACTATCATTTTTCTCAGATACTACTCAGGCCAATTGTGTACTTCTCAGATCTATGTATCTACACACACACATATATATTTGGCAGCCCCGGCTTTCAATGGACAACAATGTGGAAAACAGTACCTTTTTTCTCATAACTTCATAACCTAGGACGGCTTTATAGATTCTTTCTGGAAATAGCATTCATCCCAATATGGAAGCATCAGAGATAGTAGGCATCTGTTTTGATGTCTTGGAAAATTCTGTCATTACCTGGATTCATGATCACAGGAATTCAATAGACACCTGCTCTTATCATGTTGACAGTATTTTTAAGCTGGAAATCAACCACACTACTCCTTGCTCCTTCCTTGAACCCTTACTGGATGACCTGTGACCCAGTTACTACTTCATTTTTTAGAGGACAAATTACTGTTTTCTCCTAAGACCATCCAGCTCTTCTTTATTCAAGAAGAGCCTTAAATCTATTTTTTTAGACTCGTGTATATTTTGTCATAGAGTTACAAAAAACAAATAAAATGAACATTTCCATAGACGAAGTGAAACTTGCAAAGAGGGAAGGAGGAAAGGGAGGAAAGAAAGGAAGGAAGGAAGGGAAAGAGGGGGAAGGAGAAAGGAAGAAAAGAAAGAAAGAGAAGGAGGAAGGGAAAAAGGAAGAGTGGGAGAGAGGAAGGAAAAAACAAAACAAAATCAAATCAAAACAAATTCCCCCAATGACCTGACATTCTCCAGGTTTTCCAACCACCTCTTTCACTTCTGATGCCTTTTTTCCCCAATTGAAGCTCTGCTTCTGTTTTCATTTTTATTTTTTCAGAAAACTGCATTATCTCTAACAACCCAGAGTTTGGAGATTCCCTTCATCTTCAAAATATCACAAAATACGTCAGGTGTTTCTAATATTCCTCTGTAGTGCCAGCACACTATATTCAAATAATCAAAGTGGCTAATATGAGTCAGGTACTGTAGTAGGTGATAGAGATACATACACACATAAGACTACACAAAGTAAATACAAGATAATTTCTCCAACAGAAAGTGGAGCACTAGTAGCTAATGGAGAGTAATTATGTAATGTAAAATGTAATGTAATATAATTATTTAATGTAAAAATGCAATGTAAAAAATGTAAGAGGTGGCTCGAGCTGATTCTTTGAGGAAAGTTAGAGATTTGAAGCAGCTATATGGTGCAGTGGTTACAGAGCTAGACTCAGAATCAGGAAAAAAATTTAAAATTTAAATCTAGCCTCAGGTCCTTATTAGCTACATGATCTTGGGCAAATCAACTAACCACTGACTGCCTCAGTTTCCTCATCTGTAAAATGGACATAATAGTAACAGCTACATCCCAGGGACAAGATGATTAAGTATTTGCAAAGCACTTTGAAAATTTTAAAGCACCTTATATCCCAAAGAGATCTTAAAGGAGGGAAAGGGCCCCACATGTACAAGAATGTTTGTGGCAGCTCTTTTTGTAGTGGCTAGAAACTGGAAACTGAATGGATGCCCATCAATTGGAGAATGGCTGAACAAATTATAGTATATGAATGTTATGGAATATTATTGTTCTTTTTTTTTTAAAACATATTTTTATTTTTCCCTAGTTATATTTAAAACAATTTTTTACATTTGTTTTTAAAACCTCTAGATTCTCTTCCACCCCACCTTCATCCCCTATTAAAAAGACACGTGAACTTATGTGAAACATTTCCATAAGTCATGTGAAAGAAAATTTAAAATTTTCCCCCCACCCTACTCCCCAAAAAACCCTCAAGAAAAATAGAGTTTAAAAAAAAAAGGAGGGACTTCAATCTGTACTCAGATACCATCAGTTCTTTCTCTGGGTATGGATAGCATTTTTCATCATAAGTCCTTCAGAGCAGACATGGATCATTGTACTGCTGAGAATAGAAAAGTCCTTCACAGTTGATCATCCTTCACAATATTGCCTTTACTTTGTACACAGTTCATTTCATTTTTTTTTTAAGCTTTTTATTTGTATAACATATGTATGGGTAGTTCCCCAACCTTGATCTTTACAAAGCTTTCCAATACAAATTCTACCCCCAGTCCCCTCCCCTCCCCCAGATGGCAGGAAGTCCACTACATGTTAATAATGTTGAAATGCTTGAGAAGTTATGCAAGAAAAATCCTATCTACAAGAAAAAAAAAAAGAATCAGAGAAAAGCAACACAATGCAAGCAAATGTCAATAGAGATCATGAAAATGTTACGTTGTGGTCCATATTTCATGTCCCTCTTTCTGGGTGTATATGGTTTTCTTCAGTGAACAACTGGAACTGGTTTGAGACAATTCTTTATTGCAGAGAGCCATGTCCATCAGAATTGATCATCATGTAATACTGTTGTTGCTGTGCATGATGATCTCCTGGTTCTGCTCATTTCACTCAGCATCAGTTCATGCAAGTCTCTCCAGGCCTCTCTGAAATCATCCTGCTGGTCGTTTCTTACAGAACAATAGGAATATTATTGTTCTATAAGACACGACCAGCAGGACGACATGGAGACATGGCTCTCTTCAACAATGAAATGCTTCAAACCAGTTCCAATTGTGCAGTGAAGAGAGCCATATACACCCAGAGAGAGGGATATGAAATGTGGACCACAACATATCATTTTCATGCTCTCTATTGATGTTTGCTTGTATCGTATTTCCTTTATCTGATTATTCTTTCTTGTAGATACGATTTCTCCTGCACAAAAATGATGTGTGGAAATAAGTATACATATATTCGATTTCTTAAGTATTTTAACATAATTAAAATATATCCAATGGATATCCAATATCCAACATAACATGTAGTGGATATCCTGCCATCTAGGGGAGGGGTGGGGAGTAGGGGGGAAAAATTTGTAACAGAAAGCTTTGTAAGGGTTAATGTTGAAGAATTACCCATACATATGTTTTGCAAATAAAAAGTATTAATAAAAAAAAGAAAATTTTAAAGCACTTTATAAAATGCTAACTGTTATCCTTATTGGGGGAAGTAGACATGAAAACTGGATGGCAGGATAATTGAAGATGAGTGATGTAATACATGGCTGAAAAGGTAGGTTCCTCAAGTTCTAAGATTAATGCTTGTTTAGTATGGGCATCATTATTTGGACTGATAACAAATCTAATGTCCCAATTTCATATTTTGAATGACACAGTATAATAATTATTCTCAACAGATTATGATTTCCCTGCCTTTAAGAAATTTTTTATTTATGTCTTTTGTCTATGTCATCACAATTGTTTCCTACTTTGTACCCCATGTTGAACACTTTTGGAACAAAGAAAAGTGAGCAAAAATAAAATCCAAATAATGCATGCAATATTCTGTTCTAGTAGTACTCTTACCTAATTCCCTATTCCCAAAACTCCTGCTATGAGGAAAGAAATATGTTTCACTTTTTTTCTTTTCTGGGCCCTCAATGATTTTTCCATTACTCAAGAGTTCAACTTCCTGATAATAACCTTTTGATTTGCATTTATAGTCAGTGTATAAATTTGTGTATTTCATGCTACATAAATTCAGACATATCTTCCCACAATTCTTCATATTTATCAACTCGCTGCTCATTACATGATAGTCTATTGCATTCATATTCCAGTTTTCAAGCCAAACCCAGTGAATGAATTTTTTCCTCATCTATTGTGCTTCCCTTAGTGTTGCTATAAGTATGTTGGTCCAAATTAATAGTTTTTAGTACTGATCTTTCATTTGTTTCATATTATAGTTGTGTGTATTTTTATTTATTCCATTAGATAATAAACTTCTTGAGGGAAGGGAATGTGCCTCATTATTCTTTTTATTCTCCACTGCATGAGTTCTTTCACTTGTAGGCCAAGGACTCCTAGAGTGCCAAAGAATTATTCCAAAGCCAGGATTCTATTCCACAAATTTGCATTGTAATTTTGATAGGTATTCTATACCATGAAAATGATAGGTATTCTATATCATGAAATTTTCAAATGTTGTAGAGGCTGTTGTAATAATTCAAATACAAATTCATTCAAAAGATGTAATAAATTCATTTTGTCATATATTTTCTAGGAATAAAATAATGGATTTAGAATCATTTATTAGATACTTATGATTATAAGATAGTGGAAAAATGATTGGTAAATAAGTTTTCTCATTTTGGGAATGAGGGAGGCAGAGCAGCATCTCTGTGAATTTGTAGCAATGGAGTAAACGAAAGGAGAAAGTTAACTTCCTTTCAGTTGTAATCTCAGTAATTCCATGTGGAGTTTTCTGGTAAAGATATTATCGAGGTTTGCCATTTCCTTCTCCAGCTCATTTTACAGATGAGAAAACTGAGGCAAACAGGGTTAAATGACTTGCTCAGGATCACATAGCTTTTACTGAGGCCACATTTGAATTTAGAAGGATGAGGTCTTTTCAACTCCAAGACCTACGAATCAAACACCACCTGATTTTAATTTAGCAGCTTGCAAAAACAAAGGTCTAGTTGATATTTTAAAAAATGGTAATCTTTTTCAATGTAAACTTAGAACTTCCTCTCTAACCTATTATTTCCTTCTATGTGCTCTAATCTGTTGCTGAACCAAGACAATCTCGCATCTTCATGTATTTTCACTGAATGTCTCCTAAACCTGGTTTTTCTATGCCTCCTTCAAGTCTAAGCTAAAAATCCCTTCTGCGTTTCCTGATCCTTCTTAATGCTAATTAGCCTGTCCTCTGAGATTCTCCAATTTACCCTGTATAGATCTGTCTCTAAATTTTCACAGGGAATATCCCCATTATACTCCTTAAAGCAGGGATTAATTTTTCTTTCTTTGTATTCAGTGCTTAACACAATGCCTGACATACAGTAGGTGTTTAATGTTTAATTGACATTTTTGCTAACTTTTAAAAAATTCTTTAGCTGTAACTAACACACTTGGGGAGGGAGGGTGGAGGTCAATTTTTGTGTCAGATACATACCAATAATATTAAAAGCTAAGAATTCAAGAAGACTTTGGAGCTCAGTGATACAAATTGCATCTAAACAGGAATTCTACATCTTCAACAGTACTAATGCTGCCTCCCATCTGCCTCTTTGCATCTCATATCCATCACTCTCTTTCTTCCCTCTGGGGCCAAGGACAAACCCAAATCAAATCCTTTTTTCCACATTAAAATCTTTAAAAGTAACTTCAGTGTAAAGCAGCTATCCTATCCTCCCTCAATCTTTTCTCCAGTCAAACATTCCAGAGTCTTTCAAGGGATTCTCCCTTGGAGAGACTTCCGGCCCCTTCTCTGTCCTGGCCTCCACTCTATCCTTTACCAAGATTCTTATTTGAACAACAAATCTAGGTGGCCTAGTATAGATAGAGCTTTGGGTTTGGGAATTCAAATCCAAACCAAATCAAAACCAAATTCAAATCCAGTCTCAGATGCTTCCTAGCTATGATCCTTAACCTGTTTGCCTCAGCTTCCTCAATTATAAAATGGGAATAATGACATCTAAGGTTGTCATGAATACCTGTTTGTAAAGTACTTAGCAAGGCATTTGACAAAGTAAGCACTTAATAAAAAGCTTATTCTCCTCTTCTCTTCCCTGCTAATATATGCTCTGCATAATATGTATCTTGAAATATTGGCTCTTAAGATAGTCTACAATTGAAAAAAACTATTAGAAGGAAGTTGGAGCAAAATAAATCTTATAGCTTGATAACCCAATCCTGTAGTTCACAAAAGGAAGGACTCCAGAATATAAAGTATAATGATCTCTATGAGAAATTGAATTAGAACAGAATAGACAGGTTGGAAAGACATGTAAAAACAAGCATGCAAGAAGAATCTGAAGATTGAAACTGTGACTAAAGGACTTGTATTTGTACCCTATAGCACACAATTATTTCTTATTGTCATAAATACTGTACCTTAAATAAGGGAATCAGCTTTTTAAAAATTTGTAATATAAGTTCCTTCTAATGTTATTTATCTTAGGAACTAATAGTAAATATTTAAAGACTCTGGTGCTATAGTCTGTTATGACTCAAATTTCTTCCATGTCATTTACTTAAAATTCATAGTCTCTGACAAAAAAATATTCTGTGAGTCTAAACCTAATATGGGAATTTGTTTTACTAATAACATGAAATAAGCTGTACCTTTTTTAAAAGGTCATGGAATTACTAACACAATTCTGAATTTCTCTTAGCGAAATTAGGAAGGAGGATATCTTTCATAAAGCAACACTTGGTTTTCCTAAATTATTTCATGGTTAGCAGTTTTCAGAAGACATCTTCCTTCAAATACCTAACAAATGCATCCCACTTCAGGGGGATCACAGTATATCAAAGATATTGAGATCTTTTGATCTAGGTCATAAGAAATCAAAGTATTTATCATGTGAAAAATCCACATTTTTTAAAAAGGTCCATCTGGTTGAACTTAAAAATGAATTTAAAATATTAGCCAGTTATTTTTAATCCAAAGGACTAAGAAACATGTATTAAAAGGTTCAGAGTTCTTATTAAAAAATTCAGTTTGTGACATCTATCCAACACACTGAACTTTTCAAAAATCTTAAATTCAGTGTGATGTTGGTCAGGAAGAAATTAATAATTTGTACTGAGAAAAACCTGCAATAAATTTTCCACTGAGATGACACAAATTCAGGGATATTTATGATGACCTGATCTATCCTTTAATCCTAATAACTCCATCTTGGATTAGTTACCAAAGTGAAAAACTGGAAGCTATGTCCTAGTCAAATTATGATTTGAAGTAGTCCTATCTGAAATTGAGCATTCATCCCATAATATTCATGTCAAATCTTTCTTGTACTGCATCTCTGAAATGAAATATAAGTGCACCCACCTAATATTCTTGTTTTTAGAAATGGATATTAAAAAGTATTACATGGGGCAATTAACAATATATATTGGTGATTAGTCTTTACACTGGAGTTCCATAATATGGTAAAGGTTTTCTCTCATATATTAATATGAAGGAAATGTTAGGGAGCTTAATATTGTGTGGGATATCACTGTGCTGTGTTGGTTGTATAGAGGATAAACATGAAGGTAATGCTAAAGCAAGATTGGTAAATTTCTGATGCCTCCAATAAAGACAACTGTTCCATAAGTTGTGGAGTTAAAAGGGTATTTTTGATTTTTATGACTATTATCTTATTATTATTATTATTATTTTTTGCTGAGGCAATTGGGGTTAAGTGACTTGCCTAAGGTCACACAGCTGGGAAGTGTTAAGTATCTGAGGTCACATTTGAACTCAGGTCCTCCTGACTTCAGGGCTGGTGCTCTATCCCCTGCATCACCTAGCTGCCCCTTGATTATTATATTTTAAACATTTCACTCATGTGCTCTTTGTTCTCTAAAGAGTATATAATTTTAGTTTGGATAGCTATAAGAAAAAAATGAAAGTAAGACATTATTAGAATTACAATAAGACAAGGGGGAAACCCAAAGCAACACGACAAGAACGCAGGAAATTTTAAGAGAGTACAGATGTCATGACATTTATTAAAAGGCATGCTACAACACTAGAGTTGTTAGGAAAAGAGTTAAGTATAGATAATCAAGTAATAATAACCAGCAAATACACAAACTTAAGAGAAATGGATATACTGTAGTATACAGAAGCTTGAATTAACCATGCACTACGCAGTTAGAAAATATGTTTCTTTAATATTTTATCTTCTCTTTGCATTTATAACATAAGTCATTTCAACAGACATGGAATCCTTTTTTCCTCCAATGCCACAAACTGCTTTACAAATGAAAGCTGGTACTGTTGCTTATCAAAATATACAAGACAATTGATGTTTTTATATAAAACCACTTTATACTTTTAACTTGTTCCCAAAAACCTTTTTTTTTTTTTTTGCCAGGTAAAAAAATGTTGTTACAAATATTTACAGCATTTTCTTGTGTTAGATGAACATTCTTACAAACTGAAAAAGGGAATTTTATGAACAGACCATGTAAAACACGATAGAATGTCAGAGGCTCCTAGCTGTGCTATTTTTTTTTCTTGAATACAGTACTGAAAATAATCCATTATCCCTTGCCTTTAACCCAAATCATTCTGTTCACATTTAAACTCCCATTTTTCACTAAGTGGTCCATTCACCAAATAGAAAATACAAAGAAAAGGCCACTTTGTATTGGGTCTTCTTTCAGACAGGAGCTTGGGGGAGAGTGGGGAAATTTAACAGAATGTCTCAGTAAAACCAGAACAGTCAGTCTTTGGTCAGAGCAATGAGGTGACATTCCGATGCAAGAACTTGCTTGGTCAGCAATCTTTATGATTTGTGCTGCTATGAAACTGGGATGAACCTTTGAAGGATTTGGGTAACAATGTTAAAAAAAAAAATAACAAACAGAAGACTGGAATGTGATTAAAATGACAGTATGAAAGTAACTATTTAAATATTCACTAATATCAAACAATGCAGAAATCCAAGAACTTTTTTAAAAAAGTTTACAGTGCTGATCTAAGTTTGTTGGAAAGAAGCTTCTGAACATAAGTAGCATCTCCAAGGATATTGGACTAGGCCATTATCCCATTAGGCCATATGCCCCAAATTAGAAAAAATACCATGACCACTACAAAGATTTGAAGCAGCTCTATTCCTAGATTCCTGCACAATGCTATACAATGAATATGGTGAAGGCAAAGGAGTAATTGAGACCTCATTTAAAATGTCACAATTCTTTGCATGTATGGATAGTCAGTGGGCCAACATTTTTTAAAAGCTATATTAATACACAGTTTATGGAATTTGACTCTTAAGTGCGAAATAGGGGGGAAAGGACAATTAAGACTACTGAAGGCACATAAACTTTGGTCCTGGTTTTGTTGGTTTTCTTCCCCCTTTACAAAAAACCCCCAAGTCAAATAGTATATTTTCAATTTTTTTTTCTTCTAGCAATTCACAATTCCTAATATGCTAGGAATTTCTGCTCTGAAAAAAAGATTACAAATAGTCTTGTATATTACAAACATATTCTAAAAGACAGCAGAGTAAATTTTGTTTAAAGGAAAACCCCTGTACAATCTGAATTCTATTTCTTTCAGCACAACAGTAAAACTTTTTAAGTCTGGCAGTTTTGTTCTAAATAACAACAGATCAAGACAAAGGAAAAGGCAAACAAAAATGGCTTTAAGCACAGGTATATTCTCATAAATTGGTTTTAAAAATAGCAGTACACAGGAGGGATTTCAGGAGATGGATTGAAAGTTTGGCAAACCTTTTAAGTGTAACTCAGGGGGAGTAGTCCATATTCTCAGTCCTGTTATCTTTTGGTCAAATTTAGAGGAAGGATGAGATGATAAACTTAAATGTATAAAAACAAAATTGCTCCTATAAAGTAACACTCTTCCTTAGAGACAGATATTTTGAGTTTGTTTGCAAAAAAAAAAAAAAAGTATAAATACAGTGCAAAACAGTGATGGCTCCCTTTCATCTTTAAAATATAGAGGTTCAAAGACACCAATCACTTAAAATCATTGCACACAAAACGGGGCTAATGCAAAGACACTCATGAGTGAATCATGAGAAATTATATTAAAATTGCAAAAGCTTTAAGTTTCAACTTCTAATTTTAACTTTTAAAATAATAAAAACATTAAGTCAAAGCAGAAACACCCAGACTAAAATAATTACTATTTCAATCATGATAGCTCTTTTAGATGGTTTACATAATTTTCCTTTTTTCTTTTTATATGCAAAAGATATTTATAATGCTGAAGGAAAATGGAATTGTAATGCCAGGGTAAATTTCATTTCTTTATTTTTCAAGTCTCTACTGAAATCCTATTCCATTGTCTCATCAAGACCTAGAAGTGATCTTGGATTCTCAAAGGTTATATATACGAAAACACAAATTCTGGATCTATATACCAAGCTGAGACGGCTTTAAGTAAACACTTAAGGTCATGCAGCATAGCTGCCACTTGAAATCCAATCAAGATTAGTCCCATCACTGGCCACTAAGTGTTTCTCTTTCTTTCTTTCTTTTTTTTTTTTTTTGGTAAGAAGGGAGAGAATAGGGGAGAACAATGCCAACTCAATTTCTAAGGCATAGGTTGTAATACTTATGACCTGCATCATTGGAGGGAGTACCCACACTTATGAAATCATGGATCTTTTAAATACTTCATAAGTGTTCTCCAAGTACCATTTCTAAGAAAATAATGATCTATAAGACTACTCCATTCTTATTCAAATTCAAGGTAATACTAGACTGTTATATCAAATAAGAACATTACTTGAGTCTATTTAATTTTTCCACCTGAATTTGTTAGTCATGCACTTAAAAGACACACACTAAAATGGAGTCGTTTTTTTGTTTTTATAAAAAAGGCAAAACTCTCTCTTTTTTTTTTTTTGGAGTCACTGACACACTTTTTGGATCAGACACGATTTTCATTGCTACAGGGTTGTAGCACCTCACTCCTCTGAGTGAGAAAATTCCCTTTAATGAATATAACTGTGAATAACTCTACAATTTAGTCTTTTTAGAAAGCTGCATTGTCATAAAAAGCCCCAACTTCTTCAAACAACATAACCTCAAACTCACTCATTTGTAAACTTGAAGAAGTTATCAACAAGCAACATTTTATTGACTTTCACAATGGAGCTATCAGGTCATTCTGCTCTTCTCCAACAAATTGTAGGGAAAAATAATCAGAAAAAATTTTTGGTTTGTATTTTGTTCTCCACTTGTTTTCTTTAAACCTGACTAGTGAATTATTTTAATTTCCTAACAAGAACTTATATTTCAGCCTAACTTTTAATAGCCATGATTGCATTTTAAATGTACTGCTATTTTTGAAATCTGCATTTCATCTAAAAGCCAAGAGACCTCCAAAAGTGATTTAATATTCTTTTAAAATAAAGTACATAAACTTCAAAAATTAACACTACAGATCAACAGCAAAAATAAAAAAATGCTTATAAGATAGAGAATAAATGCATGCCAAAATTAAAAAAGCACACAGATCTTGATTTTTCCACCACCCAGTTTTTTTTTCTTTTTACAAAACCTGTGCCAACACATAAACTGTAGACCTCTATAATTCAAACAACAAACCCAAAATGGATAATATCCATGTACTTGGGCTAGCTGTAGACACAAATCGAATTTTTCCAAACACCCTATTTTTATACATGAACATGTCTCTTCCAAATCTTAATTTAGATTAATTTTCTTTGTCAATAAATTAAAATGTTATGTGCATATGTATATACAATATCAGAATAGTGTATGTATGAATATATAAGCATATACATACATACACATATATACACAAAGTCCCTGATAAGGATTCAAATGTTCTCTCAGATTTAGAGACCTGCTTCATAATTACATTCAACTCCATTATGATCTGCCTTCTTCTATCAGTATTCCTTTGCCGCACTTAGCTTGACTATTTTATGAGAATAAGTTTCATTAGTCATATGATATTTTCTAACCAAAAGTGGAATACAAAATATTCCAACTGATATATGCCATGGAATAAAGTAACTCTTAAGTACTGTGTGGATTTAAAAAAACATAATAAAACTTCTAGTTTTTTACCTAAAAAATTATGTCTTTTCTACCATTCAATAGGTGACACATAAAAAAGTCCAAATGGCAAAAAAGCACACCAGATCATATGATTAAGGCTGCCTATTCAACCAATGCTAAAATGGTCCTCTTCATGGTAACTTCATGTTCCCTCCTACTCTATTTATCACCATCAATGACTAAATATAGTTTCTGCTTAATTACCATAATTCTTTCAATCTCAGAATTTTATTAGAAAGATTAAGAAATTTTATCTAGTTTTTCTAACAAGAGCATCACTGAATTAAAATCAATGGCTGGTGTAATGGCAAGGAAACATGCTAAATGAATAACTGAGATGAATCACAACTATTGAGACTTTAAATATCTATTCTTAAAATCTGAAATAAGTAAAAAGGGGTGATAAAAATGACTTCTCAAAAATGAAAAATGTTTTTAAAAATCTGATCAAGCAAAGTAAGTTAACCAAAAGTTGCTTAATATATAGAAACAAATGTCACATTACATAATTATTGAAGCAACATTAAAGCACACTCTTACAATCAACAAAATAAAGAGAAGACACTTCCCCCCCACCCTTCCCAAACCAATCCTCCCTTACTCTCCAAATATGTGGGCACTTAATAATGAAGCTATATTAGCAAAGAAAAGCAAGTTCTTTCTTTAGTACTGAGGGAAAAAAATAAACAAGGAATCCTGAGACAAATTCTGATGGGTGTACACAAGTTCAATAAATTGGGACCATGCTTTACAGTTTTAAAAAAAATTATTAGGTAAGTGGCACTAATTGCTACCAGATAAAATTTGAAGAGGCCTACAAGGTATGCACTTAGTTATTACCAATCCTACAACCATCCCACCCCACCCCATTTCTGCACCAAAGCACCAAAAATTTGAATTCAGACTACTACTTATTGAAAATCATTTTAAAAATCACAATGAAAACTTTTTAAATCCTAAAGATCAAAAAGAAAAAAAAAATCTCTCTTACCAAGCCCACAATACAGTTTTCAAGATACTTTAGATAAAATTCTAAGCTATTGTATCATTATAAGCACATAATAAGGCACGTAATAAGAAATTAAGTAAATACACAGTAATTCTGATTTAAGTATTAGATTATAGTGGTACAAAAAACCCTTGAGGTTTAATTTTTTTTTTTAAAAGAAGACCTTACCAAAAATAACTTTTAAAAAATCTGTCAAACCATATGATAGACCTGAATATTTTCCTTAAGACTGTAAACTTTTTTATTATCTGAAAACAAATGTAAAAAAGTAGTTTTTAATCAGGACTATTTTTTTCCTTTTAATTTTTCCAGAATCAGATACACATCATTTCATGGGAAAAATGCCATTATGAATTCAGATAAAACATAATTTTTACTCAATAAAAACATTAATTAATCCTATAAACAGGTCTTGGTTCTATCTCAATCCAACTTGATTTGGGGAAGAGAGTCAGGCACTGCCTTTCTCCAAAAATTTTACTTTCATAATAAAATTAAGAACATAAAAATGGTTCAGAAAAGTCCAATAAATGAGGAAAAAAATCAGTTGTTTTTCATTAGGAAATTTATAATTAGAAATTTATGTCTGAGACATTAGAGTCCTTCAATTTGCCTTTGAATTCATTATCATGTCACAAAATAGTGACCAAGAATCACACTTTCTAATCAGAGACAAATATATGAATTTTTGCTTACACACAGTGATTTAAAAGTACTGATATATTTAAATAGTTCAAACCATGAAGGAATTTGGAAATGTTGTGTAAGCTTGATTTGGACCCAAAACTAAAAGGCTGTCCTCTGAAAGGAGAATTTAAACACAGGGCATCTGATAGAAAAAAAATATTCCTTTTTTTTATAGGATATTTTCACAGAAACTCTGGTGCGGAGAAATAATAATAAACCTTTTATACCACATACTGACAGAAAATAATGGAAAAAAAGGTAATCCCTTGATTCTTTACTGTGTATGAATACACTCAAACATCAAACTCAGCGAGAGTTTAATTCAATATTTTGTAAAAGAGGCAGAATTCGTCTTAAACTGCTTCAGTCTCTGTCTGAAGATTTTACTGAAATTGTGGTCCAGTCTTAAAAGGAAAGTTCACAGAAAAGTCAAATTGTTGACTTTGAGAAGGAGACTCTGAGATGGTGATTTTCTCCAAGATCATGATTATGCAGCTCAATAAGTGCCTGAATTGCTTCCTCCACAGATCCCAACTGGATAAGTGCCATTTTGCGATCTTTCCTAGGAAAAAGAACACATATGTTTCAGCAACTGTAAATCTTATACACTATAATTTTAATTTTCTATTCAAAACTATAATGTGCATACACAAACACACTCACAGTCTGAAATTTATTGCTAAGAGAAAAAGAACTTACTGGAAGAATTTGAAGGCTTTGACTGTACATCCAGCATCTGTAAATAGATTCTTCAGGTCATCAACCATAACTGAAGGTCTAAGAAAACAAAAAAATCAGAAGTGCTTTATTCTTAACTACTTAAAATATTTGTGTTAACTTGCATTGTAATTAAAATAAGTAATATGTATATAAATATCATGATAACTTAATATTAAGATTAAAATCAAATCAAAGAATCCCTACACACACACACATACACACAATAACTTTACAAGGCATTTTCAAGAGATAATCTCATTTCATCTTGATAATAACTAATGCCTATCAGATCTCATAAGAATCACTGTCTCCATTTTATAGATGACTTAAGTTCAAGCTCTTTCCAACTGTTTGTGCTTATTTGCTTCTGCTGGCTGACCTCACTATTTAACATTGTTAACTGCAGCATCATGACCTAACTACTTTATTCTTTAACTGTCTTTAACTACTAAATCCAACATAATTTCTGGCTTCTTCATTAATCATTCAGATACATTTTTAGTATCCTTCCTGCTGACAAACACATGCATCTCTTTTCTCCAGAATTCTACTGACTGCTCTTTTCACACTCTTTTTCCCAGCTCTCAAATGGACAAGTACCTGAAAGTTTAATTTTTCTCCCCTTAAGCTTCTTTTCCTATGAGCAGCTAGAGGGACCATATCTATGTATAGAGCTTTAATTACCAATGCTATCTGAATTACTTCCAAATGTCTCTCTAGTTACCATTCTTTTTTTTCCAAGTTTCCTCTTCATCTACCTTCCATTTCAAATTTAAAGTTTTATCTACCACTAATTTCACATTCACAACATATTTTTTAAAAAATTAATCTGCTCCTCCAAAAACGGCTCTCCCTTCATGAATTTCATATCTGTTAATGGAACTATTCTTTTCACTTGTCTTCCACGCTCAAAATCTCAGAATTACAAATTACTTTTCTCCCTACTTAATTCTGCAAAAATAATCATTAAATCCTAATGAACTTGTCTTCAGCATCTCTTATGGATGTTTCCTGTTCATTGCTAATTCCCAATGCCCTATTGCAAGTGATGGCATCTTAAATATGAATGAGCTTTCCTGAGGACAACGGCCTTCTTGTCTGTCCCTAGTCTTATACTCCAATCCTTACATAGCAGTGCCTGAGCAACTTTGCTGAAACAAAGATTCAAAAACAAATACCTTTCACTGATATTTTCTTACCACCACTCCTTTTATTATTAACACAGAATGGCTCCCAAATGACTATTATATTAAATGCAGAATCATCATGATGTTTGGGTTTTTCTATAACACAGCCGCTTCTTACCAGTATTCCATTATCTTCCAATAACTCATCAATATAAATACGTCCTGCACTAATCAAGACAATCTCTTGACTGTCCCCTTAAAAAGATTATGTTCATTCTTGGGATGGAAAATGCCAATCATATTCAGAAAGAGAAGAACTATGGACACTGACTGTGGATAGAATAGTATTTTCACCTGTTTTGTTTTTTCTTTCATGTGGGTTAATTTATTTGTTCCTTTTGGTCTGATTTTCTTGTACAACATGATAAATATAGAAATATGTTTAAAAGGACTGCATATATTTAACCTACATTAGATTGCTTGCTTTCTTAGTAAGGTGGAAGATAAAGACAGGAAGGAGAAAAATTAAGAAAACAAAGTTTTACAAAAATGAATGTTAAAAATTATCTTTATATGTATTTGGGAAAATAAAACACTGAAAACAATAAAATAAAATAAAAGATCATGTTCATTTGTCTGTATCTTGTCAAAATTCTATCCATCCTTTAAAATGCAGCTAAATTCTAGTCCAGCTTCACAAGTTTGTTTTTTTTTTAAACCAATACTATGCTACATCTTATATGTATTAAATTTGTTTCCCCAATCAATTTTTCTGAAAGTAGCAATTCAATCAAATACTTATTTTGATTACTGCCACAGTTCAAGGAACTTGGCAAATGCCTAAGAGTCCCTGAATCATAGCTTTAATTAAGAACACTTTAAGTTCCGCAAAATGCTTACATAGTCTCTCAGTTGATCCTTACGATACACAAAGTATTATTATTGTTCTCATTTTACAGATGATGAAACAGACTAATGTAACTTGCCCAGGATCACAAAATTATTAAGTGTCTGAGGCAAGACTCAAACTCAGGTCTTCCTAAATCCAAGTCCAGTGTTCTATTTACTGTGCCGTCTACCTAGGCATTTGCCTATTAGAAAAGATATAGTCAAAGACAAGTTTCAAAGAACACGTTATCAATCTAAACAGATTTGTCTTAACAATATGTGTATTTGAATTAATTCAATTCAATAAAATATTCATTATTAAGAAGTCAAAAATTGGAAAATTGTGCATACTTTGTATGTACTCCTCAGAAACTTACTAAAATAAAATGTAATTCTAGGAAAAGGTAAGCATAGTTTTTTTAAAGATGAAAATAATTGTCATCTTTGTGATAAAAATACACAATCACTACAAATGATTAGAAATGGATTCTTTTATTCAGTAATTCATTAAATTTTATTTTAATATATATTAAATGTATATAGAGTACTCTGCTGAGTGCTGGAAGACAGAAAAACTTCAGCTAAACGACTGGCTTTTCAAGGGAAGGGCAAGAAAAAATTTAAGATCAACTTGACTTAAAACCTGAATATTTTTAATTTCCTAAATTCACTAACCTATGTTCCACTGAAAGGGAACATTATATTATTTCAAAACCAAAGACAGTTGAATGAAATTGAGGGGGAAAAAATTTTTTTGGAATGTGTTTTGAAAGAGGTTTCAAAGGCTTCAGACAATCATATGTGTGGAATATAAGAAAAAGACAAGAAAGCAAAAGCTGCCCAACCTTACCTATAGAGTGGCAGCATATCAAACAGTTTCTATGCTAATCAACCTAGTTGCTGGCAAACAGTTAAATTTTGACATTATTATTACAGATACAAAGGAGAGAGGGGAGGTGCTAATATTTGCTCAAAGTGATAGATATGTACCAATAGAATAATAACTAAAAAAAGTTTATGCTTTTTAAGAATCAAGAGATTAATTAGTTATTTCAGGATCCTGCAATTACCCAATCATTTAACAAATAAAAAGACGTAAAACACATAAAAAACAAACAAACAAGCAAACAAAAAAAAACCACACAACCTATTTTTTTTTTAAATTATGGAAATGTTTTCAAGGTACCTTAACATGCCATAAGAAATTAAAGGCTGAGATAAGTGATTTTTCAGAAGCAATTTCATGATTTACCAATTCTCTCCAACTACATTTAAAACAAAAACCAATATATCATAAAGTGAGTAAACAAGCAATTAGCTACATACGGGATGTTTGAAAGATGCAGGGTGGCAGATGGTGGATAGATATTCTGGAAGTTCTTAGACCCAGGCTTCTTAAAACGATGTAAAGGACTATTGCTAAAATCCTTAGTCAAACCTTGGTCTTCTTGGCCCTCACGAGGAAGCTGGACCGACTGATGTTTCGACAGAGTAGCACGAAGCACCTTTCCATAAAGTCTCTGACCACTCAAGTGGTTTATGGCTAGCATCAGGGGAGGAGAAAATTAAATTCAGTATGAAAAGAGTTTGAAGTCATATTCTGTAAAAATCCATATTTTTTCCTTATGCTCTAGTTTAGTCTCCCAAATTTGCCCATGAGGGATAAGGGTGTGTGTGGCTGAAGGAAGATGCGGCAAAGATAGACTACCATGAAAGGCAAAGCATTCTATTACTCTGTACTGTACAAACCACCTCTTTCCTCCTTCCTTTTATTCCAACCTTAAGTGCTAGTAGGGATACCTATAGACAATTAGTTCTGAGGATTTTATGTAAGATTAAAGAGCTTCAAAATTAAGTATAGACTTAAATCTCAGTATTATAAGAATCACTGAAGAAGTTCATCTAATTCAATTTACTAATGAAATTCCTTCCTAAAATTATCCCACTCAGACTCTGAAAACTTCCAAAACAGAGAGGAATTGCTTTTCAAAGCAATTCATTACATTTTAAGGAGAAAAGCACCACAGTGTTATGAAAACAATGCTGGATTTGGAGTCAGAGAATCTGGGAGGATCCTACTTTATTACCTGTGGGAGCTATAACAAATCTCTGAGTCTCATTTTCCTTATTGGTAAAATAAAAGGATTGTATTAGATTCCTTTGGGCTCTAAATCTATGATTTGATTTTCTTCCTTTTGCTGAAACACTTTTATACTTACATAGGTGCTTGGATCACACACAAAATTTTTTAATTTAATGATTCTTCCATATAACAACCTAAGCACTATTTCAAGATGATTACCCTATCAATGACCCCACTCACTTCCCACTCATCTCCAAACTTAAGTCTTCTCTACTAAAAGTTCAATCTCTCCAGTTCCATTAGAATCATTCAGTTTCCTTACTCATCACATAGGCTCCCACTCCCTTCTAAGGAGTCAAACTTTATTCCTTCCAGTGAGGATTTATGACTTCCAATATTGTCATCTGTCACTAGCTCTGGAGCTGAATTTTCTTGTATGTGTTATCTCCCTAATTAGATTGTAAGCTTCCTGAAAGCCAATGCTTGGCACATACTAAGCATATAATGCTTTTCATTCACAATTTCATGCTAGTTTCAAATGGTGTCTGATCAGGATAATCAGGTGGGATTAACTTCTCTGTTAAAATTCTACTTTATCAGCATTAAATTTTACTCAAAACATTTGCATTAAAACTGATATTTTTGATTACCAATTTTGTCTTCTAATTTGACATTACCCACAAACTGATTACCAAGACAACTATAGACATGGCCTTGCACTCTTGTGTCTCTTTAGCATCATTATACTTGCCACAAACTGAATTAATCTCTCCCCTATTTGTTTAAGGCTTTAACTGAGGAGTGATGATTTTTAAAGTTGAGGTAAGTAAAAAATGATGTCCTTTCCCTTACTTTACATTTATAGAAGTATTTTGTTGCAAAGATTGAATAGAATTTAACAAGTGTAACAACAGGCAGCTACCTTAACAATTTTTATTATTAATAATAATTCTACCTCTTAGTGATGTAAAAAGTGGAAAGGAAAAAAAAAAACTGTTCCTTTCATGGACTGAATTTCTTCCATGTTAACATTCAGATAAAGAGCTCTGCAATTATAGCTTTTTTGCACTATTGAGCACATGCAAAGGTTTTAAAGCAACACTGCTATCAAAAACAAGCCTTCTCATGTAGTAACAGGTTTTTGTTTTTTTGCTCTCAAAAACTATGCTTTCATAAAGAATACTACATAAATAATTTAGGTGAAAACATCTGAATGCTAAAATGGGAGAAAATCTTCCCATAAAAAGAAACCAATAGATTAGAAGACTAAATCATACACTTTTTGTGGTATTACCAAAAAGGAGAATTATTATCAATTAAATTACACTAATTAAATTCTGCTAAATATGAGAATAAAATACTTCTATTAAAATTTTTAAAAGAGAAGTCATTTTTTAATTAATCTTAACTTTTATTAAAAAAAAATCCCTCTTAGCAGACTGGATTAAAAACCAGAAATTTTAATATAATTAACATCTAGTGAACTTCCTGCCATCTAGGGGAGGGGAGGGAAAGGGAGGGGGGGACTAGAGGGAAAGTTTCTAACGGAAAGTTTGGTAAGGATCAATGTTGAGGAACTACCCATACATACGTTATGCAAATAAAAAGCTTTAATTAAAAAAAAAATCCCTCTCAGTAAAAGCCTTAAATACTACAAAGACAATGTATATGGAGATAAATTAATTCATATCTCAATGAATACAATAATCTTTAATGGAAGGACATATCTAGAATATGGGAGGAGATAACTCAGGAAGTCTACTCTGGGCAAGCCACCTCTATAGTATTGTATAAAGGACATTAAGAAGGACATAGGTGACCAGGTTGTGAGAGACCTAACCACCACAAGTGTCAAACTCATAGTATGCCTGCAAAACTTCTAAGTGATGCTGAAAGTCAATTAAAAATATAACTGGAAAATGTTTAACAAAGTAAGTAAATCCATATGCATTCTGCAAGCATCTATTTCTCCTTGAGTTTGACACCAGTGGCTACACTGGGCTATATAATGAGGATCAGCTAAAGGAAATGAGGTTGTTTAGTTTATATAAGAGAAGACTTAACAGGGTTTTGATAGCTATATTCAAGTAGCTGATGGACTGGCAGGCAGAAGAGTATTAAACATTTTCCCCAACTGACTGAAGAAGCTAGAGTTGGAAGAAAAAGGCAGAAGCTACAGGGACATAGCCATGAGCTTGATGCAAGAGAAAACTCTTCTAACTCTTCCCAAGTGCTAAGGGCTTTCTTCTTTAAACAGTTTGATTACCACTTTTCCCAGTGCTGTGGAAAGAAGGCATTTCTGGACAGAATGGATTAAACAAGATGGCTCCTAAATCTCTGTGTACATGTCATGCCACCAATTATGTAAGATTTATGTAAGACAAAACCAAAAAACAAAATCTGATGCTATTATTTTTGTACAATGATAGTATTAATGCTACTGTATTTGAAACCAGCTGTACAATATAAACAAATGAACACAATCCATTTGTTAATACCTAGTTGAGCTTGATTTGCATCTGCCATCTGAACCAAAGCATTTTCTTTCTTATTAAACATAATCTTCACACGCTGTACATCACCATATACTCCTGTGGAAATTTTAAAAATATTATCTTTTTCAGTACATACTGATATAAACTTTATTTCTTTTGACAAGCATATTTAATATAAATTTATCTAACTGGTCATCTACACAGAATTTTAAAATGTCATCCACTTCAATTCTATTTCCAAAAAACTGAAAACTGAAATATAATAAAACACAACTATATGCTAGACATTAAAATTACTATAAAAAGTTACATAAAAAAGTTATACTTAAGGTTGGGCTAGATAAGAATTTTTAAAATTTTACTATTGCTTATCTTTTTTTTTAAAAGACTGTAGGCTAAAATGATAACCTTACAACACAAATCCAGCTTTTCAAACGAGTGATGATGCTAGTCCAAATTTCACTTTTTAAGTTTTATTATTGAAAGTAATAAAAATGAACTTACCAAACAGGATAAAAAGTCCATGTGGTGTGATAGCCTGTTTTTAAGAAAAGGAAAAACAAAAAACAAACAAAAAACACAAGCTTTACTTTCCCTCAAATGGAAATGTTTAAAGAGATTATTAAAAATCTGCCAAAATTTATATGTGAGTGTAAAATAAACCAGCAAAATGGTGATATGTTGTCAAAAATCTTACATGCTTACTTAAGCCACTGTTATAATAAACTTTCAAGAACTTCATTATTACAGAAAAATGTTCTTGAAACATGTTTTCAATTTTGGAACAATGCAACATGGCTCTACATACTGCAAATAAATCATTTTACACAACTTCAACGGCATACAAGCTTTAAGTCTAACTGTGAACTAAAGGCAAAAAAAAAAAAAAAAACACACCACACACAAAAAAACCCCAACTCTAATAGAAACAAGAACCTATTAAATCTCAACAGTTGTTTAGATACTGATTAACAACATTTGATAAATGGATATATTTTATGTGAATTTATTTTCAAACATAAAGAATGATTTTGGAACCAAATCCTAAGAGATTAAAAACATGGTTTCATCAACTATGATTTATACTCCCAACTGCCCAATTCAAGTCCTACCTGCATATTGATTTATCAAGACCTACAGGTGGCCATTATACATCATCAGAACATGAACTCTTGACAAATTCTATTAAAGTAAATATGCTTTAAGATGGTATACTCTTTTAACTCAAAGCCAAAAAACTAGGCTAGCTAAGTTTAAAAAAAAAAAAAAAAAAAAGCCAAACTCTTCTTGAATTTCTTACATAAAGTGCTTTTTAACTCACATCAGGATTGAGGTTGCTGACAAGTAGAACAGAATTCCCGGGTACACCAGGAACCCCAGGAATTGCCATCCTCCCAGTGACAGCAGAGGTTGTGATGGTTAAAGGACCAAGAGCTCCAGGAACAGCTGGAACTGAAAGACCTTTACAAAAATATCAAATATATTTCATTTTTCTAGTTATCAGGAGCATCAATACAGTTTCACAGAATTTATATTAAAAAAAGAAAAAAAAAAAAAAAGAAACCAAATACAATAAGATCTTACCAATGTCATCACTTGTTGACTTTTTCCCATGTGCCTGAGGGCCATGCCTAGTGCATTTACCTCACAGAGCAAACATTTCTATATTTCAGTGTATAAATGCCTAACCTGAAGGAGCTAATCATCTGCTCAGGGGAATAAACATAACACCAGAAAAAGTATAATAAAAGGTAGACTGTAACAAAGACATAGGAGAAGAGATCCTTAAAAATACACTAAAAAATTAAAAGGAGCAAGAGATCACTTTCGGATCTTGCTCAAAGTGGGTTTGTAGGCATATATATGGGTGTGTAAAGCAGAGAACCTTTCCTGAAAGCAGTGGCACCTTCACTGGCTCTTTAAAAGTAAAAGGATTTCAACAGATGGAGATGAGAAGAGAATGTGTTCAAAACATAGGAGACATCAGAAAGTAACCTGTTATTCTCTTCTAAATGACAGACACTTCAAGTGCCTAATAGTAAGATTCATTGTACTATGTAGTAGAAAGATATAAAGTATTGTTATAAAATTTATCTAAAAAGAAAACTTATAAAATTAATTTCCATCAACCTTTCCTCAGGAAAAAAATTATCCAGTCTCTTTAATAAACGCCAGTAAAAAGAGGATTGCATACTTCAATAATAAGCTTTCATTTCAAAACTTCATTTAATAAGCTACTTATTCCCAATTCATATTAATTTTCTCAAGTATAATTTTCATTAAACCAAACTATCCAATTACAACTACTAAAAGATTTACAAAGTAAAATACTTTACTTTAGTATAAGATAAATTTGCTTAATAAAAATATAATCAAAAAATAAAATTCACTCTGCTAGAAAAAGTCTGAATCCCAAGGACTAAAGTTCTTATAAATGAAAGGAAGAGGAAGGAAAGATATAAAGCAACTTTAACAGTGGTCAGGAAATGAAGGGCTGTAGGAAAGTAATGAAGCATTTCAGCAACTCGTGTCTGAAATGATTTAAAGATTGTACCATTCAAGAGCTATCCAAAGCTTAGTGAATAGAAATAACTTTACACTTGGCCACACTATAGAAAAGCTCTATTTAACTATTTAAAGAACAAATATAACAACCAGTTGAGAATTACAGCAATTGAAGAGAAGTGTTGAACACCATACACTTCACCTAGTTAAGATTAAAGATCATCAAGCTCAGTTATCAGGCAACCTATTAGCATCATTTTTAAGCACGTGAGGGGAGAGGGGGAAAAGTGAATTAATTTCATTTCTCCTAAAATAAAATTGGGAATTTTAATATATATTTGGGAAGTATAAACAAGAATCTATTAAATGACCAAGAAATCTCTCTCTCTCTTTTTGCTTTTCTGCTGAGGCAGAGATTAAGTGACTTGCCCAGGGTCACACAGCTAGGGAATGCTAAGTGTCTGAGACCAGATTTAAACTCAGGTCCTCCTGACTTCAGGGCTAGTGCTCTTATCCACTGCGCCACCTAGCTGCCCCAAGAAATCTCTCTCACGAAATGATAATGACTAGAGGGCAAAATATTCCCTCAAAATGTGATAAGCAGTTGTATATTTCTTTCCAAATCCAGACAAAAAGTTTTCTGATGCTGTAATTCACACAGAACTATTATACAAACATTCGTAGAAACTATAATCAATAATCAATCCTTATCTATGCTAATCTGATTTTTCCCCAGAGCTGATTCATCAGCTCTTACCACCCAGAATCTCAATGAAAGGCCCTGGAAACTACTGGAAGACAACAATGAAGCAAGAAGAGTTCTAGTTCCAAGCTACGTGTAGGCAGAAAAGTTAAATACAATGATTTTAAGTAGCAAATGAAAACATACAATAAGGTTAACTATGGCACATTTCCCATAACTTAATTTGTATAGCTATCTTTATACTGATATGAATTCAAGAATAAAATTACCTGTAGCTTGAGGAAATCCAATGGCAGGGGCAAATCCAGCAGCCCCTGCATACGGTGAGGAAATTATACCAGGTGCACCTAATAGAAGAAAACAACAAAAGCAAATATAATACCTTCAACAAATTAATCTATTGACAAAAATATTATAAAACAGTGGCAATCTACTGCTCTGTCATTTGTTACATATCTAGTTCCCCAACTTATGAACACAATTTATGAAGAATCTGCTCAAATAAATGACTGCTATTACTAAAGGCACTGCTATAGTTAAAGTCTGTCTAATGGAGGTAACCAACAACTTCCAGGTGGAGAAGACTGTGATTTGTGTCAGAGTCACTACTACTATTTTAATTCAGCTAAATTTTTGTTAAAAAAGCTTTTATGAGGGGCAGCTAGATGGCGCAGTAGATAGAGCACCAGCCCAGAAGTCAGGAGGATCTAAGTTCAAATCTGGTCTCAGACACTTAAGACTTCCTAGCTGTGTGACCCTGGGGAAGTCACTTAATCCCAATTGCTTCAAGAGGAAAAAAAAAAAAAAGCTTTTATGAGCTAGGTCAGAAATCTATCACCATTTATTGAACCTTTTATGTATAGTAATAGAAAACAATAAGTGACTGGAGAGGGATCCAACCCTAAAGTTTAAAATTTATTTGGAAAGACAGACTAGGTAAGAGGAAATAATATAAAAGCAATATATACATACATATAATTATTTACTGAATGCCAAAGGAGAGGAACAGTCCAGATGTTACATGAGTTAAAAGAGGGATTTCTGATGGTTAGGGATGGTTTAATAAAAGATCTAAAAAGAAGGATGGAAGAAAAGGGGAGTGTTGGAAAGAAGAAATATAAGTATAAAGTTGTAGCAATTTTATTTCTGTGAACCACACAATTATTTAAAGAAAAGGTTTTAATACCTGGACAATATTTCAAAAGAACCACGCCT
The DNA here is from genome assembly GCA_023553655.1 of Myrmecobius fasciatus. Classification (NCBI taxonomy): domain Eukaryota; kingdom Metazoa; phylum Chordata; class Mammalia; order Dasyuromorphia; family Myrmecobiidae; genus Myrmecobius; species Myrmecobius fasciatus. Next base: position 168,798 of record JAJPUD010000880.1, read on the forward strand.
TCATCAATATAGATCAAAAATAATTTCCCCCAAACTTGCATGTTTCCATAAAAATATAACACCACAAAATTAGGAATAATTTTCTCTTGAATAGAAAAAAGCAACGATATAGATGCCAAGGGTCTGGGTCTTTTACTGTTACTTATCTGTGATACAGTGAAGAGAATATTAACAATGACATTAGAGAGACCTGAGCTTGAATCCTTTCTCAGAACTAAAGTAACTGTGGAACATTGGACAAATCATTTAACTTCTCTTGGACTCAGTTTTCTCATCTTTAAATGGGGGTAATAACAATAACACCTATTTCATAAGGTTGTTGTGACCATCAAATGAGAGGATATTCTTAAATATATTAAATGAAATATATTATTATTGTTGTTCTTATTTAAACCAAACAATGAGAATTCCAAATTAAGGCAATTGTCTTGATTTATTTTCCTTTTTTAGGATGTAAAATTACTTTAAAAAGAAAGGATGTCCATCAAAATACAGATGAAACAAACTTTCAAATAAAAGCAATACTAATAAACCAGACAAAAATTTTAAAGTTTCTGAGGTGCCACCACACACCTGTCAGATTGGCTAAGATGACAGGAAAAGATAATGAATGTTGGAGGGGATGTGGGAAAACTGGGACACTGATACATTGTTGATGGAGCTATGAATGGATCCAACCATTCTGGAGAGCAATTTGGAACTATGCTCAAAAAGTTATCAAACTGTGCATACCCTTTGACCCAGCAGTGTTTCTACTGGGCTTATATCCCAAAGAGATCTTAGAGGAGGGAAAGGGACCCACATGTGCAAAAATATTTGTGGCAGCCCTTTTTGTAGTGGCTAGAAACTGGAAACTGAAAACTGAATGGATGCCCATCAATTGGAGAATGGCTGAATAAATTATGGTATATGAATGTTATGGAGTATTATTGTTCTGTAAGAAATGACCAGCAGGACGATTTCAGAGAGATCTGGAGAGACTTGCATGGACTGATGCTGAGTGAAATGAGCAGAACCAGGAGATCATTATACACGGCAACAAGACTATATGATCATCAATTCTGATGGACATGGCTCTCTTCAACAATGAAATGGTTCAAACCAGTTCCAATTGTTCAGTGATAAAGAAAGCCATATACATCCAGAGAGAGGGATTATGAAATGTGGACCACAACATAACATTTTCATGCTCTCTATTGATGTTTGCTTGCATTATGTTTCCCTTCTTGGATTTTTTTTTCTTGTAGATCCAATTTTTCTGGCACCTCAAAATAACTGTAAAAATATATATGCACATATTCGATTTGTCAAGTATTTTAATATAATTAACATGTAGTAGACTTCCTGCCATCTAGGGGAGGGGTGGAGACTAGGGGAGAAAAATTTTGTAATGGAAAGCTTTGTAAGGGTCAGTGTTGAAAAGTTACCTATACATATGTTTTGCAAATAAAAAGCTTTAATAAAAAAAATTATAAAAAAAAATTTTTTAAGTTTAAAAGATATCTATTACCCTTCCCAGTATATTACTGAATAAATAACTGGTTGATAGCTTTTCCCCCTTAATTATAACTGTTTTTTGAAACCTTCATGGACCCTATCTCCTAATCACTCAATTTCTTTAAAGAAAAGGAATCATACTTCCCAAATATAACATGCTAGCTACTTATCAGTATCTTAAAAGATACTTCAAACTTATCTTACCAGTGTCTCCTTATTAGAGCACTTAACTTTAAAGAATGACATGGATTTTGTTTAACAATAAAAAACCTACCTTAAATTTACTTGTCAAAGGTTAAGAATTTATTCAAATTTCTAAAAATGCAAGACAACTAAGAACAGCTAAGTGGCAATCACTTGATCTTTAACAAGCATGTGATCCCACTGGTGAATCCTTCCTCCAGAGTACTTGGCATCCTAAAGATCAACAATTGAATTTGAAATGTGAAAATAAGATATATATAAACTACAAAACATAGAACTTCAAAAATTATAATTATTTTCAATGTAGAATAGAAATAAAAAAATTCTATATTAAAAAAGTATTGCATATATGGAAGACGGAAGTCATTTAGCGCTTTCACATACTTTAAGACTTTGGTCTAGATTCACTTGCTAAGAAACCAATTAAGCCAGAAAGTTTGTATGCTAATTAAAATACATACTAGCCAGAAATCCCTTCTGGGACATAAATGACTAAAAAGTATGTTTATTATTCATGAAGGCTGTTAAATATATAGAAAATACATTTCTCACTAATTACATAGCCTCTTTAAATAATTAATTCCCTGAATGGAAATTATTGCATCTAGATATTTATAACACAGAAAAAATTTAAGTTTAAGTAGGAAGTAAAGACTTCATAAAATATAGTGACAAAATTAACCCAAGTATTAATAGCTAATAAATACATGATTTTAATTTATATTAATACTCCATAGCTTTTAAAGTGTTTTAAAGTATTATATATATTTCTATTTTACTCTGTATAATAGCCACTGTAAAATATATTAGTAGGAAGGAAAAGAAATTCCTTCTCTTTAAAAACAAATGTTTATATGAAGAAACATAAGAACTGAAGCCTTAATCATTCCAGAAGATATTGATCTCACTGAGCAAAAAGAGGGGCAGGGAGTTGCAGGAGGTGGTGGTTTAAACATGCTTTTTTATTCATTCTTTCTTTCTTTCTGGAGACTTCTTATACAAAATGACTAATTTTGATCATTATCAAATAATACAATTATGACTAATACTGTCCAGTGCCATAAAAATAGTCCCCCACAGAAGAACTGGGACAGACCAGACCCACCTTGAAAGCTTTTTCTAATCACACAGACAATCCTCCTTTACTTTTATCTATTCAGAAGAGAATTCAGAGTCCAGTTCCCATTCACGAAATATTAAAAAACATCAAGTGAAGAGCCACACTTTGGTTTAATATTATTAAGCACTTATTATTTGTCAGGCACTGTACTGCTCTGGAAATACAAGTACAAAAAATAAAAGAGTTCTTACTCACAAGTACTGATATGTTTAAATTTTTAGCATAATTTTAAAGACCTGGTAAGGTGCGTGACTCACATAATGACTTTTAGTCCCTTTCTTTTACTGTTGTTATCCCAATTTTCATGGAGATGGGGACAAAACATGGAAATGACTTCCTGGACAAATTGCATTTTCTCATCTCCTTCCATACCCTGGGTTTCAATTCCCATTACTGGCCAATGGAACCTTCCAAGGAATAGGTATAAGACAGAACTTTCCTGTTGGGACTATTGCCAGGATGATTGCAAATCCAGAATCAGTGCAACTAAATGCCCAAGGGTAGGTTATTTTGTTTTATAAAATGAAGCAAATAAGAAGGGATTGGAAATGAAAGGCCAACTATTATATGTAAATTCTGACATAAGAGGAAATATGACAGGGCTTAGAGGACTGGGCGTGGGGTCAGAAAGTGGGTTTAGATTCACTTCTGGCACTAACTAGCTATGGAACCATATGTAGTGAATGACTCAGGCAATTCCTGAGTTTATGTTTATGCTGAGTTTCCATGTTGGGAAAGGCTCAAAATGATAAAATCAAAGATCTAGACCAAATTTTGGCACACTTGATTTAAATATAATTGTCTACTTAAGAAAGAGGAAATAATAGTCCATTCCAGGAAAGAATATTCCATTCTAGGAGCTTGCTACCAGGGAAACAGTATTATGAGAAAGTGGTTTATAATTTTTTGGTGCTTTATGAGTTGATGTATTTACTTTGTATATAACTATTTATTAACTTTATATTTACCATGTATATGTAATTTTTTTTTCTCCATTGGAATACAAACTCCTTGTACGGATTTGTCCTTTACAGTTCCCAGTATAAGAGACTGGCGTATAATAAGTACTTAAAAACTTGCTGACTTCTGAGGTATCACCTCACATCTATTAGGTTGGCTAATATGACCCCCCCCAAAAAAAGGAATGTGCTAAATGTTGGAGTTGTGGGAAAACTGGGACACTAATGCACTGTTGGTGAAGTTGTGAACTGATCCAACCACTTTGGAAAGCAATCTGGAAGGCCTATAAAACTGAACACATTTTTTGATCCAGAAATACCACTTCTAGAACTATATCCCAAAGACATCTAAAAAGGGAGGGTGGGGTAGGGGGAGAAGGACCTATTTGTATAAAAATATTCATAGCAGATTTTTTTTTGTGGTGCCTAGGAATTGGAAATCAAAGGAATACCCATCAATTGGGGAAGAGCTAAGCAAACTGTGGTATATAATTGTGATGGAATATTATTGTGCTATAAGAAATAACAAGCAGGTGGATTTCATGAAAACGTAAAAGACTTACATGAACTGAGGCAAAGTGAAGTGAGCAAAACCAGGAGAATGTACACAATAATAATATTGTACAATAAAGAACTGTTTCATTTCTATTTTCAGAGATTCAATGATCCAAGATAATCCCAAAGGCCTAATGATGAAGCATAATACCCGCTTCCAGAGAAAGAATTGATATTGTCTGAATATAGACTAAAGTGTGCTAGTTTTCTTCTCTCTCTCTCTCTCTCTCTCTCTCTCTCTCTCTCTCTCTCTCTCTCTCTCCCCCCTTCTTGTACAGAATGGCTACTATGGAAATATTTTATATGACTGCACATGTATAAAATCTTTATCTGGTTGTTTACAATCTCAGGAATGGGAGAAGGGATGTAAAAAGGAAGGAAGGTAAAGAATCTTACCTTAAAAACCTTAAAAATAAAACTTTTAATTGTGTTACATGCAATTGGGGGAAATATATATTAAAACATAAAAAAAATAAAATGTTATAAACAAAAAAGTCAAACAACTAGTTGACTCCAATGGTCTTGTGATCTCAGATGCAACTATCCATCTAATCATGATGACAATCCACGTATCTTCTCATCCCACTCAACTCTGTGGTTTTTGAACAGATAGATTTAGAGCTGGAAAAGAACTCAGATGTAACTCTTGCATTTCACAAATGAGGAAATTGAGGTACAATTAGGTGATTTTTGCATAATCACAAGAGAAATAAGTGGCAGACCTGGCATTTGGACTTAGTTTTAAGTCTCCAAGTTCAGGATTTTCATAGAGAAAATTGAAGTCAGAGAGCAAATGAGAACAGGTGCTACAGGTCCCAGGACAGAGAGCTGAGATATACCAACATAGAGGTGGATAGAACATGACTATTCCTGAAAAGGGGACTTAGAAATGAAATTATACTGAAAAAGATAATAGGATGTGTTTGTGTGTTGTGTAAACAAATTTGCACATGGATTTTAACATCAGAGGGGAAAGGTGGATATCTCACTCTTTATACTGCTGTTCCACATATTTATATTCCATTGCAAATCTAGAGATTCAGAGCTGAAACTGAGGGGGTGAACCTGAGATTACCATCCTCATGGGATACCAATAGATTCTCCAATGAAATAACTAATGACCCTACAGAAGCTTAAACAATATTCTTTCTAAAAATCTAAATTTAGATTTTCCCTAAATCTAGAGCCACCAAGACTGTGAACTCATTGAGAACTGGGATATTTGTTTTTAGGTGTTTTAACTTAGCACAATGTCTGGCACATAATAGGCACTTAAAAATGTTTACTGACTCAAAATCACCTTCTAGGTCCTACTACCTATTACCATGCTGTTTTGTAGGCAATAATAAAACCTTGAAAAATACAAATTGATAATGGTTCCCAAGATAGAAATGATAGAACTAGCCTTAAAAACCCTTTAAATAAAACAACAATATCTTTAATAGTTGAAGCTAGAAAGGGACTCTTTAAAAGAAAGCAATTTGTACAGAGAGTAACTGGTTCTGAGATGGTTTCTAGGAAAACAAGTTGATGAAAATTTTATTTTTAACTATGCAACAAATTTATTATCAGAAGAGATATGGAAATCAAGATTCATATATAGCAAAACAAGAAATAGGCAAAGACACTAATTCACAGGAAAACAGATAAGAGGAAAGATATTCCTGAAAGTCTATTAAATCATTATATCACATAGCTGATTCTTCCTTCTTCACCATGTGAGAAGGTACAAGGAAAATCAAAGATAGCATAGCAGAGACTTTAATTGATCAGAAATAATAAAAAGGCTAAGACTCTTTTTTTCTGGACACTCCCAAGCAGCTCAATTAGCTTCTACTGAATGAACAGACTGCTTATTCTGTGGGCATAGTGAAGAGAAGATTGTATAATCACACTCACTCAAGATGCTCACATGAGGAGAAATGAGCAAATACCATCAGAGGGAACAACAGGTTCTTATCACCCCTTTCATATTGATTACTGAATATCTGTCTGTCTCTCTCATGAGTTTACTGTCTCCATATACAATTTATTTCTAGCAAGTACAATGCACATGAAATGTGACAATATTGTGTAGGAGCAAAATGAAAAACACTGATTCTGAGGATCTTATATTCTATCTCATTTCATCATTACATTATTATAAGGAAAGTACTACAGTTGTCTTCAATTAACAGATAAGGAAATACTCTTAGAGAGATTAAATGACCTGCCCACTCACAGGGGTGTAAATGTCATAGGGGAGATTTACACCCAGATGTTTATTCACTCCAAAACTGGGAGATAAATCAAATCTCAAAAATAACTATCTGGGGCAGCTAGGTGGCGCAGTGGATAGAGCACCAGCCCTGAAGTCGTCAGGAGGACCTGAGTTCAAATCTGATCTCAAACACTTCCTAGCTGTGTGACCCTGGGCAAGTCACTTAACCCCAAATGCCTCAGCAAAAAGCAAAAAAAAAAAAAAAACAAAAACAAAAACAAAACTATCTGTATAGTGCTATGCTTTTGAAGGAGGCAAATATCACTGTGGACTAGTAAGGATTTGAACAAAAAAATCTTCACTTTGGGGTAAAATGTAATATAATGAAATGAGTACTGGACATGTTTGGAATGAAAAGATATGGATTAATATCTATAATACATCACTTACTGTGTGATTGTGTACAATCCACTGCCCCTCTGAAATTTGAAATCCTTATCTCTAAAATGAAGGCAATAAGCCAGATGATTTCTATGATTCTTTCCAAATCTAAAATTTTGTGATTCTGTAATTCTAATTCATGTTTCACTATAGCCTCTTTGTAGACTACACAGACTTTATAATTTTATAGTTCAAATGTATATAGTACGTAGCAGTATAGAAATCAAGTCTAAAGCTTCTTGATTCTATTAAAATGACCTAAGTTATCAGTGAAAATTCTATATGCTCTAAGAGTATCCCACAGGAAGGGATAAAGATAAAACTCATGCTTGAAACACATGCCTGTCACATTTAGCACACATTTACCACAGAGAAAAAAAAAATGCCCTCCTACTTGCTGAAGAACAGCAATAGTTTTGTGATATTTTAATGTTACTAAAATGCAAAATATCATCTAAAATAAATGTTTGCACTATCATCTGAAAGACACACACACACAAACACACACACACACCCCTACCTTATGGCAACTAAATGAATAAAAATGAAGGAAATTTTTAAACTAACAAATGATGACTAGAACTCTGATATATGAAAAAGCAATTTGTATCTGCCTATATGAAAGAACACCACAAATTCTTTTCTTTTAGAAGCACAAATAAGCAAACAAAAAGACATTAAATATCACAATAGTAAAAACTTCAAATTGTAACTCTTCCCGGAGAGATGGTGCAATATCATGAGACATACAGCCTCAGATAAATGGAAAGTGAGAGTCACCAGAAAGGCAATGGACAAGGACCCAGTGGTTCTAAGAAAGTTGTAACATATTACAGTCATAAAGCAGAAATAAAAGAGAATGTCATCGCAGAAGTAAATAGGAACGAAAAAGATTATGAGCAAGACAATAATAATGAGGGATAGCACTCTACTCATATCCTCACATCAAGAATATCTGAAAATGGTGCCAAATAAACAGGGAAGATCTTCTTTGACAAATTTGTATAGCATGGACAATTACTTTTCAATAAAGGCAGGGAGACAGACATGGATATATTGGCATCTGCACTAGTGGAAATACCCTGGTGGAAAGTAAGACCAAGTCAAGCACACAGAGGAGTTGTGGGCATGTCTAAGATATACCAAAATGGACTCATAAACTGGAAAATCTATGTTTGAACTCAGGGTCTGCTACTTAATGTGTGTTTAATACTAGATGACTTATTTCATGTTTTTAATTTGAACACAAGTTATCTCATTGATAAAAAGAGGGGTTTCAACTACATGATCTTTAATGGATTCAACCTATGATTCTATATGTTTCTTTGAATACAGTCCAAAGCCAAATATGAATATTTAATGAACATCTATGATCATCAAAATTGCAACTCTTTGCCTTTCATTACTATAAGCAACCCAAAATTGGCTCACAAAAATGAGTCAATCTCCACCGTTTTATAAAGCATAGCTCCACAGCACTTAGCTGTACCGTTATGTACCATGAAAAGTAAAGTAATAATTGAAAAAAAATTCTACATAAGATAAGCATAATATAAAATTTCTGTTTCAGATTTTATCAATATAACAATAGTATAGAAAGTATATTTTATAGAATTGTGAATAGATAAATTATCTTGAATCAGATGTCATAAGAAGCAATACTCCTCTGGTGAATTATGGATCTTTGCAATGACTGGACATAATATAGGAATTACCAAAAAATACTAAGACAGACATCACATTTAAATATATTAACAAGATTCTACCACAATAGTTAAAATCTTTGACATTATGTGCTTGTGATACAAATAAATACTAGTTTGTGAATTTGGGCAATATGAATATTAGCTACTGATTTGCAATCCCATTTTCTATCATCATTTCTTAGAGAAGTAGCTATCATAAATGGGTTTACTCTGGGAAACGAGATCCATAAAATAGGCACTGATAAATAGAATTTTAAAAATTTAATAACCAAAATGCATCAATTGTGCTAGAATTTAATTTAAACAAAAGCCTTTTATTTCAAGATGATGCTTGAAAGAAAATAAAAAATTATTTAAAAGAGAAAATTAAATTAAATCATCTTAAAAAACCCCCAACTATACTCAGAAATATCAATTCCAGAGATTAGTGGAAAGACAAAAATATGGTTTCTTCCTTTATTTGTAGATATTTTAATAAATCCAATTTGAACAATATGAAAGAAAAGATTTTGGATAACTGTCTCAGTTCTCAAAAAGATCAACTAATATGTTTCTCATCTAAATTTATTTTTTTTTAAATTTCAAATTGACAGGAAAATCAATGGGTAAAGAAAACTATTACACTATGCAGTTCTCTCGTGATTCAGCAAAGAGTTACTTACCAAAAGCAGCAGCCATAGTAGGATCAATGGATGGCTGGCCATCACCAGAAGGAAGGTCAAGGCGAGTGAAATCTCTGCTTTTGTCATTATTATACTTCACATTAAGGCTGGTTAACTTGGAGAAGTCAATACGAAGAGTGCAGCATGCATTATAGATATTCTGGCCATCCAGAGCCTAAAGGATTTGAAGAAAAAGTACTGATTTGAGGGGTAGTATTACAAAATTAACATGTCAAAGTGTTTTGTTTTTTAAATGTGGACTTCATTTACTTGCTGTATGCTACCATTCAACTACTCAATTTCTTCATCTATTAACCACTCCCCCTCCATTCCTCTTCTTTCTTGAAAGGAAGAGTTACATACTATATAGAGCTCCAGATCTGGTATGAGAAGTTTTGTGTTCAAAGCCTACCCCAAGATAAAAATACTCATTTCATCCTTAATTTCAATGATGCTCACTAAATAAAGTTCAAATTACATTATTCTGCTACAGAATCTTCTTTTCCCAAAGAATCTTTAAAATACTTGAATAATGGGGGAATCTTAAAATGTGAGAAAAGGCTACTTTTTCTTCTCTCTGATTTTCTGTAGCTTAAGGTTATAGAACTCCTTCAAATACAGCTACATACCATTTAATTACCTATTAACAGGAAGACTTCCTGAAGGAAGGTTAATAGGATTCAGAGGTAGAAGAAGCCTTAGAAAATGCAATTACATGACATAAAAGATAGGGTAGTAGGCCTGGAGTTTGAAAACTCAAGTTCAAATCTGGTTTTGGCTGAATGTCAAGATATGTATAAGCAGTATGACTGCAAAAGTCATTTAACCTCTTATCTACCTCAGTTTCTTTAATTGAAAAATGAGGATAATAGCAATATGTACTTCCCAGAGTTGTTGTAAGGAGCAAATAAGATAATATTTTTCAAGTGCTTAATACATAATAGGAGCTTAGTAACTGCTTTGTTTCCTTCTTTCCTTTCTTAGAATTTAATCTAAACCCTTCATTTCACCAAAATAGAAATAGGCCGAACAACTTGGAAAAGATCATTAAATATTAAATAGCAGAGCTGGGTTTTATATGCAAACTTTCTGATTTTAAACAAGCAGTCTTTTAATTATGTAACATGCTGCTTCATAATTAAGGTGATTACATAGTTAATTAAGGCCTTTTTTGGAAGGATGTTATGTTGTACTAATGTTGTTAAAATTTTAATTTGTGATATACCTGTAACTTAGTTAATACCAGGGCTGAATATGAACATTTCTACAATAATTCAGGAAACATCCTGAAATAAAACTATTTCGAAAATATATTAAGATTAAAGAAGGCATACTACCCATTAAGTATAACTCATAAGGATAAATGAGTGTTTTAAAAAAATTGTACAGCACAGATCAGACATAAAGCACTACAAACCTTAATATATATAGATGAATATCTAAAACTACCTTATTTAAAATTCTCTTATTACTCCTAGTTTATATAACTTATCTAGGATAAGATCAAATGCAAGTTATCTTCTCGATGTATTTGAATAGTGCTTTTTAGCAGCAATTCAACATTTAAATATCAATTATGCATAAGCGTAGAAAGAACTATCAAACTACATGAAATAATATTATTTTGATATACTTCAAATTACATTATCTTAAAATATTTCTAAAAATTTGTCAAAAAAACAAAAACAGGGGGGAAAATCAAGAAATTTCTAGCAAAAACTAAAATATTTGTTTAGACATAAAAATTTCCTTAAATATTTACTTTTAAATATTGGAAAACTGTCAAAAATAACAATTTTAGTCAAATCTAAAGACTAAAGACTAAACAAATTTAGTCAAATGAAGCATGAAATGGCAAATTTCAAATTCTGAAGATACTAAATAATTCTGACATTAGTAATGAAAATGGAAACAAAATAAAAGTGGTAATAAAAATGAAAACAATAAAATGACCTTTTGTTTAATCTTATTCATTCTAAAGAACATTGGTCACGATTACCATTTTGGCATAATGTGCATTCAGTGGGTCAGCGTACTGAAGCAAGGCCTGAAATTGATTGTTCTTTGTAAAGGTGATAATCCTCAAGACTGTTCCAAACTTGGAAAAAATCTGAAAGAAAAATTATAAATTTGGATAAGGTACAGAAAAAAAATTAAAAACACTGTGATTTATGGATATCTCTTTACTTAAGAAAATGATGCTAATCACACAAAGAACTATTTTTTCCTATTTTAAAACTACTAAGTTTCCTCCAGTAAGAACTTTGGCCAAAGGTACATTAAAACCCATACTACTCAAGGTGACAAGAAATTTTTAAAGCTCTTATGTCAAGAAAATTGGTGATTACAAAGCAACACAAGAATAAATTACAGATTGACTATAAGGGAAACTGTTGATTGAATGACATTATGGCAAAGGAGATGTGGGAGAGGGCATTTTATGATTTAGCTGCTATGATTTTCTTTTTTCCTCAAGTTGTTCCTAAATGAGAAACAAGAAAGGGGATGTAAGTGTTCATTTCAACTTTACCAAAGACATACTGTGCACCTACAATATGCATAATATAGACAAAAAAATACAGAAGGGAATATAAAATATATATGACATGATCTCTGCCTTTAAGGAATCTATAATCAGACTGAAGAGCAAGAATACAGGAACAATTAAGGAACAAAAACAAACATGTTTATAATGCCCAAATGTGTGCATCTGAAGAAAGATAAATACAATAATAATCAGAAAACTGCCAAAGAATCAGAACAACAATGAAAGTGGGATTTAACCTGAAACTATGATAGTTTCAGTAGTAGAGGAGTAACATAAGAGCAATAAACAAATGACTGGATATGGGTGGAAGGATGTGCAGGGAAGGACAGAAATAGGGGAAGAGGGATGAGTTAAGAGTTAATTCCAAGTTTCTAAGCAGATTCACTGGAAAAACAGAGATACCAGTAGTAACATAAATTAACGAGACAAAGGCATGGGTTTTTTTGAGGGGTTTTGTTGTTGTTGTTAATGTTGTTTGTTGGAGGTGGGAGTGGAGAATATTATTTGGCTGGACTGTGGCTGAATTTAGGACATGGATGGTATATCTTGGTGAAGATATCCACAAGCCACTGACACTATGGAGCTAAAACGCTGGATCAGAGTTAGAGATGTTGTCATTATTTATTAGGAGATAACTGAAATAAATGAGATGATCAATAATGAGTATGGATAAGGAGAAAATCAAAGGGTCAAAAACAGGATACTGGAGAATATATCTACATTTAAGGAGAAGGAAGATGAGGAACCAACATATAGGGAAGAGCACCATAAGAGCACCATAAAATATCAGGAATCAGGGGCATCACACACACACAAAAAAAATCAAACACTATTATCAGTTAAGTACAATAGAATGCAAACATAAGGATGTCATTCACTGAATTAGCAACAAAGGGATCAGTGGGAAAGAACTGTTTTAACTGTGGTGAGAGACAGGATCAGACTGAACAGGACTGAAGAATGAATACTGGTGGAGTTTAAAAGTGAACAGAAAGAAACAAAGTGATAGTTATGGGAAAACAGCAGAGTCAAAGGAAAGTTTGGGGTTCTGTTTAAATAAAGAATACTTGAAGATATTTGCTAGTTAAGTGAAAAGAGTACATCAAAAACAAGAGACAGAAATTTTAAGGTGGGAAAGAAGGAAAGAAAGATGTATGATTGGTAAAATCAGATCATCTAAGAGAATGAATCATAGTAAAATGAAAACGAGTAGGGTAGATTTATGCAACAGTAATATCTAACTGTTTTACTAGCTATGTGACATGTCACTTTCAGCTCAGTACCCTCATCTGCAAAATGAAAGATTTGTACTTATGATCATACAGTCAATTTTTAATAGGAACAGAGAGTTTCTATGTAAAGGGGCAAGGAGGAAAAAGAGTGAGCCCATATTAGAAGGAAATCTTTGATACTTAAGACTAAATTCTATATAAAAAGTAAACAAGTATAAGCTTCTAAATAGATGAATATACTATATAACTATAAGAACTTTTCTTTTACAATTCAGGTTTTTACTCTAATTGTACCAACAAACTTATTTTACTGTTTGCCAGTGTATAAATTTATGTACTCATGAAACCTAAGTATCTCTTATAATTATGATTGTTTTCCAGATAAAAAGTGGATTAATCATGAATTAAAGATTAAACATAAAGGATTAAAGATTAAGAGTAGACTATTTTATTTTAGATACAACTTGGCAAACATTGCTAAGAAAACAGATTACTGACATTTACTCATAAAGGGCTTAACAGATTAAAATATTTCTAACAATAATAAGTACCTTGGTAACAACTTGTTCACAAAATGTTTTTTATAAAGGAAAAAACCCACATAATTTTATATTATTAGTATTATTGACTTTTTAAAATATCAAATGCCACCATAATTATTTTCAGATCCCATTTAACCTGATATGGAAAGATAAATAATTTGGTCTCTTGTAAGCATAATGCTATATCTAAAATAGGCAAATGAAAAATTAGTTACTGCTGACTCATGATAGTGCAAAGATTGGAGGGGTGGGAGCATTTGTAGGTTACATTTTTTGCAATGCTCCAAAAAAACAAAAAAAATTCTATTTTAGTCACAATCTAGAGCTCTATATATACACACACACATATATATAAACTCTGTGTGTAAATATGTGGGTATATGTGTGTGTGTGTATGTGTGTGTATATATATATATATTTATTGTGCATGTGTATATGTCCTCATGCATATATCCTAATTATAACTAAACAACTTTTGTGAAAAATACCAAATATAAAAATAAGTTCAGATTGACATATGTAATTACTGCCAACTAGAAAGAATCCTTAATTAAGATGCGTTATAAATTAAATGTTGATGTTACTACTCAAACATATTCAGTATGTATTTAACACAGCTAACCAATTAAAAAGAAATTCCCTCTAAACTGCCTGAGCTTTGCAATTATTCAGAAAAATAGATAATTAATAACTAGAATGACATCTGATAAATTCCAATATACTAAAAAAGGATCTCGCCCCACCAATATGGATACTAAGCTCCAGAGATGAAAATCACAATCTATCTTTCTCTGTACAAATTATGTGAGTCTTCTTCTGTCCTACTAATAGTTTTCCTTAACACAATTACTCTACATATGTAAGATATGGATTTCAAAAATTTTCCCACACTTTCAACATGTGAACAATAGTCCATCTTTTTCATTTGGACATTTTCTTGATAATAGCTTTCATGCCATTTATTCAGCATAAATTGTAGTCTGTAATGCATTAATCCTCTGGTAAGTATAGATCTCCCTGTTTTATGCTTCATGTGATAATTAATAATTGACTACACTAAACAGTTATCAGCTTTTAAGGAATTTTACATAATTCTGAAATATAGATGATAAATACCTTGCTGAATGACAGCCATGGCATTTTCCTCAAGCTCAATCAAGTACATTTTTATAGCCAATAAACAATACAGTGAAAATGTATATCCTTCAAGGTTTTTAATTAATGTTATTAATGCAAAGCCATGAACTGCTGTAGAAAACTGCTTACGAAAGCCTGACTATTCATTTTTAATACACTTAATCAAGAATGCCACCAATGAACATCAATTATTCTCAAAAATAATGTATATAAAAGAGAATACTAGTAGAGAAAAAGACTAAAATTTATTGATATTTTTGTCTTTTTCCCTAGGAATTAAAAACAAAAGAAACCCTACACTTTTGGTATTCTCCCTTCTTTGAAATACCTTAAGAATAATTCATTGGGGGGGGAGGGGAGGGGGGAAGAGTAATTCATTGACCTCAAAATTGTGTCCAATATATGTTTGGCTTTGTTTAGCTGAACATTTTGCTAAATGAAGAGTTCTGTTGAGATGGCATCATGAAGAAATTATCTCTCTTTAAAGAAAAAAAAGAAACAACACTTTATTTTTTAAACAAAATGTGGCAGATAATAACTGAAAAAGGAAGCAAAATCAGATTTTTTCTTATTTCTCCTTACCTGATAGAGTACTTCAAGAGTAACAGGGTAAAAAAGGTTTTCCACAATTATTCGAAGAACAGGGCTTTGCCCAGGAAGAACTCCCCCTTCATTGCCTGGGGCTGTAGGAAGGGCCAGATTTCCAGACTGGACTGCATTCACGGCTTGCAATGCAGCTTGAGCTCGCTATCAAAGAATCCAAAATGAGAATTTCTTTTAAAAACCCAGTGATTAGATAAACAAATACACAAATGAAGCAGAAATTATTATAAGGTAGTTTATATAATATATACCTTGGGGGTTAGGGGAGCAAAACAAATTAGGTCCATCTGAGTTCTGGTTAAAATCCCAAAGATGAATATTCAACTTAAAAGAAAAATCATTTAATTTCTCTTTGATAATAAGTGTGAAAGTAGTCCAAGGGGACAATTTCCCTATGAGGATCTTATTTTTATTTTATTTTAACTGAAAGAGTAGATACCAGAAGATAGTGGCCTTAATCCCAATCCTAATTGTTTGCTACCATCCAAACCCTTCACGTCACCTAATGTGCCAAATAATAAAATTTAACTAACAAATCAAATAATGTTTGTTTCTAAGCAAAATAAGTAACAAATAACAAGACACTAAATATGACATATACTTATTCCTGTTTTCTTAACCTCATGTTTAAAAACATGTAAAAAAAAAAACAACAAAAAAAACTCAAGCTTTTCTAGCTTCAAAACTTTTATACTGACTTATTTTCTCCAAAGGTAAAATGGGAGTCTAGAAAAAGATAATACTTCTTATTTATCTAACAGAAGTAATCTAAAAATATTAAAAGACCAAAATGGTCTTAAAACTAAAGAATCCATTATAAATTAGAGGTAAAACAAAACATCAATTAACTGGACCCCAATTAAGTCATTTCATTATCTTTCATTACCATTATCATTACACATCATTTTAAAAAGGAGGCTAGAAATGAAAATTTCTTTAAAACAAATCCTTGATAACTTCCTGAGTATACCTGAGGTAAATCTAATGACATGGAAAGTCACCACTTTATCAGTGGAGCAGGAAAGGCAATGGAAAGGAAAATGAAGCTGCAGAAAAGGTAGCATGAGGTCTAAGCCAGATTATTTTTGAGAGGACAACAGATAGTTATGAGTCAGACACACCAATCTTTTCTTTAAAATAATTCAGATTATCAATAAGCATTAATTAAGCATCAACTATGCCAGGTACAGTACTAAGCACTGGGGATACAAAGAGATGCAAATGATAATCCTTGCCCTTGAGAAGCTCAAAATCTAATAATCTATTTTTTCATTAAAAGTCCTAAACATATTTATCCTCATCTCAGCATTCTATGTACAATATAAAAAAGTAGAGGGGCAGCTAGGTGGCCCAGTGGATAGAGCACCAATCCTGAAGTCAGGAAGACCTGAGTTCAAATCTAGTCTCAGACACTTCCTACCTGTGTGACCTTGGGCAAATCACTTAACCCCAACTGCCTCAGCAAAAAAACAAAAACAAACAAACAAACAAAAAAAAACCAAAAAGACACATACTTAAGTTGCAATCAAGAATCAATTAAAAAATAAGAGGACTTGAACTATATATGGGAAATCTACACAAATTTAAAGGCATCCAAAGTTTTTTCAAGACCTCAAAGATAAAAATGATCTCTTCAAAAATGACAATAGTGGGGCACCTAGATGGTGCTGTGGAGAGAGCACCACCCCAGAAGTCAGAAGGACCTGAGTTTAAATGAGACCTCAGATACTTAACACTTCCTAGATGTGTCACCCTGGGCAAAGTCACTTAACCTCAATTGCCTCAGCCTCCCTCCCCCCCAAAAAAAATTGACAATAGCAACTGACCTTTCTTTACAGCACTTTTAGATTTTTAAAGTGCAATTCTCATGACAAACTTAAAAAATAAAAAGGTATTATTATCCCCATTTTACAAATGAAAAATGGAGGCCAAGGAACTTACCCATGATCACAATCACAGGTAGAAATCAAATCCTTATCTCTTTCTCTCTCTCTTTTTTTTTGTTGAAGTATTCTGGATTAAGTAATTTCCTCATGGTCATACAGCTAGTTAAGTGACAAGTGTTTAACACCTGGTTTAAACTCAAATGCTCCTGACTCCAGGGCCAGTGCTCTATCCACTGTACCACCTCAACTACCCCAACCCTTCTCCTTTCTTCTAAAATCAGCAATCTGTTCATTACAACACAATGCCTCTCAAAAACAGATTTAAAATGGCATGAATTTGTGCTTAAACAAATGCTTACTGAATAAATAAAATCCAAAACAAAACACAAGATGTTTAAATTAACCCACAATACCTTGTTATATATTAAAAAAAAAAATCTACTGTATTACATGAAGCACCCTATCTTTCTTAAACTTGTTTGCTATGTACTTTTAAATTTCTTTATGGCAAATAAATATTTCTCCCTTTATGACTAATTGTTATATAAAGAAATTTCCATCAATCCAAAGATTCAGAGAATATTTTTCCTAAAATGGTAGATAACTAATGAATCTTTTGAGGAAAAAAAAAAAAATCAGGTAATATCCATTAGAAATTTACTGTCCTTACTTAAGGGGGCTTCTAGTTCACATAGGAGATTGAATTCTAGCCTTACTGACATAATATATTTTACATACAAAACTATATTTTGCATTATATTATACCAGTACACAGAAGGGGTTAAATTCTTCTATAGATGTAAAAATGAACTGGGAAAAGACTTCTCAAACATCTTGAAGAGTCCTCATCACTTCATTTAAGTATCCTGACTAATAAATCCTGACTAATAAGTCAATAGAAAAGCCAAAGAAAACAGCCTATCTTACAAAACTTTAACTGCTAATCTAGGAAAGTTTCCAATGACACAGAGCTGAATCATGTAAAATATATACCAGAGAACCATTTTCCGAACATTCCACATTCAGAATATTATAAATTATGTGTCATGATCCTAAGTTACAGCTTTCCTTAGCGTCATAGCAGATCTAAGGTTTTATGGCTTTCTTATGATAATCATTCTTATTTCTAGGTGCATAGCTAATATTTATATTGCAGATGTCTCATTTTATCTTCACAATAAGCTTGAAAGGTAGGTGAAGTTAACTAACTGAGAAACTTGTCCATTATTAACATGAGGCAAAACATGTCTTGTAGCATACACAATAATTTAACTACGTTTCTAAAAAACATTTCCTCAAATCTAAACATATATGCCAAATCTAAAGACAAAGACAAGTTTCCCACTTTTCAAAGCCAATTAATATCCAAATATATATATATATATATATTTTAAGTAGATTAATCCCACATGCCCAGATTAATTTTTTTGGAGTGAAAGTGTTAAATACTCACAGCTTGATTAGGTAGATTGTCAGTCTTAAGTTCTCTGTGATTAGAATACTGAATATAAACAGGTTGACTTCGGAGGTGAGGAGTAACTGGAGTGTAGTAGTTCACCATAGTAACAGCAGCTTCCTCAGAAGCCATTTCTAAGAATGCCTATAATCAACACAAATTTAAAAGTTTGCAATGCATTTTAAAATTATAGTCATTTCATTCTCCTTATTAAGGCTCCCAGGACACAGGAAATCTTAAACCAACAAAGTTTATGATTTGGGAACTATTCTTTAAAATCTATTGATTTTAAAATTTTTTATTTCTAAATTTTTTTCAGAATTCAGTATTTAAATGTAGAGTGAAAATTATATTGCCTAGCAATTCACTAATTAGTAATCAATTGAGATCTTTCATACCACATGCTTAAGAACCAGTGAATGGAACTGCACATGACTAGAATCTTCTTGTTGCCAAGTTGATAAAGTAATATCATTTCCTAGTCCTATTATTTATTTGGTTTTGGAGGATGGGAGAAGTTAAAATACCTTCATTATAAGGCTTTTGCAAAATTGGTGATTTAAATATATAAATTACTGACCTTACTTTTACTAAAAGGTCTTTGGGAAACTAGCAAACCTGTCTTCAAGTTGGAGAGAGCTGCTGGCATGACCCTCCTTGTGTCCTGGAATTCCTGCCAGGAAGGGGGCAAAGACCAGAAGTAACTGAGGAAGAAATGTTGGTGGGAACTGGTATACCCTGAATATCCATTACCTGTTCCCTGCCACCAGGGCTTCCCTATCAGCACCCTTTCACTATACCTTTCAATCCCATCCTTTCCCTCCTTCCCCAAATAGTTGAAAATCCCTGAAATAAGTAGCTATGCAAATGACAATAAATCATAGCAGAATACTTTCCTAAATAGAGCTACTGCAAGTTAAAATTGTTAATCTTTTTTTTTTTAAATGAATAAATACTAATGTCAAGCAGTAAGTGAATTAGGTGCCGAAAAGGGACAACTACAATGGAGGCTGTTTAACTCAATACAACTCTAGGGATAAGATCAGAACACATAAAAGTACTTTAGTAATTTCTCCTTCCTTCCACCTTCTCAAATCCTTCCCATTTAAAAAACTAGCTATACAAAATATCATTAATATAAATTATTTTATCTGTTTATATTCAAATTTTGGACATCAATCAGTTCCTTCATTTATCAAATCAGATACAAATAACTTTGCTTCTTTTCTCTATGAGGGAATTCAAAGAAATACTGGATTTAGGACTTTAAATTTAGATACTATGTGGTTTTATATTTTACAAGGAAAGTACACATCAAAGTCTTGAAAAAGTAATACCAAGAACCACCAAAATAAATATGAATTTCCTGTCCTATAAAAATGTCAACATAGAGAAATTATTTTGAGCATTTAATTATTACATACCTGGCTTTTTCCTTTCAACATCAAGAGATTGGTTACTTTGCCAAATGGTAGACCTAATGATATGACCTCTGTTTCAGTAACATCATTTGGAATTTTACGAAGATGGAGAACACGAGAAGGAGAGCAGGGAGATCGATCTCCTTTAAATTTCTTGTTGTCATTCCCATTAGCTAAAAGATAAGATTTTTTTAAAAAATTATTCCTAATTCATGCTCATGTTATCATACAATATTAATTATACTGAATACTCATAACTGAAAGCAATATAATCATGCATCTGAAATTCAAGGAACTATTAAAAATTATCTTTTAAGTAAAACAGATGTTGTGTTTTTACTAGTACTAAAAGTAAAGTTACATGAAGTCTAAATTAAAATTCAAGAGGCCCTTGAAAAAAACATTATTCTGACAACTTTTCATAAATATTCAATTTTGCCTTTGTCTTCTCCTTCCTACAGTAAAAAAAAGTACACAAATGAAAAAACATACATTTTATCATTATCCTGGAAAATAATAAGCAACAACAATTATCTTTCCACAGCTAAGATAAAAAAGATTTTTGTGCGTTTCTATCCATGGTAAACTTCGACTAATTTGTCAAAATTTAAAATATCTATAAATGAAACTATTTAAAAGACTTCATTTTTGAGACACAATTATATTATTTATTTTTATTTAATGATTAAATGAATTACTATAGCAGCCTAAAACTTAAAATTTATATTAGTAATGAATGGAGTGACCTAAGAATAAATATTCAAATTTCTGTGCACACCGAGATAGATTACACACACACACACACCACACAATCCTTTTTTTTCCTGAAAATAGGAATAAGAACAGATATAATTCACATATTATTTGGAATTCTCCATTTTTAAAGTGATCTGCATCTCATGCCAAACGGTATAGACTAGATTTAATTAAAAAACAATTTCTTATGATCTTTATGCCACATATTATGACAATACTAGGTTTATATGCACACAATATGAACCATTGATAACTACATTAAATTCTAAGAAAACTACATTTGGTAACCTTATAGTCCCTAGCACAGAAGCTAATCTACTCTTAAGTTGAACTGTCATTTCTAAAAGCAATTTCCTCTCCTAATGAATTTGGGTTTGGAAGGTGGGAAAAGGTAAATACCTTTATTATAAGGCTCTTGCAAAAACAGTGTTTTAAATATATAAATTACTAATCTTATTTTTACTTACTTTCCATTCAAACAACAGTTTCACCACCTTTTCGTATATGCTAACCACAAAAGCATCTCACTCAACCCTTTCTGTCAAATTCTTTCAACTCTGCATTCAAATAACCTGTTCCCACTGAGTAGTTCATGGATTTTCATGACTGTCCTTTAACTCCAATTTTTCCCTATTCTAATCCATCTCCTTCATTGCCTCTGCATTAATCTCCCTAACATCACTTTCTTATCATCCCACTGCTTAAAATCCAACTCTTTGTGTTTTACAATATAAAGAGGAAAAAAATTATGAACTGCTCAGGCTAACATTTAAAAATTTCCCAACTTTACAGGATCTCTTCCATGTTAATACTTTAATTGAAGGCTTCTCCAATGAATATACCTTATCCCTTGCAATCTTTTCTTTCTTAAGTACATTTGATGACAACACTGACCCACAGAGACAAAAGGAGTAAACAAATTCTTTGTTCCCCCTGATACTTCTAAATCATTCTATCTCTCTCTGGCTGGTTTGTATGGAAAGGAACACCAGATGTGGTTTTAGAATGAATCCCAATGATTCCCAAATAAGCTATTAACTATTAGCTGAGCAATTCTGGATAAAGCATTTTATCCCCTCTAAGTTTTTTGTTTTCCATATGTAACATGAAAAGGGGAGAGGGATAAAGTTGGTATATACATATGTATTTATATATGCTTTCTATGATATTTCCTGGTGTAATTCCAGTGAAATTAACGTGTTCTCATTCTCTCACTGATAATAAATATACCCATTGGACTGAGAATTTTCAGTTTCTTGATCCTTTCTTTCACATTATCCTCACCCTCATATTCAAATTACTACGTGGTCTGCTACCATAATACTCTATCCCTCTACTTTTTCAGTCAAATTTTTTCAAGTCATTTAAAATGTTACTCTGGAATTTCTTGTCCTCTGACTTCTTGCCATTCTTAACCTATACGTTTTCATTCCTGGGTTACATGCACCATCTGATTTTATTACTTACATTACATAGCACATTGGTTGAATCTGACTCCTGCTTGACAATACTACAACAACTATTTCATGCCCCAGAGGATCTACTCCAAGGCTCAGTTCTCAACTCAATCTCATACCAACTCCCTACTCATAATCAAATGATCTCTCCTTCTATTTCATATAAAAAAGACCAAGATCATTTCTCATGAATTTCCTGAACTTCTCTCTACAATTTCTCAAAATTTCTGAGCAATATAATCCATTCTCTCTTCCTTCGTTCTAGTCCTGGAAAAAACAACACTTTCATTGATACAATATTGATGGGTCCTTAAAGCAACTACTTCTCTCAACTTTAAGGACATCATTCCAGAAGCTACTACCTCTTCATTCATCTTCAAACTATCCTACTACTCTCATTTAAAAATAATAATAATAATAATAATAAATTAACATACAACCTTACTCATATCCCTGAATTCTGTTAAAAAGCAAACAAAAGGGGCAGCTAGGTGGCGCAGTGGTTAGAGCACCAGCCCTGAAGTCAGGAGGACCTGAGTTCAAATCTGGTCTCAGACACTTCCTAGCTGTGTGACCCTGGGCAAGTCACTTAACCCCAATTGCCTAAGCAAAAACAAACAAAACAAACAAAAAAAAGCAAACAAAACTTTCATTTATCCTTTTGCTACATTTAGCTATTCTGCTTCGTTAATTATTAAGCTTCTTGAAAAGACTGTTTATGGGGGCAACTAGGTGGTGCAGTGGATAGAGCACCAGCTCTGAAGTCAGGAGGACCTGAGTTCAAATGTGATCTCAGACACTTAACATTCCCTAGCTGTGTGACCCTGGGCAAGTCACTTAAACTCAATTGCCTCAGGGAAAAGGAAAAAAAAAAAAGACTATATACAATCCTTCCAACATCACTATTGAACTTAAAAAATTCTTTCAAATGTTCTTGAAAATGTTCCCCTAATTGCCAAACTTAGTAGCTTTTCAGTCATCCTCCTTTTCTCCATTTTTTGACACAGTTCCTCCTAGAGGACACTTGGAGAAAAAAGTCTTTATTTTTCCCAAAAATCTATTTTTCTCTGCCATCTCCTTTTATCTTCTTCTAGATCCTTTAACATGAATTCATGAAATATTCTCCATCATTAAAAGAACATAAGCACCTCGAGAACAAGGAATGTTCATTTTTGTCAATGTATTCTCCAGTGTTCAGTATACTACACTGGACCTAATACATACTTCATAAACAATTCTTGAACTATCTTCACTTTTTTAACTTAATTTCACTTACCTCCACAACTTGAACTACTAAAGTGATTTCTGAAACTCTCAAGTCTTGACATCTTTTCACGGCTTCAGAACTGCATCTCTAGCACAATTATATCTCCCACCATAACCCAAACTAGCATATTATCTTTAAAGGCCAATCTTTATTTTATATTACTATGAATATTCATAGTATTATAGTTCATACTCTAACATTCAATTTCTAAGTATAATTGTACCTCTGTGACTTCTCAATCTGTCTTCTCTCTGAAAATTAAAACTACTTTACTATAGCTACATGTAATATTACAACAGCACCCTTTGAGATCTTCTCATTTCTACTCCTCATATTAAAGTCAAAAGTATCTCATGTCTGATCATTTTGCTCTACAGTGTAAAAGAAAATAACAAGCCACAAACAACAAAATTACCAGCAGTTCCTTAATGTCAATCAAATAAAGTTTTAAATTTAACTACCTGACATTCAAGAAACCCTACAATCTAAAAACCGTAGGACACAGCCAGCCTTTTCTGATCTTACGTCTTTTTAGGAGCCATGCCCAATCCAAACATACATCATGCTCTATGGCCTTTGCCGATCATGCCTAGAATGCCTTCCCTGTTTCTTTATCTCTAAATTCCTATCCATTCCTTAAAACTGAATTCCAAATGCAACCTTTCTTCATGGAGCCTTTGCTGAGTTGGTAAAACTTTTTTTTTAGCCTGGACTGAAAGTAGTTCCTCATTTTCCCAATTCGCTAATGTATTTATCATGTAATGTTACACATTATAACTACTTATATGTCATCTTATCCCATTACTAGTTTATAAACTTCACATGATAATATGTTATCTAAACTTTATGTCCTCTATTCTCTGGAGACAATAGATACTTAATGTTTGCTGAATAGATGGACTGAATAAATTCAAGGAACCTCATAATCTTGCCCAGCATAATTCTTCAGCTACTTTCTCATACTAACTATCCACTTCAATCAAAAAATTTCCATACTATGTGAATACACATTATCATCTTTACTCCTATTCCAATTCTTGGCTGATGTTTCAAACTTGGTATGAAGAACATGTCTCATACTCCTTCAGAAGAAATTCCCTGATCACTAACAGCCCACATTGATGTTTCTCACTATATATATACACTAGAGATTTTATTGTACAGGAAAACGAAAACAGATAGGAATAAGAAGAGGATTTCTCAGAGCTCTTTGAAGCCATCAAAAAAAAATCTTTAAAATGTAAATAGTACATTATGAATTTTATATTAATGAATAAAATGTTTGAGATATTTATTATATTCTGCAATAATTCATTGAAACTATGCAACAGGGAGCTTACAAAGCAAATAACTGCAACTACAGTTAATTACAATTTCCATAAACTGAAGAAAAACAATAGAATAAAAGTCTCAAATGGATGGAGTACATCTTAAGATAACTTCACAGGTTCCCCCCACCCCAAAAAAAATTCACACCTAATTTCAAAATTTTCATTGCTTTAGGGCATATACAATTCTTCTATACGTATTCCACATTTATCATGCTGTAAAAGAAAAATCAGATTAAAAAGGGGAAAAAATGAGAAAGAAAACAAAAAACTAGGAACCAACAACAAAAAAGGTGGGAAAAAAATGTTGTGTTCTATATTAAGCCCCAACAGTCCTCTTTTTGGATGTAGATGGCTCTCTCCATCACAAGTCTACTAGATTTGGCCTGAATCACCTCATTACTGAAAAGAGCCATGTTCATCAGAAGTGATCATCACATAATCTTCTTGTTGCTGTGTACAATATTCTCTTGGTTCTACTCATTTTACTTAGCATCAGTTCATGCAAGTCTCTCCAAGGTCTTTCTAAAATCATCTTGCTGATCATTTCTTATAGAAAAATAACATTCCATAACATTCACAATACTAATTTATTTAGCATCTACTCAGATTCCAATTCCCTGCCACTAAAAAAAGGGCTACTGCAAACATTTTGACAATATTTTTAAAAATTTTTAAGTGATACTAACATTTCTATTCCAAACACTATTCTATCAGTGAGCTGAGAAATGAGGTATAATAATCTTGTCTGCACTGTTATATGTCTCAAATTCCTCCCCTCTCCTAATCAGTTTTCACAATCAACTACTAAATTTATTTTCCCAAAAGCACAGGTTTGACCAGTGGTTTTTGCTTATTACTTATCTGACCTTTACAGTCTTTCACAATATCCATACTATCATTCTAGGCTAGTACACATTACTTCCTTTCAGAGCAGCATTAATTAAATGCCCTCTAAATGCCAGGCTAGATACAAGGACAAAACAAATACAATCTTTGAAAAATAAATGAAATGTAACTGAGCAAAATACAAAGTTTAGCTAACATAGCATACTATAGGCATAGCTTAGTAATGGGATAAAACGTATATATCAATAATTACAATCTACATACATTATATAGCAAGTTTATCAGAAAAATGGCTAATCTTGTATTGTGTAAGGTCCAAAAAGGAAAAGAATGTTATTAAATGGAGGTTTCTTCAAGGTAATACTAGAACTAGATTTTAAGGAACAAATAGGAAGTTAGCAGACAAAAGGGATGTGAAAAGACAGTTTTTAGGGGAAAAAATAAAAGCTCTCAGGCATACAGGGGAAAAATCTCAGTAGTCATTAGTGAAAAGCAAATGAAAACCAAAAAGTTTCATAAATTATTAAACTATAGCATGCATACACTTTGACCAAGCCAATACCACCACTAGGTTCTATACCCTAAAGAAAAATATTTATAGCAGTTTTTTTGCGATAGGAAAGGATTAGAAATGGAGAAAGCACTCATCAGAAGGTCAATGACTGAAGAATTGTGACATACTTACTACAAGTTGGAATACCACTGTGTTGAATGTAAAATAAAGGACAACCTAGGAGAAACTTAGCAAGCATTTAGATGAACTAATCCAGAATGTAATGAGCAGAACCCTAAGAACAATTTACACAATTACAATAATACTGTAAAGACAAATAACTTATGGTCAACAATGACCAACCACAAATGTAGAAAACTTATGATAAATCAGGCTTCTTACTCCTGATGGAAAGGTGATGGCTTCAGAAGACTGATTCGTTTAAGGAAAGACATAGCCAATACGGGAATTTGTTTTCCTTGATCATACAAGTTTATAATAGGGATTTTGTTTTTCTTGGTTTCTTAATTGGGGGGGGGGAGAAGAGAAGGGGTATTAGGGAAAGATGAAGATTATCACAGGAAGTTTTTAAGTTTAAAAAATAATAAAATTTAATTTAAAAAAATTTTATTTTCCCTCCACTGTTCTTATTGTTTTATGATACCATGAAATATTCTATTATCTTTATCTTATTTTATTAATTTATGTTATAAAAATGTTGTCATGGCAGCCATCTTTCTCTCTACAAGTAAGTCAGGTGATTGCTTGACAAAATGATCTTTAGGTTCTTTAGTTCTTTTCATTATGGCAACTGACTTAAATTGTTAAACATCCACATTATTAAAACCACACTTCCTAAATGATATTTTCATATAGAAGTTCCACCAACCCTAAAATTTCACAAAACTAAAGCAGATTATCAGTTTCTCCTGTATTACTAGTTCTGCTTAATTCATATTTGGCATGGGAATAGAGCCTTAAGAGCAGAATGATATACTAAGGAAATTACTAAACCTTAACTTAAATACTTACTATGTGATTACAGGCAAGTCACTTAACTTTCATACGACTCAGTTTTCTCATGATTCAAAATGAAGTTAATATAACTAACAAAATTTGATGAATGTTAATAGGGTGGTGAAATGATCCGATCATTCAAGACAGTAATTTGGAACTTTGCTCAAAGGGCTATCAAAACTGTGCATACCCTTTGATCCAGAAGTGTCTCTACTGAGTCTGTTTCCCAAAAAGATCATAAAAGGGGAAAAAGGACCCACATGTACAAAAATGTTTGTGTAGCCCTTTTTATAATGGTAAGGAACTGAAAACTGAATGGATGTCCACCAGCTAGGGAATGGCTAAATAAGTTAAGGAATATGAATGTAATGAAATATTATTGTTCTATAAGAAATGATGAGCAGGGTGATTTTAGAAAAACCTGGAAAGACTTTGATGAATTGATGCTAAATAAAGCGAGCAAAACCAAGAGAACATTGTATACATTAATAAAATTATGTAATGATCAACTATGATGGACTTGGCTCTTATCAACAAATGAGGCAATTCCAGGCAATTCCAATAGACTTAAAGACAAAAAGTACTATCTGCATCCAGAGAGACAACTATAGAGACTGAATGTGGATCAAAGCATAATATTTTCACGTTTGCTTGTTTTTTTTTCCCTTTCTCCTGTTTTTTTTTCCTTTTGCTCTAATTTTTTTCTTGTACAGGACGACAAATATGGAAATACTTTCAGAAGAATTGCACGTGTTTAACCAATATAGAGGGCTTCTTGTCTTAGGGAGGGGAGAGGGAGTGGAAGGAGGGAGAAAAATTTGGAACACAAAGTTTTGCAGAGGTGAATGTTGAAAACTATCTTTTCATGTATTTGGAAAAATAAAATACTATTTTAAAAAATTTGTCCTTCAAAAATTAAAAAAAAAACCCCAACAAAATTAAGATAGCTCTTTTATTTTAAAGATAAGGAAACTTGAGATCCAGAAAGGATAAGTTACTTATCCAGATCAAAAAAGAAATAAGCAGCAGAATACTAAGTTTAGGGGGGAAATATATAGAAGTCCTGGCAAACACTGGTGTGCTATATAAGTGGTAACTCATTGCTATTAGTGTTGTACAGTGCTTTTAATGATCTTAAGCTTCCCCTGGAAATAAAGCCCATCTTTTATTTTATTTTATTTAATCACCAACATTTTTTTTTTTTTGAAATTGTGTAACCATGAGTGATAGAATAGCACAGTTTTCAAAGAATTAGGAGTTGAGTCACTAAAAGGTGTATAGAGAACCACCTAATAGGTATAAATATATTAGCAATGAAGAAATATATTAGCAATGAAGAACTGTGCAGGAAGAGTAAGATAAAGGAAACTATCAAAAAAAGGGGAAAAAAAGTATCAAAAGAGAATGCCCAGATTTGTAAAGATGACAAGAGTTAACCAAAGAATGATCTACCCTGGTAGCCAAGAGACATATATTAAAAAAAAAAAAAAAATTCTACTTCCTATGAACAATTTATTGGACACAGGCAAGAATCATATAAAATATAAAGTGCTAAGAATGTTGTTGTATGAGACACATCCAAGAAAGGAAAATATATTTTAAGCAGAAAGTACTTTATGGGCATTTTGCCTGGCTAGTGATAATAACAAAAAGGCAGTTTGCCAAGTCTTTCTTAACTCTTATCTCGATAACTGTATTTATCATCCCCTGCTTTCCCTTTTAGTAGATCACTACTTTAATACTCATTACAACTTATCTAGATCATAACATTCTAGAAAACAGTATTCCCTCTTTTCATTCTTTCTTTACTTCATGCCACTTGCCTATTCAGAAAACTTTAGTGGTTTGCTATTTTTTACGTAACAAAATACTCAGCCACACATTTTAAAGACCCTCAACAATACTTTTACAGACTTATCTTATTCCATTCTCATGTCCATTTCAATTCGATTGGACTACTTTCTGCCTGACATTTTTATTCCACCACCTATTTCTAAAACTTTGTACGTACCATTTCCCAAGTTTTGAATTAATTATAATTTTCATAACTTCATTCACAGCCCAAGTTACTACCTTCATCATGAAAACTACCTTGACTACTACCAACCCTCTATCTCCAAACCATTCTTTCCTTTCTCACATCTCATATCACTTTGACCCACTTTTTTGTTTTATTATGTAATTCTCCCTTGTATCATATTTTGTGGACACAATTTCCTATTTGATTATAAACTTATACACTCAGATTTCCTGATAAATCCAAATTGTTTTCTAAAACAGTCAAATTCAGAGTTCCAGACGTGCATCAGTTTGCCTATCCTCCAACATTTGACATTTTTCATTTGTTATCACCTTCGCTAATGAGATAGCTCTAAAGTAAAACCTCAAAGTATTTCTTTTTAATTTTATTTATATCTTGTTTTTAACATCATCTTCATTTCTCTATGTTCTTCTCCCAAAGACTAAAAGGAGAAGAAAATTCGGCAAAAGAAACCAACATATCAATCCAGTCCTAGAGTATAGGTAAATGCTTACAACTAAAAATATTTTTATATTTCAATTCTCTTTTTATTTAAAGTAGAGGTTTCAAAGTCACTGCCCCAAAAACTTCAAGGGCTTGTGAGGAACCAGATTAAAGTTTAATTAGTAAATCTTAAATATAATAAATAAAAAAACACATGTTAATTTGAGGTTTTCTAAGCTGACACAGAGATCTGTTTCTATTTGACATCATTGATTTGGAATATCTTTTCATATGATTGTTAATGGCTTCCATTTTTTCAAAAGGCCTTTTAACTGTCTGACTACTTAGCCACCTGGCTAAAGAACTTGTTCTTCATTATTTATATCAATTTCTAGTCCATGTGTTTATCTGCAAAATGACAGAGCAAAAGACCTTTGTCAGTAGTATGCTGCCAAGGAGAAAAATTGTATTTGGGGCATTTTTCTCCCAGTCAACTACTAATACTTCAAATTCTGTGTTGATTTTGCTTGTGTCAAAGTTTTTCAATTTTATGTAATATATGTATATATATGACCTATGTCAGATTATTTGCCATCTTGAGATAGGAGAGAAAAAAAAATTTGAACTCAAAATTTTTCAAAAAATGTTGAAAATTGTCTTTACTTATAAGTGGAAAAAACCACTATAAAAATTTTTATGTAATATAAATTGTCCTTTTTCTTTTCTATGTTTATCTCTATTTTTTTTGATTAGTAAAGATTTCTTCCCTAATGATGACTTTGAAAAGGCATATCTTTTGCTTTTTCTTTATTATTTTGATATCACCTTTTCTAATTATGCCTTAACATATAAGATCTTAAGTTCTTAACCTAATTTCTGCTAAGGTGCTTTCAATATTTGGCATCTTTGTAGGGAATACTCACTTCAGTAGTTGACATCTTTGGGGATAAAGAACATGATGTTATGTTTATTTCCCCCTATATTTTGTTTAATAAATGTGTTCTATAATTTTTACGACTTTTTTTATATAATTGTTTTCATATTGCTTGCCTTCTCAATGGAAAGGAGAGACTAAAGCGCAAGAATTTGTAACTCAAAATTTAAAAGTTAATAAATAAGAAGGTGTGTTTTATTTTTCTTTTCTATTTTTTAAAGAGTATTAAATTTTGATGATTAATACTTTAATAATTCCTATCTGGCAATGTTAGGTCCCTTAATTCATACCTGTTTCATCATTTCTCTTCAATTATTTGATACTGCTTGTCTAAATAAATTTTACTTTTTCTAGTTCTTAAAATGAGAGGGAAGGAGAGAGAGGGAGGGGGGAGAGAAGGGAGGAGGGAGAGGAGGAAGGAGAGGGGGAGAGAGAGGTAGAAGGAGAGGGAGAGGGAGGGAAGAAGGAGAAGGGGAGGGAGAGAGAGAGGGGGAGGGGGAGGGAGAGAAAGGGAAGAGGGAGAGGGGGAGGGAGAAAGAGGGGAGAAGGAGTTTTAGTTTTAGAGTAGAATCTGTTGGGTTGTCTGAATAAACCAACATGTGAATGAACAAATATATGAAAAAGAATTATTAAACACTATGGAGAAAACACTGCTAAGTATGAGGGATATGAATAAAAGCTCAAGTAGAACAGTTCATGAACTGTAAGAGCTTACTAACATTTTAATAAAGGAAGACAAGGCATACTATGAAAAATAGTACAGGAAAATACAGAAAAATCAGTGGAGTAATTATGGGAGTCACACAGCAACTAAATATCATAGGCTTCCCAAGAATGATAGTGACAATTTGATTACTATTGTCAAAGCTAGAGAAAAGTGGAGGTGGGGCAACTAAGGCCAGGTCTACACAGCCTAAATGTTCACTAATTAAAGGGCAGGTCACAGATATGAGATCAGTATGTGTCAAAGGAGAAAGCAAGTGGCAGGGCACAAAGATGGCCAGAAAGTAGCCAGCTGCCCAGAACCACAATTTTATCTCCTTGCCTATGCTTATTCCATCATCTTTTCCTGACTGCTAGTTGAATTCTGTAACTTTATCAATAATATTAGTTTAAAAAATTGATGCTTTTGCTTTCTCCCTGCTATTATTAAAAAGATACCAAATGTTTGTTTTTCCATTATAGATAATGGCAGCACAAAGTTTGAGACAATTAACACTAATGAAATTAAGCAAAAATCCATTAATTCTAATGCTTTTTAATGCCCAACATACAAGGATTTAGTATCTCATCAACAGTTTTTCCTACATCTTACATCCACCCATGTAACAATTTTCATTACTTTTATTATAAATATGGTCTATTTTATTGAGCTTTTCTAATGTAGAACCAATCCAGGATTTCTAGTATAAAACAAATCTTGTTATTGTATAAAAGTTTTGATTATAACAGCTGCTGAAAATATTTTATTAAATAATTATTCTGTAGTATTTTTTTTCTTTGCTTCATCTGTCCCTAATCTGGCCAATAAGCATTTATCTGAGAATGAGTTCGGTAAGATGTTTTCTCTATATATTTTTGTAACCAGACTAAGTAATATTGAACTAAATTGTTCCTGAAATGTTTTATATAATTTCCTTTTAAAGTCTCCCTCCAAATCCAGACAAATGATTTTCTTCTTTGTGAACTTACAATTTCTTTAATTTTTGCTTGTTTGAATTGTTTTAATTTTCTATTTTTGGTTTTGTTTAAATTTTTGTTGTTTTTTTAAACATTTTACAGTTTAAACAGTTTTTACTGGCATAATACTACAAAAAATTATGCAAGACTTCCTTTATGTATGTGTTTTAAATATTAATTTATCATTTTGCAAATTTGGATTTTTTCTGTTTTTTAAACTGAATTACTTACTAGGCATTAGTTTGTCTATTAGTCTGTTTTTAAAGCCAGTTTAGTTTTTTGTATCAATAAGAGTTTTTTGGGTTTCAATTTTGTTGTTCTTGCCTCCCCCACTTTAGAGGCAAGGAAAATGCCTGGGGACCAAGCAATTATCTTCAACACAGTTCCTAACCAGGAAGTCAGCCTCATTTCCCATTGTACATCTAAAGCCAATCTAACACTAGCTCTAGTACTGTGTTATGGCAAACCCTTCTCCTACCCTCCTGAAATCCACAGGCATTGGAGAGTTTTGTCTTCTGGGAGAATCTGTTGATTCTTGATTACATTTTCATACTCTTCATTATTCTGGAGTAGGTTCTAAAGAAATTAGTTTTGGCGGAATCTTTCATATCAACATTTTTGGCATAGGTACCAATAATCTCTCCCCATCACCAAGTCCAATGATTTTTTTTCTCAATCCAAATCTTTCTTACCTCTCTGAACATAACAGTGTAAACCACCCTTCTTCTGGATACCCTTTTTCTTCTTCTCCTTTTTT
>JAJPUD010000880.1:201978-219478 GCA_023553655.1 Myrmecobius fasciatus
GTAAACCACCCTTCTTCTGGATACCCTTTTTCTTCTTCTCCTTTTTTTGGGGGGTGGGGTGTGGGGGGTGACACTATTCTATCCTGGTTCTCTCAATCAGTCTATTCTTTAGTATTTCTTTTGCTGGACTATCATCCACATGGCATACTCTAGCTATGGTTGTAGCCTAGGTTCTATATGCTGGATGTTCTCTCCACACTCTTAGTAAAGAGATTAAGTCCTATGAGCTCAATTATGCTCTATGCACAGAACACAGACTACTCTATATATCTGATCTGGTTGCTTTCCTAGGGTCCATGTATGCATTTCAAAATCTCTTAACACAATTTTCAGACTGGATGTTCAAGAGTTCTATTACAAAAGAGATTTCATTATCTTCTCCCACCTCTTACCCTCCAAAAACACTATCCTTAATGGATTATGAAAAATACATGACTTACATAAATGGATACAGAATAATGCAGAGTGTTCCAAAAAGGCTTACTGAATGTTTAAGCTTTAATACCTTACATTTTATATTTAGAATCAGTAGGAGCACTGATACAGATAATGAGCTCTCTTGCCTTGAGCAGTTCCCAAACATTTTGATATTGGGACCCCAAAACACTCATAAAAACTGATGACCCAAAGACCTAAATTTGAAATTTAGAAATTTAAAATGATAATGATTAAATATCTATTATTACATTTAAAAAATAATAAATTCACCACATTAATATGTATTCTTATTAAAAATTAACTATTTTTCTTTTCTTTTTTTTTTTTGTTTTGCTGAGGCAACTGGGGTTAAAGTCACTTGCCCAGGGACACACAGATAGAAAGTCTTAAGTGTCTGAGACCAGATTTCAACTCAGGTTCTCTCCTGACTTCAGGGCTGCCCTCCAATAACTATTTTCCAAAACAAACAAAAGAAAAAAACTAGAAAATGGCATTATTTTACATCTTTTTGCAAATATCTTTAACACCTGCTATGAGACATCTGGATTTTCATAACTATCTACATTCAACTGTCACAAGATTTGAAGCATGTTAAGAAAATCCAGCATCACATGGATATGCAGCCCCAAAAAAAGGTAATTTTAATATATAAATAAAACACTTTAGACCTACACAAAATGGTCTGAGGAAGCTCCAGGAGTCCAAAGATCACATTATATAAGAACTGCTGATCTAGTTAAACTCACTAGTTCTATAGATGAAAAAACTGAGACCAAGTAAAGACTTGCCAACAGCTATATAGGTATTAAATAGCGGGGATAGGATTTGAATAATTTAGGGAATTCTTTTCACTGCATCTCTTTATGTTCACTTGTTTCCTTCAATAGAACATAAACTTCTTAAAAGTGGAGAGTTACCTTTTGTTCTCTGGATCTCCAGTATGCAGCATAGTGTCTGGCACAGAGCAAATATCTAATAAATACCTCATTAAATCAACAAGCATTTTTCAAGAGTCAACAAGTATCAATTAAGCATTGTGCTAAATGTTGAGGATGAAAAAAAAAGTTAAGGAAAATTTAAAATGAAAATATCAAAAAGCAAAAAACTTTTTTTTTTTTTTTTGCTGAGGCAATTGGGGTTAAGTGACTTGCTCAGGGTCACACAGCTAGGAAGTGTTAAGTGTCTGAGATCAGATTTGAACTCAGGTCCTCCTGACTCCAGGGCTGGTGCTCTATCTACTGCGCCACCTAGCTGCCCCAGCAAAAAACTTCTTTAGAAGTATACGATTTAAAGGAAGAAACACCATGCACCACCCCCCCCCCCCCCCAAGCCTCAAAACAAAAGCACTAAGTTTAAGGAGTATTGGAGGAAAGAACTCTTGCAGATGACAGGACTTCAATGAAGACAAAGGAAACCAGAGAAACTGTAAGGTTAAAGTGAGGAATAGAGTTTTAGATATGAGAGACAAATCAACAAAAAATCTTAATTTTTCAATTTTTAGTCAAATATAAAATGCCTTACATATGTTACTTTCAATGAAAGTTTGTTAAATTTGTCTAAATGGGGGCAGCTAGGTGGCACAGTGGATAGAGCACCAGCCCTGAAGTCAGAAAGACCTGAGTTCAAATCTGGTCTCAGACACTTAACATTCCCTAGCTGTGCGACCATGGGCAAGTCACTTAACCTCAATTGCCTCAGCAAAAAAAAAAAAAAAAAAAAGTCTAAATATATTCACACACAGAAATTACTCTCAATGGGACCGCATCTACATTATGAAGCTACACGGGTTTGATTCGATTTCTCCTTTCCAGATTTAAATTCTTCTACAACAAATATCTAAAGGATTAAAATTTCCAAGAAAGCAGAGTTATCTTCAATTGGTTATGAAAGACAGATCTAGAAAAGGTAAAATCATTCTAATGACAGATTGTGATTTTCATTATAGGAAGAAATTTCTAATGAAAAGCTGTCTAACAACATGGAATTCTACTTGAGATAGCATGTTTCCTTAAACCCCAAGTTTCAAAGATACTATAAAATAGGATTCTTGCCTAGAAGGGAAATTTGATTATTCTTAATGTTTATTTCAATTTAAAAAATGTTATAATTTCAAGTGTCTACTAAAGTTAGCTTAGACTTTTAAAATATGTGTGTGTGTGTGTGTGTATGTGTGTATATAAATAAAATTACTCAGTAGTCACATACTGGGATTTGGGGTGTTAGTGTGAAGGTCCATCTTCTTGTCTAACAATGGGCACTGTGTTGATAAACGTGTCAGTGCAAAAGCCATTCTTCTGCTTACCCACTCTGAATCTGACCTTACTTTTCCAATCCAGGTCAAAAACCCAAGTCTTTACTTTCCAGAATAAGGCCAAGCATTTCAGAGTTGCAAAGAGCTCTGCCCCAAGACAACTTCATCCTCGAAAGAGAAATCATTTAGAAGCAGAACCTAGTATTAGATGCAATGAGATATACCTTGATCAGAGACAGGATTCTTTTCCAAAACTCTTAAGCGTGTATAGATCTTGAAAAGCGAAAAACAATCAATGTAGCATAATTGTTTTGCTCCAGCAAGTACTCCTATTAGTATTCTCAATTGGCTTTCCCATCTACTTACCCAAAATCATCTCAAAAAAAACTAATTCACTTCTACATCCA
The DNA here is from genome assembly GCA_023553655.1 of Myrmecobius fasciatus. NCBI lineage: Eukaryota > Metazoa > Chordata > Mammalia > Dasyuromorphia > Myrmecobiidae > Myrmecobius > Myrmecobius fasciatus. Next base: position 205,075 of record JAJPUD010000880.1, read on the forward strand.
CTCCTCTCCATCTCAACTTGCCTATTTCCAAAAACCCAAGATTGAAAAGCACAGAATTATCTGTTAAGTTTTCCTTCTACAAACTACATAATCACAACATTATAGCACATTCTTCCTCTGAAATAAGTTTCAAAAACTATCCCAGGAAACGAAGTCAATCTAACAGCTCCATGGAGCTACAACAGCTCCAGAGAGCTGTTTCTAATCTCCCTTTTTTAATCCAATCCAAACCTCCTGCTTTCACTATGTCACCAAAACCACAAAATGGTGATCAAGTCCGAAACGCTTAGCTTCATATCTATGATTCTGCATATGGTTCCCATCTTATCTTAAACCATATTTCCCCAATATTTTCCTTACTTTAGTGAATTTTTATCTCCCTAATGTTCTCCAAAGGCAATCCCTCATTTTAGTCAAACCATTACTATAACAATCATTCAAGAACACAATTCACTTTTCCATCTGAGTCTTTTTATTAATAAAGTGCCTCCTACTTGGCATTATCTTCTTCAGTTCCTGTCCAGAGCTTTCCCATCATTCAAATCCCATCACCTACTTGAAGCCTTCTTTATTCAAGCCCACAATGATACTGTTCTTACTTAAATATTAAGGAACTAATTTTATATACCACTCAACCTGAAACAATCACATACTGCCTTAACTTTTACTTAACTGTTGTATCTATCTATGTCTCTTTCCCCTTGAGACTGCTTCAAGCTCTTTAGCGTACTAACACATAGTAAGTGCTCAAAGCAAACTTACTAAATTAAACTAAAATTGGCAAATTAAGGCCATAAGAAGCTTTTCAGGGGAAAAAAACTGTAATCTGGTACAGATTTGTTTTAAAGAGATGAACACTCATAGTAACTTCTCTACTAAAACAGGATTACTATTTTGATTTGCCTTTTCTTCTACTTATTGGGAAAAGACACTACTCAGAACAGAAAAAAGTGGGTCTTTCTTCTTATTGTCAAAATATTGGTGTCAATCTCTATTGAGGTTTGCTTGCATTGTGTTTCCTTTCTCTGATTTTCTTTTTTTTTTTCTTGTAGATAGGATTTTTCTTGCACAACTTGTCAAGTATTTCAACATTATTAACATGTAGTGGACTTCCTGCCATCTAGGGGAGGGAAGGAGACTGGGGTAAAATTTGTAATGGAAAGCTTTGTAAAGATCAATGCTGGGGAACTACCCATACATATGTTATACAAATAAAAAGCTTTAATAAAAAAAAAAGATAATAAATGATAAAAATGAGATAAATATCTTTTAAAATGTGAATAAACCTATACTAATGAGATTAAAGCATAAAACTAAAAAACAAATATTGTCAAATCCCATTTCTATGAAATACCATTGCAAAACAATGTACACCATAATGAATGAATTTACAAGATCTAAGAGATGTTTTATAGTAAAAGTTCCTTATTGATCCCAGTTAAAATTGAATTACAGAAAACAACAAGGTGCTGAAGTGTTTTCTCCTCTAAATGTCAACTTTTAAATAGAGAGGTTTAGGAAATTGCTGAATTTCCTAATATATTAAATCTATTTAATCTATATAATGGAATACCACTGTACCGAAAGGAGCAACAAATCTTAAGATGTTGGAAAAGTGCAGGAAGAGTCAGGTTAATTGATGTAAAGACAGAAGATAAAATGATTATCATATAAATAAAAACATCATTAAAATTAGCAAATTTAGACTGAATATACTGTATAAAGATGGTATTGAATTAGTGACGTTTAAGCATATGTATTTCTATTAAGAAATGTAAAATGCTTATCAGTTACCTCCCAGCTCCCACCCCTCAACTGTTGATGTTCGATAAAGCTTTGTCCTGGACCTTCTTCCCTTTTCTCTCTTTGCTTTCTTGGTTTTCATCTTTAAAAAAAAAAGAGAGAGAGAGACAGAGAGAGAGAGAGAGAGGGAGGAGAGGAAAAAAAAAATCCTGGCCATCAGGATAGGTGAACAGGTTATCAGTTACTAAACCATATTTTTAGCCTTTATTTCCTACTTCTCAAAGATTAAATTATCATTTATCATGGATATTGTAAAAGGCTGGACAACTAAAGCAATTTCCATTTCCAATATTCTGATTGTAAGGCATTTTTACAACATCCAAATCACTCGATGTTATCTACTGCCTTCATACAAATAACCAGCCTTAATTATTTAATGAGTGGTTGCCTCAGTCAAAGTGAGATCTATTAAAGATGTTAGCTTAAAAAGGCCAAGGCCTCCTGTTGATTCCAGGATCATCTCCAGTCATCTGGATCTTTATTTAGTCACTGGACCCAGATGGTTCTGGAGAAGTGAGTCTGGTGACCTTGCACAGTCCATTCTCCCTCAAATCCACTTCATTTGCATGTCATGGTATCATCTGCCCTCTTAGTAATGGCCTTCTTTGAGAACAAAAGACAAATAACAGCAACTCAATTATTGAAACTAAAGTCTCTTGAGTTCAGTAAGAAATCAAGACTTCTGACGCCTAAATTCTTTACTCTTTCCACTAATCATGCTACTTTTACTTTGTAAATATTTTTAGACACTTTAAAAGGAAAAAAGTACTGGAAACATGACTTTCTGGAGAAATATGCCAAAATTCTACTCAGTCTTTGCTTAAGGTCTGTCAGCCCTCAAATCTAATTACTTAATATTTTCTCAGGGCAAGTTCCTCCTGACTCCCTTACATTAACTTTAAAAGAAAAGTCAGATAAGGTGTTCTTATTTATTTTTTTTTAAACATGTACCCCTTTGGCAGCCTAGGACCTACTCACAAAATGTTTTTAAATACATAAAATTAAAATTACATTGAAGTAGTTTGTGTGTATATGTGCGTGTGTGTGTGTGTGTGCGCGCGCATGTATGTGTATGTGTGTGTAATGGGGTAGAGGGGAATGGAATAAGTGATTTGCCCACATTACACAGCTATTAAGTTTCTGAGTCCAAATTTGACTGTCTTCCTGTCAGGTCTTCCTGACTCCAGGGCCACTGTTCTATCCATGCACCATCTAGCAGTCTGTAACAACACGTTTTTTAAAAAATCTTGATTTACAAACCACCCTAAGTTAAGAAACTCTGCATTGGATCAAAATAATAATGCTTAACTTCAAATTTGATAGTTAACGTTATAATAACAGTAGGAGAAGGGGGAAGGAAATCATTGCAGGAGATCTCGAATGAAACAAAACGATACTTCAATTTTAGATATCCTCAAACCAACATGATTTTGTTGAACATCCTGTACTCATCAAAAATCCTAAAATATTAGAGCAGAAAGGGGCCTTAGAGCCCATTTAGTCTAATCCCCTCATTTTAAAAGATGGAAAAACTTCTAAATCAAAATTTATTCAACTAATAGATAATATGTAATAATTAAAAAAAAAAAATGGGGATTAAGGAGTAGACCTGTGATTTCACTGGTATGTGAATTCCATGAATAAGAAAACTCCCTCTACCAGTGCAGGTCAGCACCCTCTCTGCAACTTAACAGTCTTACAGAGTTGCCTAGGGCACTGAGAGGTTAAGTGACTTACCCAGGGTCACACACAGTATTTGTCAGAGGCAAGACTTGAACCCAGGTCTTCCTGGCTCCAAGGCCAGCTCTCTATCCACTACGCCATGCTGCCTCTCCAAAAAAAACAAAGAAAATATTTTTATATATACACATATATATTTACATACACACAAAATACAATTTTTAAAAAGTAAATTTCATAGTAACAAAGATTTCACCTATTTTCAAGCAGCAAAAAACATTCCTCCAAAGCTTATAGTCTTCCTATATTTCAGTAGGAGAAGAAAGTGAAGGATGCTGGAAGTCTGGGATATCTGGCCACCAGAGGTTCCAAGAATTATATGGCATGGGTCAGAACAAATGAGGGCCCCTCTTGGATTCAATGGTTTATTCAGTCATGTGACTCTGGAATAATTTTTGCAATCACTGTGAACCAAAAGAAACATAACTACTGTACATACTGTGAAGTCTAATATAATATTCTTATGCAAAAATCTTAAAAAGATATTAAAAAGAAAAACGTTGCTGATGAAAAGATGGACAGATACCCTAACTTATCACTGCCTTGTCTGCTTTCAATACCTATAGTATTCTTTGTTGCCCCATAGCCTTATGGCCCAAAAAGAGGAAAAGATAGTTATAGGTAGGAAGAGCCAAAAGTGATTATGTTATTCCATAAGGGATGCAATGAATGCCAGGCACTGTACTAAACGCTGGAAATACAAATACAAAAAAGATATTCTGTGCACCAAATAATCTAACATTTTAATGAGAGATAGAGAACAACATACATAGTGGCCAAGGAATGGAGAATGGAGCAATACAGCAGATAATGGTTATGCCTGTTACAGGAGCAAAGATAGCATTTATTTGATTAGAATTCCCAATGGATAAAGTAGAAATGAGGTATGTACATGATAACATGAAAAAACAAAAAAGCACTTCTTAAATTATATACAAATAAGGAAGCTAGCACAGTGCAATGGTTAGGGCAGAGCAGGTCAAGTGCAGTCACACCAACCATCTTTTCTCTCTTTTCTTCCAATGATTCAATTAGCACCCCTGCTCAGATGTTACCAAATCTAATTCTAGTTCTGGCTCCCCAGAGTGCCAGTCCTGCACTCTGTCCCTGACAACTGTACTAGAATATACTCATACTTCAAACTTTATTTATATAAAATGAAATTGATAAAATTTTTAATCAAGTCCTCTTAACTTTATCTGCTCCTACAAATTTTGCTATTCTTATTTAAAATCCCATCACTTTTCCAGCAAAGCAAATTTGATGTCTTTGACTTTACTCTCTCAAACTCACTTCCACTAAATTTCCAAGTCCTGACCAAGACTATCAATTCTACTCCCAATAAAACCAACAACAAACACTGATTTAATATCAGAACTTAAGGTAGGTGCTAGAAATGGAGATTCAAAATGGAGACACAATCCCTCTTCTAAGAATCTTACCTTGTGCTAGAAGGACAAGTGTTCAGAGACAGATGCTATAGAATTAAAAAAATAATAATAATCAGTGATAGGGGAAAAGGCACTAATAACTTGGGAAGGTAAGGAAACATTTAAGGCAATGGATATAAATAAAATAAATAAAAAGTTACAGGTTTCAAGAGACAAAGGGGAAGAGGGAGAAAGCATTTACTGTAATGACACAAAAGATGTTAATTTAAGTACTTAAAATTGACGATAGGAATCCCAAATTAGTAAAACTTTCATTAACCAGAACTCTAAACAAATTTTTTTTAACATTTTTTTAAGGTAAAAGAAAAAGATGACAAAAATCTGATTCATTAAGTATTCTATTTAAATACAGTATCTCTAACTCAATACAAATTCAGCTCAATATACTTCTGGCAAATCTTCATAAAGGGAAAAAAAAAACCCTCTGCTAAAAAATAAAAATTAGAAAATTTTCCCAGTTTAATAGCAAAAAACTGAACTAATATTTTAAAGCTTTAGTTAGCCAGTTTTAAAGCTATAGATAGCCAGTCAAAAAATGTTCCACTAATTCAAATTAAAGCAATTCTCATATCCATTAGCCCAGCAAATAGCCCTTCCCCAATAATGGAAAATGACCAATAAGGGAGTTAGTGCAGGAAAACAGGGGTATATTTATGTACTGTTAGGGAAGCTGTGAACTGGTACAGATATTCTGGAAATCAATTTGAAATTATCCCCCCCAAAGTTACTCAACTATGACCCTTTGACTCAGAGATACTACTTACACATGAAAGAGATCAAAGAAAGATGAAAGATTCGATATGTACAAAAAAATATTTATTCCTTTTTTTAACGGCAAAGTATTAGAAATTAAGAAGGTGATATCCTTTACTTGGAGAAGGGTTAAATAAATTATGGTGTATTAATATAACTAATGCTACTATACTGTAAGAAATTATAAAAGACTTGCACATGAGTGCTGTATGAAATGAACAGAACCAGGAGAACAATTTTTACTATAATAATAAAACTGTAAAACAACAATGAAAGATTTATGAACTCTGAATAAACATGATTTCAGAAGACTAATAACAAAACAACCTACCTATATCCTAACAATAAAGGCATGGTCAATAGGGAATCAATCTATCTATCTATCTATCTATCTATCTATCTATCTATCTATCTATCTATCTATCTATCATCTATCTATCATCTATCTATCATCTTTCTTTCTTTCTTTCTTAAACTTCATTAAGCATATGTTACAATATTTTTTGTTTATTCTTTTTTCCCCCTATCAGAGGAGATATAAATACTTGATGATTGGGGGAAAAAAAGTTTTAAGTGAAATGTAATTGGTACTACATTTGACATTTGAGTATGTGCACGTATTTAATGGAAGGTAACATGTGTATATATATACAAGATGGAACAAGATCCTAACTCGTAGCCCTATGTAACTAAGGATAATCTTTCCAAAAAAGGTATTGAGATCTTCCTAGAAACTTGGCTGGCTGAGACTAGAAGCTCTGATTGTTGATGTCACTTCCTTATCACAGAAGCACATAGTATCTAAGAGGAATTCCAGGAGAATTCTGATGCCAGCTGGTACACCAGGATGGGCAACTTAGGCAAGGGAGCTTCCTTTTGATGAATTAATTTGAGTTGCCCACAATGTCTCTTTCTTGTTGAAATATCTAGCAATAGAGGCAGCTAGATGGCGCAGTGGATAGAGCACCAACCCTGAAGTCAGGAGGACCTGAGTTCAAATCTGGTCTCAGACACTTAACATTCCCTAGCTGTGTGACCCTGGGCAAGTCACTTAACCTCAATTGTCTCAGCAAAAAGCAAACAAAAAAGAAAAGAAATATATAGCAATAACTAAGTAAACCCCTTTTTGTTAATTGTTTAACAACCCCTAAGAAATGCATTTGTTAAACCTAAATTTTCAAAGGACTGACTCTTAGGCCCAGCCCAAAACAAAGTTTGCTATTTTTTTTTATGAGATTTTATTTTTCTTCTACTATAGAAGCTCAATAAATAACCTGAGTAAACCAAAGCACCTCAAGCGCACGCGCGCGCGCGCACACACACACACACACACACATTTATATATCAAAATGCAAATATATATATGTGTGTGCATGTATGTGCATATATATATATATATATATATAAAAATCAAAATTAAGCACTATTAACATTGACAGGTAAATAGTAAACAATGAGTAAAAGAGTGGTACAATCCCTAAAATACAAATAGAAACCAGGAAACTATAAAATTAGGGGGAAAGAAAAAGAATCATTTGTTCAGCCCAACTCTGCACAGGAAGACAGGAAGGTTTGCAAAAAGGAAGGAGAGAGTTGAACCAAGAATACATAGGTATAGGGGCAACTAGGTGGCGCAGTGAATAGAGCACCAGCCCTGAAGATAGGAGGACCTGAGTTCAAATGTGACCTCAGACACAACATTTCCTAACTGTATGACCCTGGGCAAATCACTTAATCCCAATTGCCTCAACAAAATAAATAAATAAAAACATTCCAGAGCCCATGCAAAAGATAGGCATGAAAGGAAAGAAGGTCCCATAATGGGGCACCACCAAACTCATGCCAACAAATGTACTTTGAGAGGGATAGATGCTTTGTGGACACCTAGCAAGTTGTATCATAGATACAGGGCAGAGGCAAGAAGAGAACCTGTGCACAAGGGCAGTATTCCCAAGAAGGGAGGTCCTGGATGGTAAACTGAGAAAGGAGGATGTTCAGAAATGAGTAGCAGAAGTGGTTTGGTCTCACATTTACCTCAGAGCAGGGTCTCACATTTACCATCTAGCCCATGTCGCTCTGAAGCAGCACAGCTTTTCCAGCTGGCTAACAGTGGATAAGTCTACGAGCAATCTACCATTGCTCAAATCCATGCAGATCTGCCTGCCAGCCAAAATATGCAGAACTCAGACGAGAACAGCAATAGATGGTCTTTGCCCTGGATTAGAATCCTTTGGGAGCACTGAAAGCCTCTATGTCCCAAATTCATCCATGAGATCCTGAAATAACACAACATTACCCATTTGGAGAACAGGACCAGCCCAGATCTTGCCTCCTATGACAAAGCCCATTCCTGACATCAAGTCTAAAGTCAGGAAGTAGGCTAGAAGAATTGGAAAAATTTTTTTAAAAAGAGCCCCATCATAATTTACTATGATGGCAGGAATGTTCAAAATACAAACACAGAAGAGAATAACTCTAAAATATCTACAAGCAATGCCTCAAGAGAAAAATACAGCTTAGCCACAAACTCAACTAGAATTTCTGGAAAAGATAAGAGTTAAAAAAAAAAAGTTTAAAAAAATTTAATAAACAGAAAGAGAGCACTTGAAGAAAAAAAAATGGAAGGGAAATAAAAGCTATGAAACAAAGAATTGGAAAGGGAATTAACAGCTTGGCACAAAAAGTTTATAACCTTATCCAAGCAACAAATTCCCTGAAAATTAAAATGGGCCAAACAGAAGATGGTGACTTCATGAAGCAACAAGAAATACTGCAACATTCAAATGGCTGGAAACATATTAGAAAATTTAAGGTATCTCATAGAAAAAACAATGGCCCTGGAAAATAGATCAAGAAGAAATAAATTAAGAACCATTGGGTTATCTGAGCACCATGACCAAAGAGAGAGAGAGAGCCTAGAAATCATATTTCAATAAATCTTAAAACAAAATTGCCAGGGGCAGCTAGGTAACGCAGTCGATAGAGCATCAGCTCTGAAGTCAGGAAGACCTGAGTTCAAATCTGACCTCAGACACTTAACACTTCCTAGCTTTGTGACCCTGAGCAAGTCACTTAACCCTAATTGCCTCAGGAAAAAAAAAGAAAGGAGAAAAAATTACCAAGATCTCTGGAAACCAGAAGGCTAAGTGGAAACAAAAGCATCCACTAGTTACTTAATAAAAGAAACTGTAATATTAGAGAAATTGAGGCGAGAAGAGACTTTTTAATCTTTAATGTGGAAAGTTTAAGCTAGATGACTGAAATGAGAATATACTTCCAAAGCATTCAGTCCAGAGCAACTAAGGCACGCTTTATATAAGGTTTTTTTAGCAAGCAAAATACAGAAGCAAGAGTGCAATTAGTTTTGCAGTTGTTATTATCTTTACTTCAGAGAGTGCAGAGAGAAAGGAGTTAACTTGATATTTACAGCTTGGAGATTGTGGCTCAGGCCCTGTCAGACAGGGGAGTAGGACCATTCTTGGATAGATAGGGGCTATAACAAGGGCATAACTAGAAGACATGAGATTGTCCTTGACAATAATTCTATTCCCAGGGTAGTTTTTGGACAGGAATGAAGTCAGAGAGGCAAGTACATGGAGGCTGTTTTTCTTTTCAATCCTTCATTATGTTGCAATGGTATTTGAAGAGGAGTCAGAGTCTTAAGGTTTAAAGTTTTCTTTTTAAACTCAATTTTCCAAGTCTAATTGCACAAATTAAAAGGGGAGAGGGAGGAGGTATGGACTGCTATCCAGAGCCTAACAAAACCTCCAAAGATAACTATAAGGAACATCAGAGCCCAAACCCAGAGTTTCCAAGGACAAATAAAAACTTTTATTAACCTGAAAGAATCCAAGAACTGAGGAGCCAAAGTCAAGATTATGCATACTTTAGTTGCCACCATTATAAAGGAAAGGAAAAATTTTTAATATTAGATTTCAGAAGACTGAAGGATATGGGTATATAGCCAAGAATATGATGCTCAGCAAAACAGAGTATAAGGTTAAAGGAGAAGAAAAAAATAAACCTTTAATGAAATAAAGGACTGTCAAGCATTTCTAATGAAAAAACCAAAACTGCATAAAAACTTTGAAAATCAAACACAAGAAAGAAACATAAAAAGATAAATGTGAAAGGAATATGATTAAAAAAAAACTATACAAAAATAAATAAACTGCTTAAACTGAAATATTGAAAGATGATACATGTGTCTCCACTGGACCTTGTCATCATCAGGGTTCATAAAGAGAATTCATTTAGTCCAAGTCTGAGAATGGTTCAATTATGTCTTAGTGAAAAAATGTTAGAAAGACATTTTTTTTTTTTTAAGAAAAAAATGTTAAGAGAGGGGAAAGAGAATACTTTGAGGGGGAAGAGAAAGGATTTCACAGTCTGGGTATACAAAGAGACATGAATACAATGAGAAAGGGTGTAGGGGAAGAGGGAACAGTTGACATTCAAACCTGACTTATTTTGAAATGGTCACAGGAAAAAAAGAATATACATACACAAAGTTGGGTAAGGAAATACATTTCACTAAACAAGTAAACAAGAGGGAAAAGGGAGAAGGGAACAAGAATTACAGAAGAGTAGAAGGGAACAGGATCAGTCCTAAGCAAAATAAATTTCAAAAACGTATAAATAAATGTGTGTATATCTATCTATTTACATGGGGAGGGGGAGAGGGAGAGGGAGAGAAAGAGAGAGAGAGAGAGAGAGAGAGAGAGAGAGAGAGAGAGAGAGAGAGTTTAAGGTGGCAAAGAATGGTAATCTGAGGGAACACCCATAAACTAAGAAATGTATAATATAAATAATAATACCATTATGTTGCATTCTTATTAGTATGACCACTAATGGGCATCCCAAGATTAATGATGAAACAATCTCCTGACAGAGAGGTAAAGGACTCAGAATGCAAAACAAGACAGATTTTTTGGGGACACTGTCAATGTGGAAATTTTGTTTTGACTGATTATAATAATGCATTTTGTTTTCCTATGTTCCCCACTGAGGGTAATGGGAAAGAGGCAGTGAAAGGTAAATTCTGGCTGATTAAAACAAATTAAAAAAAAAATTAAAGGTTCAAAAGATACTAATGTACACTTCCCTGCCAGAGATTACTAGCTAGAAGGGGACCATAATAATAACAAAAAAAATCTATGACTGAGATTAATCTATTGATTAATTCTTATCATTATTAATTGCAACAAGCTAAGGCTAACAGTAAAGTTCAGATTGTTTTAAGTATTCAAATTATTCTATAATTTGGCCCAAAATATCTTCTGAATGTTACCACGTCTTATCTTTCTGAAACTTTCAATCTAACCAAAAAGTTACTTCATTCTCTGCCTCCATGTTTTTGCTCTGCTCTATCCACCTAAAACATATCCTCTCCCATTCCCTGACTAAATAAAGCTTATTTATCCTATAACACCATTGTAAAAATGCTACTTTTCCATAAAACCTTCCCTTATCAGCCTAACATATAATTAATATGTTCACAAAAATATTTACCAAGTGAGCCTTTTAATCCAGAGCAGTACTGCTTATAATGTTCTCCATCCATACTTCAACTCTTAGAAGTCCTGGATACCTTCAAACACCACTTTCTGCAGGAGGCCTCTAATAGGATTATATCCCCTAATCCCCAATCACTAGTGCCCTCTCCTCCCTACTACTCATGTCTCACTTATATACACACTGTCTAACCTATTAAAATGTCACCTACTTGAGGAGAGGAATTATTTCATTATTATCTCTATATTCACGGCATTTAAAATAGGCAATAAAAGCTTAAAAACTGATTTTTCATCCCTAAAGTAATTAATTAGTATAGTTTTTGTAACTTGCTCAATAAAGGATTAATTTTAATAACAATGGCAAAACTGATATTTGTATTACTGAATACTAAAAAGATAAAGCATGTACTTATTTTTCCTTAATGTTATTCTAACTTCTATTAGTTCCCTTCAATATAAAAATTAATAGTTCAGAAAGCTCATCCTAACAAATTATATTTTTAATTAAGCTAAGAACAAAAAGCAAATCAGCTATGTGGTCTTGAGTATGCCAGTATTTCTGAAAAATCAATTCCTCAACTAGAAAATGAAAGGGCTTGATTAGAAAAAGCCTAAGGTTACTTTCTGCCCTAAAATTCTAGGATATTTCATGCAGAATGCTTTTAATTCCTCTAATCCTGGGGTCAGCAAATTAAAGCCAGAGAGTTAAATCTGGCTTTATTTTTAAATATAAAAGTCATTTTTAGCTCACAGGCCACCTAAAAACAGACAGTAGGCTGGAATTGACCAGCAGTAACTGGGGTACCCCTATTCTAATCTAAACTATCATATTTTAAACTCAAAATATTTCAAAAGAAAAAAGCAATCACATTATATGGCTGAGAATGAAACATAAACAATGGATACTTCTCCATAGAACTTTTGATAACAGTAATAAAATGTACTAACTTACCAAAGACTTTGGCTTAATAAAATCTACCTAAGGTTCAGGTCCTCAAGTTTCCAACAAACATTTAAGGGGGGAAAAAAAACAAGTCTCAAATATGTCAAGGTTGAGCCTTATTTAGATTTTAGATCAAAAAGAACAGAGAATTTAAAATTGTATGTATAACAGATTATATTATATTACTTTGGCCCATAGTGCATATCATCTATCATCTAGCAAAATGACAAACTAGACTGCTTGATGCATATGTTGTCACGTAAAGCCAAAACTTTATAAATGAAAAATCTAATTTTCACTATACCTGTAGCTGGAGTCGAATTGCTCATGGTAAAAGGCCCGTTAGTGATACCAGAAGAAAGAAGCTCATCAGATCCCCGCTAAAATGGCAAGAGAAAAAAAAAAGTTAAAACAAATTTTCTACAATGGGACTATTTAACTAGGTACCACATGCTGTCAGCATCAAGATTTATAATAAACAAGTTATTTTGATTGCAAAAAGTTATAAGCCCTATTCTACTTTGAACTCCCAACAATTTTCTGTCCATATTAGCAAGACCCTATCCCAACTATGGAATAGAAAGAAAATCAAGTTTCTTTATAAGTAATTTTCATTTCTCAAAAATAAGGTTTTTTTTAAATTATGATTTACAAAATTGTCTTATTCCCCTTTTATACAGTACTCTTAAGATCACAATAAATGTTTTTACCATTCTTACAAAATACAGCACTGCTGAACTCAAGTGGCACATCAAAATAAATACCTTGCTTTTACAAAATTGAGAAATCATGGGATGATGCTACAAAACATTTCAACAGATTTGTTAAAAGAGTGAGCTCCACTATGACATTTAAATCATGACTTTATTCAAACTCATTTTAGGTGCCATATTAGACACAGGTTGGACGAAATAATTTATATGCTGAATATCAAAATGCAAATGAAATTCTAAAAGATCAGAAAAAAATTTAAGACAATTTCCTAATGTGAAAATTACATGAGAAACAAATGCCACTTGTTACTTAGCAATATGTTATATAGTAAATCAAGACTAAAATAATGCATTAAGTCAAACAGTCTTTACATCCTTAAAAGTTTAAAAAAAAACACAACTCAATAGAACCAAGAGAACACTACACAGCAACAAGATTATGTGACGATAAGTTCTGATACAGCATGTTCCCAGATAGAGATCAAAGAGTTCTCAGACTTACATGAACTGATGCTAAGCAAAATGAGCAGAACCAAAAGATCATTTATACATGGCAACAAGATTATATGATGATCAATTCTAATGGACATGGTTCTCTTCAACAATGAGGTGAATTTCAGTCTTTCAGGAAAACCAAAAAAGTCAGAAAGAACTTTAAAAAGGGATGGGAAATGGAGGGGAAAGGGAGAGAAGAATAAGATTTCAAGCACTCTGGAGTCCCAAAGATCCACAAAAGAAACTGAATAAGGGGTCCACAAGCCATAAGGGAAAAAAATTGGGGAAGGGAAAGAGAAAAGGAATGGCACAAAATGGAAAAAATGAAAGGCTCTTCCTCAATCCCTAGGCCAAGATAATATTCCAAAGGGCCATGATAGCTTTAAGACCAGTCTACGGCCCACAGGAAATGACATAAATACTCATACCTATGCTAAAATGGACAGAACTTGCTAAGAATGATCTATAATATATATATATATAAAACCTAAAAAGGAACTGCAACCAGCTGCGTACCTTAACTACACCAGTAGCCCCCGATCTGTAGCTTCATTTTAAATAACAATAACTACAACCTTTCTAGAGAACTCATGGATCTAATGTTTAAAAACTTTACAACTACTGGAAATAAATATTGAAAGCATCATCTTCATTTTGTTATGAGTATGGGCAGTTCACAGTAGGAAAGAAGTTCAGAGATGCTGACTTGCCCAAAGTAACAGTATACAATACAAGGAATCAGGGTTGAAATCCAAATCTTTTTTCATTCTACACATCTTTCTACTAAACCTCTTTTATTGCTCAGTTTATTTATCTTTCCTTTTAAAAATTCAAATGCAGTCTAAATCAAAACAAGCAAACCCCACCCCAAATCTTCTAAGCTTCCATTAGCAAAAATCATGCACTTCCTTTCACCAACCAATCCGTCCTTATTTGTCTTCAGTGAAGCTATCTGTAGTAAAAACTCTTCAAAAATGCTGACTCTAGTCA
>JAJPUD010000880.1:221405-240910 GCA_023553655.1 Myrmecobius fasciatus
AGAGAGAGAGAGAGAAAGAAAGAAAACCAATTCACACAAACTCCCAGGCTTATATAGTTGACTTACAGTGTAAGTCTTATAGTAAACTCTTAATGATATTCCAGCAAACTAAATTCTTTCATTTACAAGACTCCTAATTTCTTTCTCCGGCTATCCCCCATTCCTGGAATATTTTGCCTCCTCAACTTGACCTAATGATTTCTTTGGCATCTTTTAAGTAGCAACCAAAATCCCAACTCCTTCTGGAAGCCTTCCCCAACTACTCTTCCCAAGATACCTCAATTCTAGTGTCTTCCTTCTTTTGATTCTTTCCTATTTATCCTTTATATAGTTTGTTTGTACATATAATTTGGAATGCTCCATCAGATAGATCATTAAGTTACTTAAGGATCTTGAGGACTGATGCTTTTTGTAGTCTCACTTTTTAGCACAGTGCCTGGCACAGAGTAGGTACTTAATAAAATGTTATTACTGATTGATTTTCTAGGACTCATTAAACAAGGTAAAAACCACAGCATTTTAAAACAATATACAACATTAAAATCTAGTGCCTACAAATAAACTGATTAACTATAATGATAATAGTATATGATGCTATCTTCCTGTTATATTCTAAAAACAGAATTTGTCAACAAATCCTTAAATTTATTATGTCACCTACAATGATGTAATAAATTTTCAGTAAATTTGTCTTTCAATTGATCAACAAATGTCTATTAAACATTCTAGCATTGTACCAGATGCTGGAAACACAAAGACAAAAATGAAACAGTCTCTGCTACTCAAGAATCTCACACTCTGGGGATAGAGATGCACAGATATTAGTATACATAAAATAAATACAAGGTAAATGAAGAAAGAGGGTAAGGAAGCAGAATTGGGGAGGAAGGGAGATGAAAAAATCTAAAGAAAAAAATGACATGATCTGAGTTTTGGAAAAAATAGGAAGGGATTCACATAGTGGAGGTGAGGGAGGAGTAAGAAGAGAGAATTAGAGAATGAGATGGAGTTATCAGGAGAAACTGAGTGTCCTACATGTGGAATCAAAGCCCAGTGGTAGTACGATAGGATGAATCTGGAAAACTAAGGTGAAGCAGGTTGTAATGGATATTAGATGTCTATAATACGTCTTAACATTTCACTCACCTGTCAAAAACTAGATTTTATTTTTGGCATTTAATGGCCTTTGCCATCTTGCTGCAACCTATCTTTCTAGTCAAATTATATTATCTGCTTTGCATACCATACACATTTCAGTAAACAGGTTGCTTGATATTCCTTCTTGGTATCTTTTTCTGGTGCCTTTGTACAAACTGCACCATTACTGAAATGCACTCCTTTCCTTATCTTTACCTCTTAAAATCACTAGCTCAACTCAAATGATATCTCCAAAAAGTCTCCTTATTGCTTCAGTTATTAAGGCCTCCTATATGAAATGATTGTATTTATTTTGTAAAAACTTATATAGATATGTATGTTGCCTCACCTCCATCCTCATCCCCCCAACACATATAAACACAATAAAATGCACCCTCCTACACAGATCCTATTCATTTCATTTTCTTCATATCTTCTAAAATTTAGTATAGTGACAGTTGGATATACTACATAATAGGTGCCTAAAATGGCAGAGATGCCTCTTTTCCTTGCTAAGGACAACCCTTCAAGTACCCTAGATCCCATAACCTCCTATCTTCTCCAGGTAATTTTCCCACTATCATCCCCACTCTCTCTAATCTTCAATCTCTCAAATGCCAAATACCTCTTTAATTACCACACACATCTAAGTGTTGCTCATCCTTTAAAAAAACCCCAATGAATCATCCTTTATATTTCCTCCCCTTCTCAGCTAAACATTAGGAGAGAAAAAGTCATCTAGCTCAATGCCTCCACTTCCTCATTCAGCTGATTTAACAGCCACATCAAATGGCCTTTACTCAATTCTCATCCTTCACGCAGCATCTGATACTGACCATTATCTCCTCCTCCCTCTTTTGTTCTTGGTGGTTCTGTCAGACCTTACCTTAGTGTCCACTCGATTTTGATCAAAGTAACATGCAACATGCCATGCCTGTCCCCCAGACTGTTTTGGACCTTCTCTCTTCCCTAAGTTCTTACTTGATGGTCTCATCAATTCTTGTCAGTTCCCTTGCAGATTACTGCCTGGATCCATATATCCAGGCCCTTTCCCCCATCCCCAACTAGCTCCCAACTGACATCACCAAATGCCTATTGGACAAACTCAATACTCAGAGCATCTTAAACTTAAACTTAACAGGTCCAAAATAAAACATTGTCTTCACCTCCCCAAACTCACTACTCTTTCAAACCTCCCTATTAACTGCCAAAGGCATCACTTCTATATCATCCTTGACTTGTCACTCTCATTCACCCCACATATCCAATCAGTTGTCAAATCTTACAATTTTTATTTCTACAGATTCTAATATAAAATACTATTTCTCCATTTACATATGTACCACCCCAATTCAGGTACTCATCTCCTACAATAGCTTTCTAATTGGTCTCCCTGTCTCAAGTTTCTCATTCTCAATTTCCATACAAGCTAAAAATTATTATCTAAAAGTTTTAAGTATGTCAGTCCTACAATTCCACCTCCTGCATTCGATATTTTAAATTCTTTATCACCTTGTCCTTCCAACCTTCCCAGCCTTTTTACACACTATTCTCCCTCCACTGATTCTATAATTTAGACATCTCTCCTCACCACTCAAGCAAGAGAGAGCTTTCTCCTCTATGGTGACCTTCTATCAACTCTCCAAGTATTTTTCAAGTCCTTACTTGCACAATGTACATGCTGTCTCCTCTTTATGAGAACAGATTTTTCTCTTTATATACCTAATATTATTAGCACAGTCCTGAGTCTTTTTAAAAGTTTAATAAATAAAATTTTGGATAGAATAATTTTAAAAGTTTGATTCAAGGGACAGCTAGGTGGCACAGTCAATAGAGTACCAGCCCTGAAATCAGGAGGACCTGAGTTCAAATCTGGCATCAGACACTTAACACTTCCTAGCAAGTCACTTAACCCCAACTGCCTCAGCCAAAAACAAACAAAAAAGTTGATTCACGATATAATTAACTTTCTGATAAGAGGATTGATGAGACCCCCAGTGTTCCCACAAAATCACTCCATTTTTTGGGGAAAAAAAAGTCCAAAGATTCGTAGCAGACCAAATCAGATCAAGAAATCCAGTGAGAATCTATGTCAGTCAATGAGCATTTTTCAAACACCACACCAACCACAGAAGTTAGAAAGAAATGTAAAAAGAGCTCATAATCAATTGGGGAAGACAATATAACTAATCAACAGAAGAAAAGCATCTGAATTAAGAAGGATCCAGGGAGACATCCTGTGAATAGAATTTTATCAGGGGCTTGAAAAAAAACAAAATAGGGAGTGAGAGTAAGGAAGGAAAACATTCCAGTCATGAATTACAATCAGAAAAAATGTCCTGAAGCAAGAGATGGAAATGTCTTTGAGAAAGGAGGCCAGTGTCACTGGATGAAAGAGTAAGGGGAAAGGGGGAATAGTAAGAAGCAAAAGGCTAAATTAAGGGACATCTACCCTAGAACTGCACAAAAATACCAACTGGAAGTCTCTAGGGAATACAAAAAGGGAGATGCCAGAAAAGCCAATGAAGACAACAGTAGAGGTTGCCAGAAATAGGAAATATGTAGTCTTTAACATTCAAATGTCCAGATGCACCAAAAACAGAGGGCTTCTTGAAAGAGTCCCAGAGATGGAACTGAGTTCATGGACTCACCAAGGAGAAAACAACCTTCAGGTAAGGAACAAACTGGGATACTCCAGCTCAGAGTCACCAGAAAGAATACTGAAGATCAAAGATTCAGGGGGACTAACCCTAAAAAGTGGAAGTTAGTTTTAGAACCAGGGGACTGAAGGTGAAGTCATAGAGCCAACCCGCCCCCACACCTCTTCAAAATCACAGCAAGGCATGAATGAAGCTTGTCCCTAGCATAAAGCTCTAATTCAGAATCTAAATAGATGAATAAATCAAAGAAAATGAACTCAAGAAAAATCAACAATTTTGTAAGTCTAAAGGTACCAAAAAGTGAGCATCTCTTAACAATTACAAGTAGAGGAGCAGCTAGGTGGCACAATGGATAGAGAACACAAGCCCTGAAGTCAAGAGGACCTGAGTTCAAATCTAATCTCAGACAGTAAATACTTCCTAGCTGTGTGACCCTGGGCAAGTCACTTAACCCCAATTACCTCAGCCAAAAAAAAAAAAAAAAAAGCCAGTAGAAACTTGAAGGAAAAGAGATTTTCCACAAGGACTGCATTCGTACTTTAAAAAAATAAATAAATAAAAGTTCCGAGGAAAGAACTGGAAGGAGACTAAATAGCCTAAAGAACTAGGAAGCCTTTGTTCTCAGAACTCTATTTTTTCACTTGATATCTTTCATTTCACATTGATATATCATTTCATGCACACCTCTACAAGAAGGGTCATACTTCTTTCACTCAGAGATATTCTCTTTGGCTGGCTCTCCCCTATCTGCATCCTATTAACAATCATCTGTATACAGTCCCATTCCAAATCATTAGATAAAATAACTTGTTAACCTTCAGGATTCTTAGGAGTTTAGAATGAATCAAGTTTGAGATCTATGATCTTATTAAAGTGGCTTTTACTACTGGCACAATTTTTCTCATGTTGTTGTCGGGGGGGGGGGGGAGAGAAAAGAGGAAATTTGTCATAAAGTTTTATTTAAATGTGAACTACTCCTTCTACAATACCTGAAATTTACACCTTTTCTTATTATTCTTTAGTTAAAATGTAATTTCTTCAGATAGATAATTTTGATTATATTAAGTTAAAAAGTTTCTGTACAAACAAAACTAATGCAGACAAGATTAGGAGGGAAGCATCAAATTGGGAAATCATCTTTACATTTAAGGGTTCTGATAAAGGTCTCATCTCTACAATATATAGAGAATTGTCTCATATTTATAAGAATTCAAGCCATTCTCCAATTGATAAATGGTCAAAGGATATGAACAGACAATTTTCAGATGAGGAAATTAAAACTATTTATAATCATATGAAAAGGTGCTCCAAATCACTATTGATCAGAGAAATGCAAATTAAGACAACTCTGAGGTACCACTACACACCTGTCAGATTGGCTAAAATGACAGGAAAAGATAAAGATGAATGTTGGAAGGGATGTGGGAAGACTGGGACACTGATACATTGTTGGTGGAGCTGTGAACGGATCCAGCCATTCTGGAGAGCAATTTGGAGCTATGTTCAAAAAGTTATCAAACTATGCATACCCTTTGACCCAGCAGTATTTCTATTGGGCTTATATCCCAAAGAAATCATAAAAGAAGGAAAGGGCCCCACATGTGCAAGAATGTTTGTGGCAGCTCTTTTTGTAGTGGCTAGAAACTGGAAACTGAATGGATGCCCATCAACTGGAGAGTGACTGAATAAATTATGGTATATAAATGTTATGGAATATTATTGTTCTGTAAGAAACGACCAGCAGGACAATTTCAAAGAGGACTGGAGAAACTTGCATGAACTTATAATGCTCAGTGAAGTGAGCAGAACCAAGAGATCATTATTCACGGCAACAACAATATATATGAAGATCAGTTCTAATGGACATCACTCTCTTCAACAATGAAATGCTTCAAACCAGTTCCAATTGTTCGGTGAAGAGAGCCATATACACCCAGAGAGAGGGATGTGAAATGTGGACCACAACATAACATTTTCATGTTCGCTATTGAGGTTTGCTTGCATTGTATTTCCTTTATCAGATTATTCTTTCTTGTAGATATGATTTCTCCTGCACAAAAAATGATGCAATAACTATACATATATTCGATTTCTTAAGTATTCTAACATAATTATCATGTAGTAGATATCCTGCCATCTAGGGGAGTGGGGGGAAAAATTTGTAACAGAAAGCTTTGTAAGGGTTAATGTTTAGGAATTACCCATACATATGTTTTGCAAATAAAAAGTATTAATTAAAAAAAAATGTAATTTCTTGAAGGCCTCAGGTAAAAGGGTAATAAGTTAACCCTAACCCTCCTGTCTCTCTCTAATGCAGTAGTTTCTATTACTGTTTGATCAATGTTCTAAAACTGGTGAATCAAGAATTGAACACAACACTACATATGTTCTCAAGGTAGAATACAAACATATACACACATATATAATCACCCACTTAATTCCTAGAAGCTAAGTCTCTCTTAATATCATAAGTTGCCAACAGTATATTACATGAGTTTGCAGTTGACTAAAATTACCAGTTCTGTAGCAGATGAACTTACTTTTGGGGGGAGAACATTCCATCTAACATTTGGAAAATGAAAAATAACTATGATTTAAGCTTTTGAAACAGTTCACATTATGGGGCAGCGAGGTAGTGCAGTGGACCTGAATTCAAATTTGACCTCAGACACAACACTTCCTGGCTGTGTGGCCCTGGGCAAATCATTTAACCCCAATTGCCTCAGCAATAATTAAAAAAAAAAAAATTAAAAAAAGAAATAGATCACATTTATAATTTGCCTTATAGTCCACAAACTATTTCTTTTAGAATTATGCTATAAAGCAAGTCGTACAGATATTTTTATCATTCTTATTGTAAAAATGAGAAAAGTGAGTCTCAAAAAGGTTAAGGTCACCTAGCTGGTATATGGGAGAATTGGAACTTGTACCACCTCCTTTTGACCTAAGTTTAGAGTTGTTTACAACACATTTTGCTGCCCCCCATGATATAAGAAAAAAAGGAATTGGATTTCTTTTTTCTGTTTAATTTTGCTTTTTTATTTTATTTTTTATAATAGCATTTTATTTTCCAAAATGCATGCAGTTTTCAACATTCACCCTTACAAAACCTTCCATATTTTTCTTACTCCCTCCACACCTTTTCCCTAACCTAGACAGTAAGTAATCCAATAAGTTAAACATGTACAATTCTCCTAAATATATTTCCACATTTATCATTTTGCACAAGAAAAATCAGATCAAAAAGGAAAAAAAATTAAAAGAAAAAAAAAAGCAAGAAAGCAGATGAACTTTCTTAACTATATGCCCCCATCCTGTACTTTTGAAAATGATTTTTCTGAACCTAACTCTTAAGATTTGATATTTATCTGTCAAATTTCAATTAAACAGTTACAGCCCACAGGTCCAGCCTCAGATCTTTTGGGAGTTATGTTCATCTTTTTATACTTTAATTAAAAAACACACTGTTAATTTTAGCAAGATGTTGAGTATAAAAATATCATATATGAAATGGCTTCTATCCTCAAGCAGTTCAAAAGAAGGGAAAACCTTTAAAGTCCCTGTTATATTCTATCAGTATCACATGACTGAGATATGCGGTAAAAGAGGATAACCATCATGGAGAGTTACATATAGTAGATGTGAGCAAGCTATAAAAAAAGATAAGAAATGTCAAAGAACAGAGAAAGGATATTATATAAGAAATGACAAAAAAAAAAAAAGATAGGATGATACAGGATAAGAGAGAAAAAAAACAGAGGTACAAATATACCAGGTGCTTCCTGATACCTTAATGATGATCCCCCTTTCTGCCAGTGATGAAGTTGTGGGTAAGGAATAGGTGGAATTTTGTCATTTGAAAGAATAGCAAAATCTTAAGATCACAGATCTGTTTGAATATTTTAAAGATGAAAAAAATATTAAGTTATAAACTGTTACTTAAAAAAATAGAAAAGTAACAAGAGTCAAAAGGTGATTTAATGCTTAGAAGCTTTGTGATTATGGGATCAATTAATGTCAAGTCTCAATTTCTTCAAGGGCATTATAAGGATAATACTAAGACAGGATTATTATGCTCATCAAAACAACTTTCATGACTTATAAATTCTATGTTTATAATAAAAACATTCTCACATACTTATATGCTCCTTCCAATAGATCTCAGGTCAAAAGACAAATTCAAAAAATAGACAGTTTAAGCTGGAAATATATTTATAGATTCTGCTACATTTATTAGAGGTGAAAGTTATAGAAATTTTAATTAAAAGAAACCTTCACCATCTGATAGGGGAGAGAAGAGAAAGCAAGCATAATGACATCATGGATAAATGGAACCAAAGTATATTAGTTTAGAAATGAGTGATTCCTATACCCTCAGTTTACAGATAAGGAGAAGTGAATGAAATATCTTGCCAAACTCACAATTATTAAAGTGGTAGAGCTACAACTAAAATACTCTTCTGGACTCTTTCCAAGGCTGTTTATATTATACCATAGTTTGAATTAATCTTATAATGAAATAAATGAAATACATTGAAAGACATCAAAGAAAGCAGAAAAATGATTCAACAAATTGATAAGAAATCTCCTAAGCAACCTGGTCCAAAGTTTACATAGATAGCAGATGTTCCATGGACTTGTTAGCTTAGTAGCTGGCTAGCTGACAGTTTCATTGTTTGATGTATCAATTATTAAAGCTCCCTCCCAACCAGTAATGAAATACAGCAGGAAAAAAAAATAGTAATAGAGTAATTAAGTAGCCAATAAAAGAATTTTAATGTTAAACTTAATCTGTTCTGCTTAGCATTAAAGGTTTCTTGTTTTTCCTTTGTTCTTGAAGAGGACCAAGACATCAGGAAGGTAATGCTATGACATGCAAGTAAACTAGATTTATGTGAGGGAGAACTGTGCAAGATCACTTGCCTCACTTTGCCCTCCAAAGTCATCTGGGCAAGCTGTAGATCAAGATGACTAGAAATGGCCCTGATGAAATAGGAGACCTTGGCCTTATTATGACAAAGATAACACATGAACTTGACAAACTCTTAGTCATTGAAGAAACATGAATTCTTTTGATTCATGCTGCCACTAAATTAGTAGTGCACTGTGCTTTTATTTATAATACCTATCACATGCACGAATAATATAATTTAATATCTTTGGATATGCTAAGAACTGATAGATTAGGTGATTACTGCAGCTAAAAAAATCATAAAGTAAATCTAACAAAATTACCTCTTCTTCAGAAATACTTCTTAAAACAATCAACATTTATAAGTCTAAGAAAAATATGTACCATTTGGCTAAGAAATTTAAGAAATAATTTAGATGAAAAAGGCATATTATTTCACATGTTAATCCCTGATTTAAATTATCAAATCAAACTGGGAAATCAAGGTTTTAAATAAGTTAAAAAAAAAAAGTATGTTAAAACATTATGTACATACTCCCTTGTATACTTAGCAGGTATAATAAAAGAAAATGCAGGAAAATGTTCACAAAAACTAGGATGCTTTCATGCAAATGAACTATCTAAATATATTATAAAAACAATTTTAAAGCATGATCACTTTATCTACCTGTCTTCCATTTCTACACCAAAAATTAATCCTATTTTCCTTCTTCAATAAGCTATTAGATAAGCATATTAAGAGAATAACATAAGTAACATCCTGTTATCAACATAAGCTTTTTCCAGGATATTCTTATGGGTAAGAGGTAAACTATGAAAATAATTTCTGTTTGATAAAGTGTCAACTGGTTAAACAGCTATATGCCAATGTTAATTAATAGGTTTGTGCTAAATGGACTATGATGCAGCATAATCATGGTATTTGAACTCAGTAAAACCAACATTCAAATCTAGCCTCAGTTAATAAACTGTATAACCTTAAGCAAGTCATTTAATTTCCACCTGCTTCAGTTTCCTCAAATATAAAATGAGAATAATAGCACCTACTTCCCAATGTTGTGAAGATCAAAAGAGATTAATGATTGTTAACCCAATGCTTAGCACTTAATACATACTTATTTTTTATTTCCTTTCTTCAATAGATATGATTTTATGACTGATTCAGGTCATGATTATGAATGATTGTCCTATTCAAAACATTTATCAATGTTATGGATGAACATATGAAAAATAAATTTATCAAACATGTAATGACAATTATGAGAAGTATTGTTTCACTATTTCAGTAACATATCACAATCCAAACTTTTTTGATTGGTCACACACGTCAATAAGATCTTTACTTTATTTTGGAACAGCAAGATGATGCAGTGGATAGAGCACCAGCCCTGAAGTCAGGAGGACCTGAGTTCAATCGGGCCTCAGACACTTAAGACTTCCTAGCTGTGTGACCCTGGGCAAGTCACTTAATCCCAATTGCCTCAGCAAAAAAAAAAAAAAAAAAAAAATTGCTCATTTAAAAGCTACGTAATTATAAAACTTAAAAAGCAATATTAAGAATAAGATAAAGAAGAAAATTATTTGATCCTGAATCAACAGGTAACCAACCTGTTTCTAGAATTTATTAACTAAAGGGGAGATATGGTCATACCTGCAATGAAGGAAGATTACTTGGGCAGCTATGAAGAAAATGAATTGGAGAGAAGAAAAACATGAGGCCTAGAAACCAATTAGGAGGGTACTGCAATAATCCACCAAGAAGTAAGGATCTAATGCTGGTAGCTATGTAAACATAGAATATAGAACAAAAGCAAGAGATGTGAAGATAGAAAATACAAGATGGTTACTGACTGGAAAAATATGGGGCAAGAGCATCGGGTTTAAATTGACATCAAGACAATGAACCTAGATTACCTCGTAGAGCATTACATTCATATACTATAATTTCTTCAGCCATTCTCCAACTTCCAAATGTTCTTTAAATATACATAATTAAACATAGTAAAAATGTCAACTATTTCTCCAATTAAATTTATACTTTGGGGGCAGCTAGATGGCACAGTGAATAGAGCACCAGCCCTGAAGTCAGGAGGATCTGAATTGAAATCTGGCCTCAGATACTGAACTCTTCCTAGCTGTGTGTCCCTAGGCAAGTCACTTAACCCCAATCACCTCAGCAAAAAATAAATAAATAAATAAATTATAATTTCAATACAATACCAAAATATCATGCTATATATAAATAAGATAAAACTATGGCAAAATTCAATGAAAAATCATTAAAGAAATAAGTATTGAAGTTCAATTTTTAAAATTTTGACATTATTTTATTTTTTCCCCAATTACATGCCATGACAATATTTAGTATTAATTTTTACAAGACTAAGTTCAAAATTTTTCTCCCTTCTTCCTAAAATGCTAGACAATTTTATATAGATTATGCATGTGCTATCAAATAAAGTATATTTCTGTTTTATTCAGCTGTAAAAGAAACAACAAAAGGGGGAAAAAAACACCTTTCATGAGCCCTTTTGACTTGTCTTAGATCATTGTGCTGTTGAAAAGAGCCCAGTCTCTCAAAATTGATCATCACAATGCTTCTAATACTGTGTACAATGTTTCCCTGGTTCTGTTGATAGAAATCTTTCCAGGTTTTTCTGACACCTGCCTATTCATCATTTCTTACTGCAAATTTTCCATATTTATAAATCGCAGCTTGTTCAACCATTCCTTAAATGAAGGGCATCCTCTCAGTTTCCAATATTCTGCCGCCACAAAAAGATCAGCTATAAATATTTTTGCATATGTAGGTACCTTTCTGTCTTTTAATGATTTCTTTGGGATATAGACCTGATAGTGGTATTGCTCATTAAAGGATACACACAATTGCGTTGCCCTCTGGGCATAGTTCCAAATTGCTCTCCAGAATAGCTGGATCAGTTCACAGCTCCATCAATAGTGCATCAGTGTCCCAATTTTCCCACACCCTTTTCAACATTTAATCATTTTTCTTTTTTTTTTTTTTTGGTCGTATTAGCCAATCTGTTAGGAGTGAGGTAATATAAAGTTGTTTTTATTTGCATTTCTCTAACCAAAAGTGATTTAGAGCATGCTGAAGTTGAATTTTTGAAGGTGGATTTGTCTAATAGTTGTGCCATCAAGTGCCAATTATTTAAAATTGCCTGTTACTAGATTCAAAAAATTAAGAAACAGATGAAAAGAATGTCAATGCAAAGACTCCAAAAAAAGAATTTTGCACATAAAATATAAGCATTTGATAAAAACAAAAACAACAATAACAACAAAAACCTAGGGAAGGAAAAACCATAATTAAGTTGGCTAAAACAGAAAAAATAATGGGCATGATGATCCATAATCTCATGTCACATATGAATGAGTTAAAGATCATTTTTATTAAAAGATTTTAAGTAAAAGTAATGTTATTTTTTTCACCTTCATGACAAGCACTTCTCCAAAAACAAGCAAAAAACCCCATCTCATTCAACCAAGAAAAATACTGAAAATTAAAAGTTTGCTTAATAATTTTCTTCCAAGTTTCAAATTCCCCTTATATAAAGTCTTTCCTGACCTCCTCACAGCTGCTAATGCCCTTTCCCAACTCAATTCACCAAGTGTGACACATAAATCTGCATACATACTATATTACTAGCAAATAAATAACAGTACCTTGAGATCATGAAGTTTTTTTCATTTTGTGAGCAGTACTTAGCAATGTCTGTTCAGTGTTTAAAAAGAAGTATTTGCTGAACTAAAAAATTACATTCAAATATATTTCTCAACTATAAACTTTGTTCCAATGTACATTCATTCATATTTCATTCATCTTAAACTCAATACAACAAAAGCTCAATTTATATCCTCACTCAACAAACATGGTTCTTATTCAAAAGTAAACATGTATCTGACAATCCTTTAGAACTGAGATTTCATGACAGTGATATTTTCAACTCCCCACACTGACCAAATATAGCAATTTTTTTCTATACATTGCTGTTCTCTATCCAGTGCAAAATGCTTCTTAGAAAATGAACCAATGAGCCTTTATTATATGCCAGGCAGTGTGCTCAGCTAAAACTTTTAAATTTACCTAAAATAGTAACAATTGTAACGAATAATGCTAAAATTTTCCTAAAGCATGAAATATGTTCTCCTTATTTATTTCAGGAGAGACCTATGAAAAAGTTTTTCTTTCACAGCTCAACCAACTCAAATAAACCAATGCAAAAAATTCTAGTCTGACAGGGTCCCAAAGTCACAAGATTTGTTTTCTAGCTTAAGGGTCATTATTTGCAACAATTAGAATAACTCACCAGAATCATTCCCACTTCTTCAGAGAAGCATGACTGAAATAAGATGACAGAATCCA
This sequence comes from Myrmecobius fasciatus, assembly GCA_023553655.1. Classification (NCBI taxonomy): domain Eukaryota; kingdom Metazoa; phylum Chordata; class Mammalia; order Dasyuromorphia; family Myrmecobiidae; genus Myrmecobius; species Myrmecobius fasciatus. The sequence continues at coordinate 234,502 of JAJPUD010000880.1, forward strand.
ACATGGAATCCATTTGACTCAGTTACTTAATAAGTCAAATTTATCAAGAGTGATATGATCATAGCCAATTTATCAATATAAAGTGAAAATCAAGTTTCTTAAGTGATCAAATTAAGTCTAATCCCTTCAAACTCAAATGGATCTTTGATCACATCATTCTGTTATGTACAATGATACAGACCAAAATATATCCATGCTTTCCTAAACAATATTTATCTATGTAAGAAATAGAAATTTTAATGTCGGACATATGTCCTTCCCTTTTCTTTGACATCACAAGGATGCCAGTAGATCACTATCATTATCAACCTGATTTGTCCTTCCTTTTCCTTAACTTTATGGCCAGTCCATTTCTTCTTCTCATCTATTTTCTTGATGACATCTTTCAATGTTGTTCTTCAAAATTCTCCATTGGTTAAATGTTGCAACATGCTCACACACACCATGCATCTCTACATTTATAATTCTTTGAAAATTGTATTCTTTGTCTCATTCCTATATAGGAGCACTACTAGTAGAATGTTATCAAAAAGATGGCTTATTTGTATCAGCCTGTGAAATAAAGAATTTGCTTTTTTTAAAAAAACTTAAATTTCCTTAAAAAGATCTAAAAACAGAAGATTCCTAAGCCTATATAATTGTCAAAAAAAAAAAAAAAAAGTTCTTATTTTCCTTTATAAATCAAGGCCCAGGAATATTTTTTAAAATTAACTCCAACTTTACTAATTTGAAATTAGGAGTAATTAGGAGTAATTCTATCCAGGTCTAGACTAAGATTTATCTTTGTAATACAATCTATGAAAGGAATATGTATTTAAGGCAAGTTGAATAATACAACAAAATTACTGGAGGGAAAAAAAAAAGGTTTATCCTATTTAAGAGAACAATTTTCCCCAAAAAAGTTGAATTGTATTGTGTTTAATTATTTAATCTTGTCATTGCAAAAAGTTTTATTTATTTCTTATTTAATCTTTGGAGCTAATTGTGAAAGTCTTCTTATTTATTAACACTTTTATCAATTAATACAAGTATGGATTTGGGAGTTAAAAAAAAATTTCAGGCTTCCTCTCTCCCCATTAATACAAATTTTTAGTGTTCTGGTATACAAGGGCTAAATTACCAAGGAAATATTAATATAAGAAAACAAAAATATACAGAATAAAACGATAAAAAAAAATGCAAGGCTCTGTGTTAGGTGCAAATATAAAACAAACAGTCCAAGGAGCTTCCATTTTAATAGAGGAGGCAATACAGCTAGGCAAGTGCTACAATGGAAGAGCTACTACAGTTAAGAGTAATTTTTAAATGCTATGATACTATCACAATCTAAGCAGTGGTATCAATGACCCCAAAATATTAAAAAAGCAAGAGAAAATTCTTCAAAGCAATAGGTAAATAGAGAATTTGAGGGATTTTAAAAAGACTAATGTGCAAAGAGACTATTGATATATCTACAGAAGTGGTATATATAATGATTAAACCAGAGATTAAAGGATAAACTACATCAAATTATGCTGTTAAATTATTTTAATTAAAAGTAATAAATGATTACTAGAAGGCTATAAAGGGGAAGAAAAGAAGAAAAAGAATCAGATCTGAAGGAGAGGAAGATAAGTATTTTGGTAAAATACTTCAAAAAAAACACCCTAAAATCCTTTTAATACAATTCAAAACAGATCTGCCCTGTTTCCATTTTTTTTTCTCTTTCCTAGCCCAGACACTTACTGATATTTTTAAGCAGTCTAAAAATTATGTTTTATCACTCCTGGCATCACTATATGCAAGATTCAATCTTTCTCTTTGCCAGGTAACAATGGCAGGAGTCAGCTTCAGAGTGAAGAAAGAAGCAAGTGAAAAATATACAGTACCTAACGCATTTATTTTTGAAGATCTTTTCCCAAAGATTTCATTTGCTTTTTCAGATAGATTGACAGACAGACTGACTGATTACCATCACTAGAAATTAAGCTCACCCTTTCTAGTTTTCAGGGATGGGGACAGGGTAGTGAGGAAATACAGAACATTCAAAAAAAAGAATTGTTCATTTGGCATAAATGTAACCTTTGGACATTGCAAACTAAATTACCAATAAGTTACTGTTTGCCCATTCATGCAAATAAATTAATCAAGTCCAGTACATATTAAGTACTTTCTATGTACAGTGTTATGTTTTCCATTTCTTGAGGTACCACCTCATATCTATCAGATTGCCTAAGATAACAGGAAAAGATAATTATGGCACAACTATGGCGCAGTGGATAAAGAACACCAGCCCTGAAGTCAGGAGGACCTGAGTTCAAATCTAATTAATACTTCCTAGCTGTGTGACCCTGGGCAAGTCACTTAACCCCAATTGCCGCAGCCAAAAAAGAGATAATGATAAATGTTGGAGAGGATGTGTAAAAACTGGAACACTAATGCATTGTTGGTGGAGCTGTGAACTGATCCAGCCACTCAGGAGAGCAATTTGGAACTGTGACCCAAGGGCTATCAAAATGTGCATACCTTTTGATCCAACAAGGACCCACATGTGCAAAAATGTTTGTAGCAACTCCTTTTGTAGTGGCAAGAAACTGGAAACTGAGTGGATGCTCATCAACTGAGAAATGCCTAAATAAATTGTGGTATATGAATGTCATGGAATATTATTGTGCTATAATAATGAGCAGGCTGATTTCAGAAAGTCCTGGAAAGACTTAGATGAACCGATGCTGAGAAGTAAGCAGGACCAGGAGAACACTATACAAAGCAACAGCAAAATTATGTGATGATCAACTATGACAGACCTAACTCTTCTCAGTAAGGTGGTGATTCAAGACAATTCCAACAGACTTGGGAAGGAAAATGCTATCTACATCCAGAGAGAGAACTATGGAGACTGAATGGAAATCAAAGCATACTATTTTCATCTTTTTTGTTGTTGTTGTTGTTTTCCCCTCTATGAGAAAAACTATATTTTCCCCTTTTATTCTGATTTTTTCTTTCGCAACATGACAAACATAGAAATATGTTTTAAATGACTGTACATGTATAAACTACATCGGATTTTTTGCTTTCTTAAGGAAAAGGGAGGTGATGGAGGGAGAAAAAATTTGGAACTCAAAATCTTACAAAAAATATTGAAAACTGTTTACATGCAATTGGAAAAACAAAATGAAGGGGAAAAAAAGGAAAAAATAAAATAATGCTATGTTTTCATTAGTATCAGCATATTTTAAGTTTCTAAGTATAACATGAAATTATGCCAATACATGAAATTCAGTGAAAATTCAAGTATTAAAAAAAAAAGGGCATGTAGGGTTAGATAGTGAGGTTTTAAGTCTGGCTGCCTGGGATAATGGTGGTATCCAACTTGAGGTGCAACCAAACAGTTAATGAACAGCTAATTACACTTCCAAAAAAGCAATCCGACAATACATGCTAAAAGACTTGAATAATATGCTAGTGAAAATGCTTTTTTACTCATACAAGTATATCTTCAGTATTTTATACACACACACAAAATGTAATGAGGTTAAAAAAAAAATTTGCTGTCCAAGAGTTTACAATATAATTATTAAAAAAAATGTTATCTACAAATAAGTTAAACTTTCCCCACTAACAACCTTGATTTTTTACACTATCCCAGATATAGATATATAAAATATACAAAATATATATAAAAAAATCAAACATTTACTGATACTAAATCATAATTTCACAACCCCCACAAGCAGTTATATGATCCTATATGAGGTTGCGATCCATAGTTTCAGAAGCTTTGGTTTAAAGTATCAAATGAAAATCTGAGACGGGCTCCTATATCAGAACCTTCAAGTAAAGTCATTTAGAAAGAAATAAGAGCTTAGTCCAAGAAGATGGGTAGTATATAGTGACAAGAATGAAAAGGCACAAAGGACAAAGATGATATGCACAATCCTCTTTCACTTAAATCTAATTCATTTTCATGTCATGCATGGCATCACCTCCTTGATGTCACGTCATGGTCTTCGAGAATGAAGGGCAAACAACCACCACCACCAGGCATTATCACTTGTTTTATTTTTGACTCACAAATGATTTGCACAGTATCATAACAATGTCAGAAGTGGTACTGAACGCAAGTCTCCTCAGTATTAGATAATAATACTTTTATACAAACAAATTAAATCTTTGCATGTTCTACCCAGTGTTTTGAAATCTTTCTATTTCATTAGGAAACCTCATATCTAAACACGTGTAAATCATCTGGCCTTATACACTTACTGACTGTGTGACCCTGAGCAAGTCACAACTCTGTCTCATTTTCCTCATCGTAAAATGAGAAAGATGGCAAACCACTCTGTTATTTTTATCAAAACAATCTTAGGTAGTCATGAAGAGTCAGATATAATCAAAACAAATCAACAAATAAAAGGAAAACAAAATATTTTATCAATTTAATAAAGTGCTTTTCTTCTCTCATCCCTCCCCCCACGTTTAGAAAACAATGGATTAAGCTTCTAAATATGTTACATGAAATAATCTGATAATATAGATGGCATAACATTGGGGCAAAAGGGGTAAGAAAGAAAACACAATTCCCCAAATTATGATCTAGGAGATAACAGGTACCTATAGCATAATAATAGCTTTAGCTAACATTTACATAATACTTTAAGGTTTGAAAAGTGATGTGTGAAGAGATATTTTGATTCTCACAATAGTTTTATTAGGTTACTAATATTGTTATCTCCATACTGCATATGAGAAAACCCAGGCTAAGAAAGGCCAAGTGACTTGACTGGGGCTATACAGCTTATACATGTCTGACCTGAAGTATCAAACTCTTACTTTTTGTTCCAAATTCAGCTTTTTATCCACTATACTATTTCACTGCATAAATTATAGAGATTCTAGAAAGACCTATTTCCACCTAGCAAAGTAAACTTTTATTATAAGAACTATTTATCATGGGGAAGAAAAAAAAATTCAGGTAGGATGGAATAGCATAAACTCTAAACAGAAACTCCAGTCCTTCTTCCAAAAACACCTATCTAGGAATAAAACTATTCTATCCAGGACATTACTTTGCAATGGACATAACATGAATCTCCTATTAGCAGAAATAGCAAAACTATACCCCAAGAATAATATCTTTCCTGGGCAATGAAGTCACTTAAGTAAAAAAACATTATACATTAGCTCAAACTTGATGCCAAAAGAACTGCAAGGAAACATCAAACTATTCAGAGTAAGCTGAGACAACAAATTTAGAAGGAAACTAGCTGAGCGATTTTCAAATCAAAATTTTTTATTCTTGCAAAAGATTTTTTGGTCTTTGGTATGATTTTGTATGAAGACTTTATGAACAAGTCTTCAAGAGCATATTTTACTCCCTTTTTTTTTAATAAAACCTCTGTATCAGCCTGTTAAGAAAAAAGTTTAAAAGACAGGAAAATCCAAAGCCAGCCAACCAAAAAAAAGTCTTAGCTCTAAGCCATATACAGTAACAGCTGGTGTTCCTAGTCACACACAGTAAGAAAGGAAATTAGATTGTCTTTGCCTGTTATTTTGATCTATTACTTCACAAAACTTTTACTCAGTTAATTCCCTATTGAATCAGCTTTAAGGGAACTGCTAGTTCAAGAATCAATTGTGAGGTATGATGACCAAAGAAGCTACATAAAGAAAAGCATATTCACCATGAATCCTCAAAGTTTGTGCCAGTGGATAAAAGTCTGGTAAATTCTACCACGCTGGAAATAACACACATACAATCCTGATGAGAAATTAGGGCTACTTTCAAAAGGCCAATGTAGCCAAAGATTCAAGTTCGTGACCAGGAGGCTGACCATTTAAAAGTGATGAATAACTTGGCCACAACAATCCATGAAAACAAGTAACTACAAAATGGCTATCAGTTTCTAAGCATCTACTGCCTCTGCAAAGATGGTGCTTTTTTTTTTTTTTTTTTTTTTTTTTTTTTTTTTTTTTTTTTTTTTTAACTCTCAGTACTCTTAATTTTGTGTGCTTTTTTGAATATCTAACAAGTAGACATGGTAATGAAGGTTATTCTTAATGTTCTCGTGGAAGACTAAAAAAAGTTACAGCTAAATAGAATATAGATTCAAGTTCTACTTAGTTCTATAAGTTCAACTGTGCATTGAAAAGCAACAAGAAATACTTAGTGATATCTTTTTCTGGCATTGGGATTTAAGCATGTTCAACAAGATGACCACGAAATTGTCTATGCATCAATATTTTGGAAGATGAGGAAATATAGAAATTTTATAAAGAACTGAATAACAGGGGCAGCTAGGTGGCGCAGTGGATAGAGCCAGGAGGACCTGAGTTCAAATTTGTTCTCAGACACTTAACATTCCCCAGATGTGTGACCCTGGGGCAAGTCACTTAACCTCAATTGCCTCAGCTAAAAAAAAAAAAAAAA
>JAJPUD010000880.1:250910-274926 GCA_023553655.1 Myrmecobius fasciatus
CATATGGCCTTCTTCACTGAACAATTGTAATTGGTTTGAAGCATTTCATTGTTGAAGAGAGTCATGTCCATTAGAACTGATCCTCATATAGTACTGTTGTTGCTGTGTACAACGATCTCCTGGTTCTGCTCATCTCACAGCATCAGTTCATGCAAGTCTCTCCAGGCCTCTCTGAAATCGTCCTGCTGGTCGTTTCTTATAGAGCAATAATATTCCATAACATTCATATACCATAATTTATTCAGCTATTCTCTAATTGATGGGCATCCATTCAGCTTCCAGTTTCTACACACTACAAAAAGGGCTGCCACAAACATTCTTGCACATGTGGGTCCCTTTCCTTCCTTTAAGATCTCTTTGGGATATAAGCCCAATAGAAACACTGGCTGGGTCAAAGGGTATGCACAGTTTGATGACTTTTTTGGGCATAGTTTCAAATTGCTCTCCAGAATGGTTGGATCCGTTCACAGTTCCACCAACAATGTATCAGTGTCCCAATTTTCCCACATCCCCATCAACATTCATCATTATCTTTTCCTGTCATTTTAGCCAATCTGATAGGTGTGTAGTGGTATCTCAGAGTTGTCTTGATTTGCATTTCTCTGATCAATAGTGATTTGGAGCACCTTTTCATGACTAGAAATGATTTTAATTTCATCATCTGAAAACTGTATGGTCATATCCTTTGACCATTTATTGTAAATCAAGATTTTCAGAGATAATGAAGCATACATATTTTATCCTACTACTCTCAAATTTAAAAAAAACCCTGATATTTTAGTGGAAAAAAAATTTTAATTATTAAAATAAATTTTTAAAAATACTTCATTTTTATCTTCTCTTATTTCTGTATGTGCCCTATAATATATACACTATTATTTCAATAACGTATTTACAAATATACATACATATATTCAAAGTACATTTTGAAAAACTGTTTATTGATAGGACACGATTAAAAAGTTAAGACCATTGTTATAGTCTATCGATGTAATTTAGGAGTTTAATATACACTAATGTGTATATTAAACATTCACCTTTAAAAAAATTAACAAAAAATGTGATGTTTACATATTGTATTAGTTCAAGGGATAAGGGAGCTTTCACGAACTGAACTATTAAATTTTCAATATGACTTTATACCTCAGAAATAGACAATTACTACAAATTAGGATTTATCAGTTTTGTTAATATCTGTTAATAAATAGATAAAGCTTAGGAATGGATTATATACATTTTTTGCCACAGAGCAAGCAGCCTACCAACATACTTTGGCCTTTGTTTTGTGTGCTATTTTTGTATCTCATTAATACCTGGTATCCTGCCTCAAGTATCTCTTACTACTTCAATTCATCGCCTACACAACCACCCAAGTGACTTCTCTAAAAGTTGGACCATTTTATCCCAGTTTCTTATTACCTACAGAATGAAATATAAACTCCTTTGGCTTTTACAATTGTTCATGACCTGGACTTTTCTTGTCTTTCCAATGTTACTACCCTCCACACACTTTATTCCATTGATGCTGGCCTAACTGTTAAACCTCACACAGCTCTCTACCTTTCCACTGATTACTCCCTCAAAGGAAATCTCTAATCTCACCTGCCTCTTAAAATTCCTTATTTTCTTTAAGATGTAACCCTAATGCCACTTTCCACAAAATGCCTTTCCTAGTGCCTCTCAAACTGCTAGTGTTTTTCCCTCTAAGGTTACTTTCCATTAAGATTAATTGATGAGCATTTTATAAGTCTCCCCATTAAAATATAAATAACAGGAGCAGTTAGGTGGGGCAGTAGATAGAGCCCTGAAGTCAGGATGACCTGAATTCAAATTTGACCTTAGACACAACACTTCCTAAGCTGTGTGACCCTAGGCAAGTCACTTAACAACACAACAAAACAAAAAACCCCCCCACACACAAAAAAGGGACTAAGGGATTGTGTTTGCTTTTATCTTTTTTAACTCAGTGCTTAATAAATGTTTGTTGATTGATATATTATGCTTCTTTCCTTTAACTTAGCACATCATGTTCCCCAAGCCAGAAATACCCTCCCCCCTTCTCTTTGCCTGAAGTCCTACATATCTTTAAATCCAAATCAAAACCACGTCCTCCAAAAAGCCTTAGCTAATTACCTACCTGCACCTCAAATGACTTTTTTATCAAAAGTCCTGTCAAACTCTGTCCATCTCTGATGGACATTTTTGTAATAGCATATGTCAGAGTTATTGATGTTGTTGTCATAGTCCTTTAATTCCTAGAAATCAGCAGGATATGCAAAAGGTGCAATATTTGGAGTCCAAGGACCTGGATTTGAATGCTGACCCTATTTACATGTGTGACCTTATATTAATCATATATAATCCTTTCTGGGCTTCAGTTTTCTTCTCTCTAAAACTAGAGAGGAGATAAACTAGATGGTCTCTAAGGTCCTTTTTAACTTTCAATCTATGCATTATTCTATTAATGTGTCCACCAAGATTTTGTCTGAGGTCCTGTTGTCTTTACACTCTCTTTTAGTGTATGGATGGATACCTTACTGGCTTTTACATTCAAAACTGTATACCTCTCCCAAGAACCAATATTTAAATTTTTATCAGGGTTATTTATATCTTCTATCTCGTGCTATAATTTGTAAATGGCTTGAGGGCAAAATCCTTTTTCCAAGTCTAAAATTCTGTGGTTTCAAGAAAGAGAATTTTATTCATCTTTGTGTCTAGTTAATAAGTGTTTATTAAAGTCATCTCTTTCAGTTAAGGACATTGCCATTCTTCCAAGCCCCAGAGTTTGCAACTTCAATCACATTCTCCTCTTTCTCATACTCTCACACATCTAATTAATTGCCAAGTCTTTTTTTTTTTTTGCTTTTTGCTGAAACAATTGGGGTTAAGTGACTTGCCCAGGGTCACACAGCTAGGGAATGTTAAGTGTCTGAGACCAAATTTGAACTCAGGTCCTCCTGACTTCAGGGCTGGTGCTCTATCCACTGCGCCACCTAGCTGCCCCTAATTGCCAAGTCTTGTCAATTCTACTCCATAGCTTACATCTATGCCCTTCTCACAAAGACCCTCATTACTTCTATTGCAATAAGTTAATTTTTTTTCTCTGTATCCAGTCTTTTCCTCTCTTCAATCTATTCTCCAGACAACAAAGTGATAATCCTAAAGCTCAAGCCTGGCTATGTTACTCTTTATGCTCAAAAAGCAGCACTTCAATGTCTGCTGTATTTCTCCTGTTACATACATCTGTTATATCTGTTACATAATTAAAATTCCAAACACCAAAATATGGTTTCTTATAAATCTTTTGTTGTCTAATATCCAAACCTTTTATTTATGTTTAGTTTTCTTAGAATACTATAGATAAGATAAATACTAGATGTCTAAGGATATCTATATAAAGACCAACAGTCAATGCCTTAAGAAGTTTTCTTTTAAAGATATAGTCCTAGATCTACATAAATTTTCAAATAAAAGCAAAGCAACATTGGGCATAAAATGCCAACTATTTTGTTTACTTCTCTAAATTTCATAGTTCTGCCTAAATAAATAAAATGTTCTGAATAGTGATCCAGAGGGTAGAATAAAATCTGCAGTTTATATCCACTGAATATTTATTTACCATTTTCAATTTTCAATGTTTATGTAAATGTTTATCAAAGTGGAAAAATACAAAATTCATTTTTGATTTATTGCTTTTAAAAATATATTGCAGACTAACAAGGATTTTCTTTAAGATTCATATTAAAATATTCTACTAGAATATTAATGAAATTCCGAGACCTTCAAGAAAGCATACTAGATTTGACCTGCGTTAAAATTTTTGCTTTAATATTTTCTGATTCTATGACCACAGTTAAAGTTCTATGGTTAACCTTCAGTTAATGCTGATTATAATTTCATTCTACCTCATGGGAGCTGTTGGGAGAAAAAGGATTTGTAAACCTTAAAGCACTATATAAATGAAATTTATTAATCTAAACTAACCTAGAGACTATATTTTTAAAACCTGACATTAGTAAGCATTGTTTTAGCCAATTATATGAAACTAACAGTCGGCTTTTATAAGTCTTACTTTTTTGTTTTGTTTTGTTTTGCTGAGGCAATTGGGGTTAAGTGACTTGTCCAGGGTCACACAGCTAGGAAGTGCTAAGTGTCTGAGACCAGATTTAAACTCAGGTCCTCCTGACTTCAGGACTGGTGCTCTATCCACTGCACCACCTAGCTGACCCAAGTCTTACTTTTTTACATGTTGTTTAGAAACTAGGCAGAAACGTTGTAAAGTATAAGAATTCTTTTTTGATTACTGAGTTTCCTATTAATGGACAAATTTCCTTTGTTTTTTCCAATTAATTTCATTGTCCATGAAAGGGAAGATGGAGGAAAATCCATTTCTTTGCTACATTTCTTAGAATCTTGCAAGTGAAACTTTTTATTATCTCATTTTCACTTTTATGTGTCTGTATACATTAAAGATATGATAAGCCTCCCCTATATCATTAATATGTATAATCAAAAATTGCTTGTAAACACGTGCCAAAATAAATTGTTAATGACTAAATTAAAAAAACAAAAGAACATTGCTGGTATAGATATAGCACAACAGATGATATGTGAATAAGTGATACAGTTTTGCAGAAGGGGAAAATGCTCAAATTAAAAGAGAATACAAAAGTGAATATGCAAGATGAGAAAAAGATTCCTACCTTTAAACCGACTGTTATAAGATCTGTAACAACACTGTATGGAAAAAAAATGAAGAGAAAATGGAAAACAAAGTTAGAGAGCAAGTATTACAAAGGCAGAGGTAAATTAGGTTAAAGGAGGAAAGAAAAACATTGTTACAATGTAAATAAAAGTGAAAATGTGATGAGTTGTGGAATGTTTTTGCAAAGGAAATTTGACTGACAGACTAGTAACAGTATCAACAAAGCAAAGCTCTCAAGAGAGATAAAAAACATATAAATCAAGCTCCTTGCAATTCATCAACAGAAAAATAACTGTGCCCATGTAAAAATATTAGCCAACATGTTTATCCATTTTCCTTTATTCTCATTTGTTCTTCAAAATAAAAATTTCCCATTTTTTATCTTCTAAGTCAAACAAGTATAAATTATTTTTAAAAGTTTAAAAATAGCTCAAAAACTTAAATTTCACAAAAGTAAGATATTTCTTTTTAAGCCTCACCAACAAGAGACTATCATATTAAAACCAATGTAACATGAAATTTCACAAATGATTTCCAACAGTATTTTCATAAGCAAACAAACTAAAGTAGTACCAGACTCAAAATAGCTCTAAGATGAAGAGGGGGAAAAAACTCAATTCTGAATTTCAGTTAATTCAGCTGAAATATGAGCACAATAAATGCTAATTTGTAGTGACTTTAAAAAAAAAGAAAAGGCAATTCAAAACTTGAACATATAACTTTATACAATCATAACTTCAAAGCAAATAGTTCACAGAGCTTTCTTCATGGCTATGAGAAACCCTAAAACTTTTTAATTATGCCCCTGAGGACAAAGTCTTGAAAGGTCTAGAACCACACCTTTTAAAGGTGGGGCAGAACCTTTTTAATTAATGTTCTGTAACAGAACAATAAAAAAATCTAACTACTGAACCATAAGCAAACTACAATCAATTAAAACTTATATCTTCAGATATTCATAAGAGAAAAACTGCAACTGTACAAACTGAAAATTCCACATATTGATCACCTGGTCCTATAACAAAAGCAATTATTTTTAAAAATAAACATATATAACTTTATATCTTAAAATTAAGTCATCTGATTAAAAAAAATTTTTACTGAAGTATGTGACTTAATAAGCATAAAATAACAAGTTTTTTTTAATAATTCCTGTCCAGAAAATAATGCAGCTTAAATTATTTTATTTAATTTCACAATGAGCTCACTTTTTAGCATCTATGTACTTATCAAGTGACCCAAGCTTAAATGAACTGTCTTAAAAAAATCATTCCAAGGTTAAAAAAAAAAAAATTACCAGTATTTGTTTCATCCCCTGTTGGGACTAGTTCCATACTATTAAGAAGTCAACAATTTTATTAAAGCTCAAAATGTCTTTTATATTTCCATTCAAGCTGCTGAATAAGAATTTAGCAACTAAAATTCACAATTATAAGATTTCAAGGCACAAGAGACTTCTACCAATGCTTTTTCCAACACAAAAAGCTGTTGTGTTTTCTTGTATAACTATAATCAGCTGACATTTATATACACACACACACACACACCCAGGAAAAGGGTCCCTATTTTATCACTGACTGCACAACAAATTATAAAAATTTGTTAATTTGCATCAACTACCTATTCATCTAGTTGGAAAAAATCCCCATTGCTTTTCTTTTTCTTAAAAAAAAAACTCGTTGAAGCACTTCATGTAAAGCACACAAAAGCCTAGAAAATGCTAGATTGCTTCAGTAAACAATTTGAAGGTATTTGCTAAACTTAGAAATTAAAAGTGTAATTTGAAAGTCACAAAATTAGTGATAGCATTCTAAAAGGATTTTTAATCTTCAAATTGTCATTTGTGTTTTATCCTGTAGTCATATTTACTCTGCATTCAACTGAACAAATCAAAATAGGAAAAAGGAAGGTTTAGTATAGTAAACCTAAAGGAAATATCAAATGAGTATGCAAATAGGAAGAACCAACTTTTTTTTTACATAGCACATGTATTACCATCACAACTAATTTAGTAGCATACTACAGAAACAAGATTTAATTAGCAGCGTTTCAATATTTTGTCTCTGTAAAATCATCAGGTAAGATTTATTTTCTTTACAAGTCAAAGACTTTCCAGAAATTTTCCATCAGAAATCGACCACCTGTGGGAGTGCAGAACAAACCTCAATACCAGAGTTCCTCTAAGAGTATCAGCAGTTACCACTGAACTTCCTTTTACATTAAAATATATATATATAAAACGTGCTTTGGCCTAAGAACCCTTTCACCAGTGGCCTAAAATCCCAATCCAGTAATAAAAATTTCACTTCCCTCTTAACTTCCCCTTTTCTCCAAGAACATTTTTCATATATATTCAGAATCCAAGCCTCTGACTTAAGCACATTTCAAGGCCAAAGTCGTCTCTGACTTAAGCACTTTACAAGGCCAAAGGCTTTTCTCATTAGTTTCTCAATTTAAAAGAACACCCTTTTATCTATTCTAAATCTACACCCTGTACTAAAGCGGAAGGGCTACCTTCCCTCCAAAATCTACACACATTTTCCTCCTTCCACGAAATTTGCTTTAGATTGAGGGGAGGAGTGCCGAACCTGCAGCGTTTCCTTCATCTATCCAGGAAACAGAAACTCCCCGAAAAGTGAAAGTATCACCCACCCCCAAGACACCACCCAAAGCAGCAACAGGAGCAGCCACACAGCTCAGCTCCTCCTCCAGGGCTCTCCAAACATCGTACACATACACACCATTTTCTAAGCGGAAGTGATCTGGGGGCTGCAGGGAAGGAACACCAACTCCAACTCCGGATCTCTGGCTTTCCAGATGTCTCAACCAACAGCAAGACGTGACTCCGGTTAGTCGACAGAGGGGGAGGGGGAGGGGAAGGGTGGAGGTGAAAAGGAGGATGTGGACTAGCCTTCACCCCCTCCACCTACTCTAATCACTGAAATTCCAAGCCCAACCTGGAGCAGGAGAGGATGGGAGGATGAGGAGGGGAGGGGACTGCAGGGGGCGTGGAATGGGAGGGTAGCAAGAAGGGAAAGGGAGTGGGAGGAGAGGAGGAGGAGAGAAAAAGAAAAAGAGAAGGGGAAGGGGAAAGGAGAAGAGAGGGAAGGGAAAGGAGGAGAGAAGAAAAGAGGAGAGAGGGGAAAAGACTCTAGACGGAGGAAGGAGAAAAGGGGGAAGAGGGGAAAAAAGGGTTGGGAAGATAAAAAAAGAGAGGGCGAGATGGAGAAAATGAGAAGGGGGGAGAGAGGAGAATGAAGAAAGAAAATGGGAGGGAAAGAAAAAAGAAGGGGAAAGGGAGGGAATAGAGGCAGGGGAGAGGAGAAAAAAGGGGAAGATGGAGTAAAATAGAGAAAAGGGGAGAAAGGAGAAGAGGGAAAAGAAAAAAGGAGAGAGAAAAAGGGGAATGGAAAGGAAAAAAGGGGAAGAGAAAAGGGGGAATAAGAGGGAAAGAGATAATAAAGTGAGAGGGAGAAAGAAAGAGAGAGAAGGAATAAAAGATGAGAAGAGTGGGAGAAGATTAGTAGAAAAAGGGAAGGGGAGAAAACGAGAACGGGGGAAGTGTGTAAGAAGTCCTATACAGTCTAAGTCCTCTTCAGTACCACAAGAAAAGCTCCACAGGGATTTGCTCTTTCCCCAGGAGAGCGGCTGGGCTATCACCTCACCCGCCCAGGCCACCAGCAGCAGTAGCAGCTCCACCTCATCCGCGTACACACACCCCCTTCCCTTCTTCTTTCTCCACCTTGGCTCCCCTCTATTCCCTGGCTCAGCGGCGCCCCTTCCCAGCCACAGTACCCCATTCCCCCAGAAGGGTAAGGGGGTGGAAAGGAGACAACCGAGCGAGGAGAGGAAGCCGAACGAGATTTAAGGGGAAGCAGAGGCATTTCCACCCCCCCACCGAACCCCCCTACGACCCCTCCCCCGCACACAGCGCCGCGCCCAGTCGCTGGAAGGTGAGGGGCTCCTGCACCCACTCCCGCCGCCGCCCTCTCCCCAGCTTCGATCCAGTGAAGCTCCGGGGCCGGCGGAAGGGGGAGGGGGGAGGCGAAAAGCTCGAAGCGGGCGCCGGGAAGCTCGGCCGCGCTCCCCCGACCGGCGCCGTTTGGGGACTAGGGGTCCGCCTGCACTTACCCATCCATGGCCCAGGAAGGACGAGAGAGCTCGGGACGGGACGGAGAGAGGCCGCGGGGAAGTCCTCGGGCTGACGGGCCTGGCGCAGCACAATGAGCAGCGGCCCCGGGACTCGAGGGCGTGGACGCCGTGGGCGGGAGGAGAGGGGGAGGGAGCCTCGAGAGGAAGAGGCGGCCGGACGTTCGATCGGGCCGCTCGGGGCTGGAGGGGAGCGGCGTCTCTCTCTCCGGAGCACCCAGCCCCCCAACCAGCCGAGGAAAGAGAGAGCGAGAGAAGGAGGAGCGGAGAAGGGAGCGCGCCCCCGCCACCGCCTAGGGACCGGCAACTCCTCCGCCCGTCACGCGGCAGGCTAGCGCGCCCGCGCGCGTCCCAGCCCTCGAGAACAGACTCTCCACCCCCGCCCGGCCGGGCGAACGCGAGCCTTTCAGGTTCCCTCCTCCGCCCAGTTTCCACACACCCCAGCGCGTGTGCGCGCCTCCCCTCACAACCCCTCCCAGGCTCAGCCGGCGCGCGCATCCTTGTGCAACTTAGCTCGCTCCACCCTAACTCCCCTCTCCCGAGCCGCGCCCCACCTCCTTTCCTGTTTCTTAGATTCGGAGAGGAACGAGCGAGCAAGCCCTATGTTGCCTCTGCTTCTGCCTCTCTCCCTTCTTTCTTTCTTTCCTTCCTTCCCCTAACTCCAACTCCAGCAAAAATATTCAACTCTTTATTTCTCCCAACGACCTAAATCTAAAAGGGAAAGAGTAGTAGAACTAGTGTCAGTACTACCTGGAGGGAACAGCAACCCCCCTTACTCTTCACCCCGATCCTAGAATGAGGTGTCCCTGGTGAGATAGTTGCTGTGCCTTGGAAAATCACCCCCTACACACACTCTCCACCCCCTGGGTCTAAGATTTTCTCTTGGTATTTATGAAGCTTAAAGTCGAGCAGTGTCTGCTCTGAATAACCTGGAGCTCCTGAAAGTCCTTCAATTCAGTTATCCGTTCTAAAATCCGTAGTCTAGCACCACTGGGATGGGAGGGGCAGTCAAACAACGGAAAAACAGCTAGCTTACCCCGATAAGTTTGGCCCTTACTTACCCCAGGCCTTTCATGCCCGAAGAAAATAGCCCATTTCTGAGGTTCCCAGGGCTGAAGCGTCACCATATCCATGTAGCTTTCTCCAAAAGAAACGCAGTTTCGGCTGTAAAATTCAACAGGCATCAATCAGGCACCTAAGAAGAGCAAGAAAGCAATTGAGGACAAGAAGCTTAAACTAAGCTGGGATCAGATGGTTAGCCGTGTTCAGATCAATGTGCGAGGCGTAAAATAATAGAAAGGAGAAGAATAATGCGCAGAACGTGAGAACATTTGAGGCTATTTTTAGCCGCTGGCTTGCCCTCATCTTACTGTATATGCTTGAATTAAAATGTAAGATGGAGAAAATATCAGTTAAAAATGTGTCATGAAATGGGAGATAGGCTATAGAAACCTGGATTGTGGATAAGAAATGCTTCCCAAAGGGTATCCACACCCCACCCCACACACACACTATTTTCCTAGCTTCCTCAGTATAGAGAATACCTTGAAGGAAAAAGGAAAAACTTGTGTTTAGTCATAGAGACCAAAAGTAGGAAGGGTAAATTGCTCAGAGGCAAATTTAGTATTGATTTAAGGGGAAAGTCCTTAACAAATAAGGCTGATTAAAAGTGGAATGGGCTGCCTTGAGAGGTAATGGGATCTCCCTCTTCAAGCAGGGCTAGATAAACTCTTGTCTAGAAAGATATAAAGGGGATATTTGGTTAGGTAAGGATTGGACTAAATGGCCTTTAAGGTTCCTTTTATCTCTGAGACTATAATCTTTACACTGTTGAGGTCTGATGACTTCCCTCTACTATAAATCGTCAGTGAGTCCCACTCCTATTTGAACGACTAAAACTCAAAAGGCTTTAATATGGCATTAAAAACTCTCCAGAGTTCAGTTATAACATATAGTATTACTTCCAGTTCCTATCCTCAACTATTATCACCACACCCACATTAGTAATTCTTGCTAATCAACCAGATCACCCAGGTAGTAAAGGTCAGTAATGTGTCTAGAACCCAGATGTAATAGCCAGAAAGCTGAATTTGGAATCAGGAGACCTAGATTCAATTTTCAACTTAAATATTTACTAGCTAATGTGATCATAGGTAAGGCTTAACTTCTCAGCCTCAGTTTCTTCATATATAAAATATGGATAATAATAATGAGAATGAAATAATCTAATGCAAAGCACTTTGCCAACTTTGAAACTTTGTTACTTATAATTATGTTCTAATTTATATTAAATGTACTTTTGTACATGTCTGATCAATTGTTTAATTTTCAACTTCTTGAAGTCAGGGACATTGTTTTATTTTTTATTGTATATTCCTCACATCCAAGCATAAGGCAATAAATACAGTAACGAAACTGTAATTCACATAGTGGCCTCACAGTGCAATATTTATTTGTCTTTTCTACATTTCTTTACACTCTTCATGCTTGTCAGTCTTGATTATATTATAGTATACCATTATATAATGTATAATAGGTTCCAGTATTTGGGGAAATTCCTCTTCCAGTTTTTCCATTTAAAATTACACTGCCAAGAAAGTATTTTTCTTTGTTTTTGAGCAATACTTTCAAAGTAGAATCCCAATAACAGAATTATTAGGTCAAAAGGAACTTTTGTAATTTGTAAGCTTTATAAAAAAATTAATTTTTGTACTTTTATTGTATACAACCAAATTAATGTCCAAAACATTTCTATAAGCTTAAAATTTTAACAATGAATCAATTAGCTCCTTTCATAACTCTGCTAGAATTGAATTTCATCACTTTTAATATTTTTTTATTAATTGGATGGATAAGAGATGACCATCCTTTTCAGACTTATTTATTTAGTGAGGCAATTGGGGTCAAGCTGACTTGCCCAGGATCATACAGCTAGGAAATGTGTGTGAGGTCTGGATTTGAACTAAATAAGGTCCTCCTGACTTCAGAGCAGGTATTCTATCCACTGAGCCATCTAGGTGCCCAACCAAGCTGTTTCTTAAGCAGAATGTAAGACTACATACACTCTGCAGTAGTCTTTTGTACAATGACCTTCACTGATTACATACCCTCCTATTATAAAGAATCAGGATAATTTTTCTAGTATGTCACTGTTAATGCAATATACATACTTGTGTGTGTGTCTGTGTGTGTCTGTGTGTTTTTAAGGAAAGTAATGATTGGAAAGGGCACTGGCTTTCTTTGGCTATGATCAATTGTCCTTTAAAACGCATCTCTGACTGAACCAGGAGAACACTGTACACAGTAACAACAAAATTATATAATGATCAAATATGAGAATTAGCTTTTCTCAGCAATACAATAATCCAAGACAATTCCAATAGATTTGAGACAGAAAATACATCCAGAGGGAGAACTATGGAACCTAAATGAAGATCTAAGCATGCTACTTACTTTTTATTTTCTTCTTGTTTACTTTTTCTTTCTCATAGTTTTTTTTTCCTTTTATCCTGATTTTTTCTTTTACATGACAAATATTTGAAATATATTTTAAATGGTTGTATATGTATAACATATATCAGATTGCTTGCTGTCTTAGGCAGAAGGGAGGTAAGAGAGGGAGGGAGAAAAAATTTGAACTCAAAATCTTACAAAAATGAATGTTGAAAACGATATTTACATGTAATTGGAAAAATAAAATACTATTGAGGAAAAAAAATGTAGCTCTGAATCTTTGTTACTAGTCAAACATAAGTGGTATTTGTCAATGGTTTATTGGCAGAGAAAGATCTCTACTTGATTGGCCATAAACAGAACAAAGCTCATTATTAATGAACTAGGCACAGTTTATAAAATATTTTTTCTTAGAATATTGGATATGAGTACAGAAAGAGTAATGCTATGATCTTCATGTTGGGACTAAAACAGAATAGGCTATTGATTGAACAAATAAATCATTCTAGACACTTTGCTCTACTCTAAACTGGGAAAAGTTAATACCAAATGGAATTTTCAGTAGAGGGTTGAATGATCATCTCATGGCCAATACAGTGAAAGCATAGGACTTAATAGAACTTATCCATTTCACGATACAGCCTGGTGATGGAAGAGAAGCATTAAAGAAAGTTTACAGGGTTTGCCCAATAAACCAGCAAATGTGAAGAAAAAGAGGTAAAAATTACACTAAATGGGGAAACCCAATGGAATAAAAGATGATAAGGAGCCCAGTTGTTCCAATGGAAGGAGTATTGAAAAAGTTATTGACTTTGTTTTGGATGTGGGAAGCCACACACAACCTTTCCTCACCTCCAACCCCGTCACCATAATAAGCTATATTTCTGGGACATATTAGAAATAAATTGCCTAGAATTTGGTGAAAACCTAGGGAGTGGCCTTCCTGAGGTAAGATATCACAAAAAAATGTGTTGATTGAAATAGGAAGACTTTTGGAAGGAAGAATAATGTGCTAGGAAACCATTCCTGTGTGGCAAGCAGATGGCAGTGGTGGACAAATCATTCTCAGAGTAATTGATACAACATTGGCTAGGGTAGTGTCTGAGTTGCCATGGTTACAATGGCACATTTTCCATAATGAATGGAATCTGTATCAATCTAGTTTCTGGGAGGTAGGACCAGCTTAGCTAAGGTCAGGGTCACTTCAGGATCCTCACCTAAAACTAGCAACAGCTAATGAACAAGGGCCACCTCCTCCATACCTTTTGTTTATTTGCTAGACATCTTTAGCAAAGAGAGAAGTTCAGTTGCCACTTTTTAAGTTCTTCCACAGAATACCTTCCTTCCTGTGACATTACAATGTCATATACAGATTTATGTAAAAAGCAAAAAAGGTGATATCTCCAATTATATATTAAGGAAAATATGAAGAGAGTTTATCTGACCTCTAAAGCAATAGTTCTCAAACTCTCTGGTCTTAGAATTTCTTTCAATGCTTAAAAATTGAGGATCTCAAAAAAAAATTTTATGTAGGTTACATTTACCATATTAGAATTAAAATCAATAATTTATTGGTGGATTCATTTTAAAATAATAATAATAAACCCATTAGTTGATAATATAAATAACATATTTATGAAAATAATTGTTTTTCAGAATAAAAAATTAGACAAAAGTGGCATTGTTTTACATATTTTTTTTGCAGATTTAATGTCTGCCTTAATAAAAGTCAGCTCAATTCTTTCTGTTCTGCACTCAGTCTTTTGAAATATGTTGTTCTGCAGATCCAGCCATTCTGGAGAGCAATTTGGAACTATGTTCAAAAAGTTATCAAACTGTGCATACCCTTTGACCCAGCAGCGTTTCTATTGGGCTTATATCCCAAAGAAATCATAAAAGGAAAGGGCCCTACATGTGCAAAAATGTTTGTGGCAGCCCTTTTTGTAGTGGCTAGAAACTGGAAACTGAATGGATGCCCATTAATTGGAGAATGGCTGAACAAATTATGGTATATGAATGTTATGGAATATTATTGTTCTGTGAGAAACGACCAACAGGACAATTTCAGAGAGGTCTGGAGAGACTTGCATGAACTGATGCTGAGTGAAATGAGCAGAACCAGAAGATCATTATACACGGCAACAATAAGATTATATGATAATCAATTCTGATGGACATGGCCCTCTTCAACTATGAAATGTTTCAAACCAGTTCCAATTGTTCAGTGAAGAAAGCCATATACATCCAGAGAGAGGGATGTGAAATGTGGACCACAACATAACATTTTCATGCTCTCTTTTGATGTTTGCTTGCACTGTGTTTCCTTTCTCTGATTTTTCTTTCTTGTAGATAAGATTTTTCTTGCACAAAAATGATGTGTGGAAATATGTATACATATATTCGATTTGTCAAGTATTTTAACATAATTAACATGTAGTGGATATCCTGCCATCTGGGGGGGGTGGGGAGTAGGGGGGAAAATTTTGTAACAGAAAGCTTTGTAAGGGTTAATGTTGAAGAATTACCCATATATATGTTTTGCAAATAAAAAGTTTTAATAAAAAAAAGAAATATGTTGTTCTGACATGTATGAAGAAAATTTAGCATCCCATAGATATGTAATTGGAAAAGGAAGGAATATTTTTAATAGGCAAATAATGTTTTAATTTTATTATAAAGATAGTTTTGATCTTCAGGATCCCCTGAAAGAGTCTCAGGCATCCTCAAGAGTCCATGGACCACAACAGCTGCTCTAGATTATAGGCACAGTTGCCTTTCAAGGCAGAGATACCCTTGGGTTTTTTTTTACTCTAAGAAAGGAAAGGAGCTACAACTATTGATTACAAGAAGCTAATATAAAAAACTGCACAAATTACAGGATACTCACATGCATATCAGTGTGGATTATGGGGACCATATATAATCTTATAAAATCAAATTCAAAAATGCATGGAAACTAAAAGTTCATAATTTATTTTGACATTACAAATGATAATACTTCACATTTATATTTAAAGTTTAAAGAGCATTTTACAAATACAGTATTTCATACTATTTTTGTAGAGAAAATGCACACATATGTACATATGTGTATATTTAATAATTATGCATTTAGATGATTTCAGAACTGATTAGATGGCTGGACTCAAAAAGTAGTTGTCAATATGTTGATATAAAATAGATATCTTTAGTGGAATGTCCTGGGGTTCTGTGCTTGTATCTGTAAACATTTAACATTTTTATCAAGAACTGATAAAGTATGCTCAGCAAATTTGCAGATGACACAAAGATAGAAAGGATACCTAATAGAGTAGATGGTAGTCAGAATCCAAAATGAACTGGAAAGGTTCAAGCATTTGGGCTGACTCCATTAATATTCGTATAATAGAATCATTCGGTAAAGATAAATATAAAGTATTACACTTGGGTACAAAAAAGATCATTTTCACAAGTACAAAGTGGGAGTGGCATGGATAGACAACAGTTGATCTGAAAAAGTTTCTGCAAGCTCAATAATAACAGTATGATGGCAGCAAGAAAAAAAAGCTAATATTTGGGGGGAAATATGAAATAGATAAGCTACTAGCTAATCTGATTTTTTTAAAGGGAAAATGAAATCCACAATGGGTCATCAAGGAATATAAATTCAACAAGGGATCCTACCACATTCTTTCTATGAAATAAACATAGTCCTGATACCTACACTGGAGAAAAATAAAGTAGAAAAAGAAAACCATAGACTAATATCTCTTAATGAATATCAATGAACAAATATTGAATAAAATAAGAATTCAGAGTCCACAAGATTTGTAAAAATTATACACTACAACCAAGTTTGATATAACCAGGAATGCAGTTTGAGTTCAATATTAGAAAAACTACAAACAATAAATTACATTAGTCACAAAAATGTTTTTTTAAAAACCCCATGATCATATCAACAGATGCAAAAAAACTCAGATGACATGATCTAAATCCATCATCTATAATAGAGATATATTACAGGTATTTCTAATAAGATTGTTAGTAGTAATAGTAAAAGCTTTTATAGGGAGGTTTGAGGTTTGCAAAGCATTTTACAAATATACCGTCTTATTTGATTCTCAAATTTAATCTAACAGCCTTGGGAAATTGGTGCAATTATTATCTCCATTTTACTGTTGTGGAAATTAAGGCAGAGAGACAGAGGTTAAATGATTTGCCCACAACCACAAGTAAAATAAGGATGTCCAGTCTCCACTATTGTTTGACATAGTTTTAGGAATGAGAGTTATGGGAACAAGGCAAGCAAATAAAACTTAGGGAAGAGAAAAAGTAAGAGGAGATAAATTGATCACTGTTAGCAGTAAGATAATTTACTTAAAGAATCCTAGATGTTCAACTAAAATTAATAACTTTATCAAACTAGCAGGATATAAATCTAGATAAATTTCCTTCCTTTAAATATATTGCTAATTTAACCCAGTAGGAAATAATAGAATAAGATATTCCATTCAAAATAATTATATAATGTATGAAATATTTGGGAGTTTACCCACTAAAGCAGACACTGGAACTATATAAACACCACAAATTTTTGTTGTATTTAAAAAAAAAAAAGAAAAGAAAAGAAAAGAAAAAAGGGAATTTAAAAACATACTGTTCTATTATCACCACAAAAATAAAAAGATGAAAAAAGTCAGCATAATTAATCAATACATTGAAAAAGTCTGAAAATATGAGCAGTGCACCATAATGTATCAACTATCTTTGCAGAGAATTAACCTAGGAGTGCTTTCTTCTATCTCTTCTCTAAAGTCATGTATTTTCTTTATAATTTTGCAACATTTATTTAACAAACTATTCTTTGTAGAAAAAAATGGACCTAAATAATGGGAGAAAGAGTAAACATTCATGATCAGAGGCCATGCCAATATATTAAAAATCAAAATATTACATAAAATAATTTACTTAGTCAACATCATGCCAATCAGACTACCAAAAGGTTTCAATACCATACTTTCAGTTAATGCCTCAGTCTGGAACTTGACTCACTCACTCATAGGTCTTTTCACCGGGAAAATCCCTCCATCATGCTAAATTCCCCTTCCCCAATTTGTATGATCCTCTTGGTTTCTCCATGTGGAAGATCAGTGGAGGGTGGAAAGATCTGCTAATCTTCATTCCCCTCTCTGCTTCTGACGTTTTGGACTTCAACATCCTGCCCCTACTTTAGTATCTTTCTCTCTTTTCCTTTTCAGGTTTTTTTCCTGTGTTGTTTCCACCATTAAAATGTAAGTTCATTGGGGGCAAGAATTGTCTTTCTTTTTGTTCATGTTGGTATCCACAAAACTTAGCTTAAGTATCCTTCAGATAGTAAGTACTTAATTTTTTTTTGCCTGCTTATACAAGGGTTACTTTACAGCAGATTTCTTAACATTTTTGAAAATCATGGACCCTTGGGGTCTAAGGAAACTTAGATAAGGAAGACCCACTTATCTGGATGAAATTTTAAATGCATAAAATAAAATACATAAGGATTACAAAGGAAGCCAATTATATTGAAATACATCTATTGAAAGATTAAAAAAAAAAGTTTACAGAACCCTGATTAAGAAGTCTTACTTTAAAGAGATAGAAAAAAATAGCAAAAAAATTCATATGGAGGAAGAAAAAGTCTAAAATTTAAAAAAAAAGGCAAGGAATTTTAAGGGAAATAATAAGGGGAAAGCGGCTCTAACAGAAACAATTCTCAAGCTATCCTATAAAGCACTATCAAAGTTATTTGGTAGTGGTTAAAACATAGTAGAGTTAATCACTGGGAGGGATTAGGGAAGCAAGACAAGACAAAGAAACAATCAACATAGTAGCATAGTATATAATAAATACACAGGCTACAGCCATTAGGTTGAGGACTTCTTATTCAACAAAATTTGCTGGGGGGAGGAGCAGGGAGAGAGCCAAGGGACTCAAAATGGATGTGGCAAAAATGAAATTTAGATCAACATACCAAATATCTCATTAAGCTCTAAATTGAGATATGATCTAGATAGCAATAAGCTAATGGAGGAGCAGAAAAGCTCTTAGCTGCCACAACTATGGATTGGGGTAGAATTCTTGATAAAACAAGGAATAAAGAAAATCACTTCATGTGAAATAAATAATTTTGATTTCATAAAATTTTAAAAATTTTGCATAAACAAAATCAATCCAATTAGAAGGAAAAAGTCTTTGTAGAAAATAACTTTGATAAAGGAATGGCATTTAAGATATTTAGATAGAAATTAATGTTTTACTCAATCATTTTTTTTCAGTTGTATCTAACTCTTCACAATCTCATTTGAGGTTTTCTTAGCAAACATGCTGGAATGGCTTGCCATTTCCTTCTCTAGGTCATTTCACAAATGAGGAAACTGAGGCAAATAGGGTTAAGTGATTTGCTCGGGATCAAACAGCTAGTAAGTGTCCAAGACCAGATCTGAACTCACAAAGATGAATCTTTCTGACTTCAGGCCTGGAACTCTACCCCCTGTGCCACTTAGTTGCTCATCAAAAATCAACCACAATATATAATTTTTTAAAAGATCCATTCATTTATAAATAGTCAAAGGACATTAAAAAAAGAAAAGAAAGAAGGAAGGAAGAAAGGAAAGAAGGAAGGAAGGGAAAAAGGAAGGAAAGAAGGGGAAAAGGAAGGAAAGAAGGGGAAAAGGAAGGAAGGAAAGAATGGAGTGAAAAAAGAAGGAAAAAGAGAGGAAGAGGAAAGAAAGAATACAAAGGAAGGGAGGAAGGGAGGAATAAAAAAGAGGGAACAAAGGAAGGGAGGGAAAGGAAGGGAGAGAAGAATGGAAAGAAAAGAAGGAAGAGGAAGGGAGAGAAGAATGGAAAGAAAAGAAGGAAAGGAAGGAAGGGAGGAAGAAATGGAGAGGAAGTAACAAAGGAAAGGAGGGAGGAAGGAGAAGGAAAGAGGGAGGAAAGAAAGGGAAAAGGAAGAGATAAAAGAAGGAAGGAAGGAAGTGAGGGAGGATGGATAGAAGAAAGAAAGGGAGGAAGAAAGGAAGATGCAAGATGAAATGAATAGAACCAATAGGACCACTTATGCAATATTCACAACTACAGAAAATAAAACATCTGTGAAAGATATAAGAATATCACCAATCATGCCTCCTAAAGATTAATGTTTCTGACCTCTTGACAAAGAATTTGTGAACTGAAAATACAATATTAGACATAAGTTCTCGGGTAGGGACAATGTATAGAAATTTGTCTACATTTGTCATCTGCATGATTATATTTCTGTGTTACAGGAGAGGATTTTTATTTTTAAGTGAGGAGGAAAAACGAGGAAAAACAATAATAATTTATACAACACATTAAGATAAACAAAGTGCTGTGTATATATTATCTCATTTTATCCTGACAACAATCCTGTGAGATAGGTGCTATTATTAACTCTATTTTATAGATGAAGGAAGAGCTGTTAAATGTTAAATGATTAGCACATAATTACATAGCTACTAAGAGTTTGAGGGAGATTCAAAACCAGAACTTCCTGATTCTAAAGCCACCTAGCTGCCTCTTAATTAGTAATAGTATTAACAACAATCCAAAAATAAATAAATGAAATGAAATGAAAAATTTTTTAAGAGGATGATTCCTAGACTTGGAGCTTGACTGTAATGTTTCCCTCTAAAATGTAATATTCACCAATGGGATAGCCTGGGACAGATGTACAGGAATTTTCAGCCTATGGCTACCTGAGGGAGATAACATCAATCCAGATGTGAGAGTATCCACCTCACAATGCCATATAAGTAATATCCATCCAACATTAAAATTTGTAGCCATATTTTTTCTACTGGTAAAATAATACCTCATAGGCCAAATACATATTTGTCTTTTCAGGCCCTTTAAGGAAAGTTTTTAGGATTTCATTATTTTCCCTAACCTTCATTTGTTACTTTTGGTATCAATCATTTAAATAAGTCAATGAACCAAAAAGGAAACTAAAAATGCATGTTTTATTGTGAAGTTCTAAATACCTGTGGTAATGTACAGTGGGGTGACTGGATTTTTTTTTTGAAGACTGTACCAACAGAGCATATACCTTCTAAAAGGTTCCATGCAACTAACAAAATTATTTTACTTATACAACAACACTGAAAATGTCATTTCCCTACTCTATTGACTCAAGAATAAAACATAAACTTCTCTGTTTGGCTTTTCAAACTGTATGGCCTTGCCTCAACCTACTGCAATTCTAGAATCCACATGTGTTGACATTGTATAAAGCAGGGATTAGGAGTCTTTTTCATAGAAAATTTTGGGAGAAAGCTATGGAAATAGAAGGAAGGAAGTTTGTTGTGTGGCATCCTCTATCTTGACATTATATACCCAGACATTCTGCACCATTCCCACTCAACAGCTTTTTCTTTCAAAGAAGACTATGACCAGGTCCTATAGTATTCCAGCTGAATCTAAAGAGGATGTTTTGCTGTGGAAATAAGGACAATAACTGATTATTATTATTGTTGTTGTTGAGAGTCTCTCAGAGATATTTTCCTTCCCCCAAACCTCATAGTTGGGGAAAAAAAATTACTCTTCCAATTAAGCAACTATTCTGAGACTTATCTCTTCTTATCATGAGGGAGGAATGAATCTATGCAGAAAGGCCATCTTATGCTTTTATTTTCAGAAGTACCTGACACCTTTATATTCAACAAACTGCCTTCCCTTTTCTTTTCCTCTCTCCCCTGTTATTGTATTATATATTCCCTTTTGTAGAAAAGAAATTAATTTCCTCTAATGCTTGTTGCATAATCAATGCTGGTGCTTTGGATAGAGACTGGGGATACATTCAGTCTCTAGCTAGAGGCAGCAGAAGTAAGGTAGCAAAGTGTATGAAGTCTCCTCCCCAGAAGATCATAAAGCTTTTTTTTTGTTCTGGGATCTTATTCATTTACTAACTTGAAGCTGATTTACAGGAGAAAGAAAAAAAAAAGAGAGAGATATTTTAATAAACTAAAGTGCTAACAATGATAAGTGTGGAAATATGTATACATATATTTGATTTGTCAAGTATTTTAACATCATTAACATGTAGTAGATTTCCTGCCATCTAGGGGAGGGGTGGGGACTGGGAGGGAAAAATTTGTAACAGAAAGCTTTGTAAGGGTCAATGTTGAAGAATTACCCATACATATGTTTTGCAAATAAAAAGTAAAAAAAAATAAAATAAAGGGCTTAAAAAAATCTAATAGTTAAAAGAAAAGGTAAGCCCTTTGGAGCAAATGCAAACCAGTCCAGGAGAAAAGGAGAGAAAAGGCTACCTCTGTCTGAATTTCCTTTGTATTCCTTTGTTGATGCATAACTTGTTCTTGCTCTCCTATACCTAATTCTCCTAGCTTACCAAGGAGTAAAGATATTTACAAAGTGAGAGACTCTTCTCCCCTCTCATATCTGTCCTAATTTATATTCCTTCACAGACATTTCTTTACACGTATTTCTCTATGTTACATATGGAATCCTCTCCCAGATTGTTTTTTTCCCCCAGTGGTAACTCTGATTCTTTTTAAGTGAAAGAGACCTTAATCTTAAACTTCCTTACATATCACTGTAGTCATTGCATATGTTGTTTTTCTGGTTTTGCTTCCTTCACTTGGTATCAGTTCATAGGAGTTTTTCTTTGCTTCTTATGAGAACAAGTGAATGAATGGGCATTTAAGGGCATACTGTATGCAAAGCAGTGCTTACTTTGCTAAGCACTGGGGATACAAATAGAGAAGAAGGGAATAAGGAATAAGCATTTATAATGGGACTTAGTATATGCCTAGGTGCTTATTACAAATACTGTATCATTTGATCCTTACAACTCTGCAAGGTAGGTGTTACTATTACCCCCATTTTATAGTTGAAGAAACTAAGTCATACAGAGGTTATTTGCTCAGGGTCACATGATTAGTAAATGTATGAGGCCAAATTTGAATTCAGGCCTTCCTGTCTTTGGACTCCAAGCTCTTGCAGCTTCATCACCAGCTGCCTCCAATATACATTCATATAATAATTATACAAAAGCAACGCAATCCCTACCCTGAAAGAACTCACATTCTAATAAAGGGAGACAACTTATAAGGGAGATTTCAATTGCGAGTCAAATGGAAAGACTCCCATGATCCTTAAGGTACGGAGGCAAAGGAAACAGTAATGTATCCATTCATCTATCTACCTACCTACCTGTCTATCTATCTATCTTCCTTCCACTGATAAAATCATGTCTATTTCTGATGCTGGATTATTTCACAAATTAAGGACTTTGATAGCAAGAATTTTCTTTTCCAGATCTAAAGTAGTTGTAGCTGCTAAAGAAGCAGGGATTGCAACACCTGCAAAAGCAGTTGCCAGGACTCCTGTCCATAGGGGGTTGATTCCCTGGCTACTTGCTGAGGCTAAGTTGGAAATAGGACCAGTTACTATTCCCAAATCTCTTGGGCTTGTCTGCCCATGGATGGTAGCTAATTAGCCATTGGTGAGAGGTGGTATCAAGAATAGCATAGTAATATTCCAACACATTCGTATACCAAAATCTGCTTAGCCATTTCCTGGTGATAAATATCTGCTTTCTTTCCACTATAAAATATTTTGGTGTATATGGGCATTTATATATATGTGTGTGTATATATATATATATATATATGACTTCCTTAGATTCTATACCAATAGTGCATTAATGTGCCTGTCCTTCTATTAATCCCTCCAAAACTGGTTATTCTCATCTTTTATTATTTTTGCCAATTTTCTAGGTGTGAGGTAGAATCTCAGAGCTATTTTGATTTATATTTCTCTTATTTATAGAGTTTTGGTACATTCTTTCTTATGGTTGTTAATGGTATACAATTCTTCTTTTGAGGATTTTTTCTTCATATGGAAAACTCTTTCTTATGATTGTTAATAGTATGCAATTCTTCTTTTGAGAATTTTTTCTTCATATCCATTGACCCTAATGCCTTGGAAAATGGTTTTTGGTATTAAATGTGTGCACTGATTTCCTGATATCTTAGATATCAAATAATGATGAAATGAGTGTATAATGAATGAACAATGAGTAAGAAAAGTAACTGTCTCTTGAAAGAAACTGCAAATGGGCATGGTAATACACATTTATAATTACTGACATTGTCTCAGTTTCCACATCTGCTAGTTCACCTGGGTCTTGTCACTTGAATTAAAAGAAGCATTTAGGTGTTTTTTTACTATAACTTATTTATCTTTGTTCTGTTATTTGCAAGGCAAAGGATTATCATTGTCCTTGATAGAAAGGAAAATGAGAAGTAAGCACCTGTCTTCTCTTTTTTGTTAATTATCAACCAATCCACTTCAAGAATAGTGCTTATTCCTCCTTTAAACCCCTTCTCCCAATATAGATTTTTAAAATTATTTTTACATGTATCTCTCTATATTACATATGGAATCCTCTTCCAGATTGTTTTTCCCCCCCAAGTAGTAATTCTGATTCTTTTTAAATGACCTTAATGTTAAGCTTTTGTGTTCTTAGCTTGCCTTGCCAGCCCCAGCTCATTCTAAGCTTTAACTATTCTGACACTATTTTAAAGGACTGATAATATTCATATTTAAACCTGCTCTCGTTTCCATCTTCTGTACACTTTCTTTTAAAATCTAAGTAGGCTCACACCTGTCAGATTGGCTAAAATGACAGGAAAAGTTAATGATGAA
>JAJPUD010000880.1:274936-349695 GCA_023553655.1 Myrmecobius fasciatus
AAATTGAATAGATGCCCTTCAATTGGAGAATGGCTGAATAAATTATGTTATATGAATATTATGGAATAGTATTGTTCTGTAAGAAATGACCAGCAAGATGATTTCAGAGAGGCCTGGAGAGACTTACATGAACTGATGCTGAGTGAAATGAGCAGAACCAGGAGATTATTATACACGGCAACAACAGTACTATATGACGATCAATTCTGATGGATATGGCTCTCTTCAACAATGAAATGTTTCAAACCACCTCCAATTGTTCACTGAAGAAAGCCATATACACCCAGAGAGAGGGATGTGAAATGTGGACCACAACATAACATTCTCATACTCCTTGATTGATGTTTGCTTACATTGTGTTTCCTTTATCTGATATATCGTTTGCATAGATAAGATTTTTCTTGCACAACAATGATAAGTTTGGAAATATGTATACATATATTCGATTTGCCAATATATTAACATAATTAACATGTAGTGGATATCCTGCCATCTAGGGGAGGTGTGGGGAGTTGGGGGGAAAAATTTGTTAAGGAAAGCTACGTAAGGGTTATTGTTGAAGAATTACCCACACATATGTTATGCAAATAAAATAAAATAAAAAACAAAAAAAAATAAAACTAATGCTTATGAGCCTGCACAGAGTGTGTCAGCTGGGTCCTCTCATGTAATTCTTCATGTGGAAGATAGAGAGTCTGCTTTGGGTAGTCATAATAACATGAAATGAAAGTTGTATGGAGAAACTTTGGAACATGAATAGAGGCTGGTTCCAAAGAGGACAGCAGCCTTTTTGGTTGGCTACAGTTTTAGGATCAGAAGGTGGGGTTGGAGAGGAGGAGATAGGGAAGTCTCACCTTGTCTTATTTAGTGGGTTTACTTCTTGTTTGGTTTGATTCCTTCAGGGAAAGCAATCAGTGAGAAACAATGCTGTAAGGAGAGAGACCTGAAGCCCTTTCACTATGAACTTGGCATTGACCCCATTCATATGTCAATGTAGGTCTCTACTCTTTGCTTGTCTTGAAATGTATTTTTTAATTCAAGGTGAGGTTCCGGTAGAACTCAGTAGGGTGGGGGAATAAGCCCAGGACTAGCTGCCATTGCCCATTGCTTCCCCAGTTCACAGGCTAGTCCAGGAGTAGCATTACATCTAATGCTCTTTTATACTGAGAGAAGCAGGTATGCTCACTGGTAAGACACACACCAAATGAAGAAGCAGGAGCAAACTTCATACAGTTAGTTTGGTTCCTTACTCCTCCCTTGGAGGTTTGGATTGATCAGATTTCAATAAGAGTTAGTGGAAATTGGTCAGATTTACAATTCTGATTAATAATTGTTTGGATTTATAATCCTCTTTATTCTCCCATTCCATATATCAAAAGGCTTGTACCCTGTTATTGAGGCCAATCCCTTTGGACTAGTTTAAGCCTAGGTTCCTTTGTCAAGAAATCTGTTGTTTAGAGGATCAGTTCTAATGGACATGACTCTCTTCAACAATGAAATGCTTCAAACCAATTACAATTGTTCAGTGAAGAAGGCCATATACACCCAGAGAGAGGGATGTGAAATGTGGACCACAACATAACATTTTCATGTTCTCTATTGATGTTTGCTTACATTGTATTTCCTTTATCGGATTATTCTCTCTTATAGATATGATTTCTCCTGAACAAAAAAATGATGTGTGGTAATAACTATACATATATTCGATTTAAGTATTCTAACATAATTATCATGTAGTGGATATCCTGCTATCTAGGGGAGGGGTGGGGAGTAGGGGGTAAAAATTTGTAACAGAAAGCTTTGTAAGAGTTAATGTTTAGGAATTACCCATACATATGTTTTGCAAATAAAAAGTATTAATAAAAAAAAAAAAGAAAAAAGAAATCTGTTGTTTAGCCATTTCCTTGACTCACAGGTGCTTGGTTGGAAATATCTTATAAGGTATTTCATCCCACCCTTCATCCTGTTTTGATAATATCTATGAAAACCTAACTTCTCATACTCTTCACAGAGAAGTTGGATCTGAAAATATGTAATCTTATGAGTTTTGAAAGATCAGGAGAGCTTGAGAGTCAAATCCATTCCAAGTTTTACAGTAAAGCAAAGGAGGGAAGAACAACTTTTGGAACACAGTCTAACCATAGCAATGCCACATTTTGATCTGATATTGTAGAAACTGTGCTAAGTCTGAGCCCACTGTTTCTAAAGTCAACACTGGTAGCAGGGAAAATATGCTCCTGACATGTTGGGGGAAAATGTTTGTACTTCTGATATTACTATATCTTCAAATATATATTTCTTTGTAAATGGAAACTGAGCACTAGTCACTTGAGACTTGAGCTTCTTAAAGAAGAAAATAGATACTCCAACTCTTTAAAGATACCTCTAGAATCTGGAGGGTGTTGCCAATTTTACTATAGAATAGTGAGCCCAGTCAGCTCAGAGAGTACACACTATATTTATTTACCTGTTTGTTTGCTATTATGGGAAAATATGAGCACTTCCATATACAAAGGATAGGAAAGGATGATTGCATGTGAAATGCTACATCTCTATTACATGCAGTACACATTTTCTTTCCTAAATTATATAATTCTACATGGTTTCAAAAATCTTCCTGCAGATCATCATACACAGCAACAACAGTATTACATGATGATCAATTCTGATGGACATGGCTCTCTGCAACAAAGAATTGTCTCAAACCAGTTCCAATTGTTCACTGAAGAAAACCATATACACCCAGAGAGAGGGATATGAAATATGGACCACAATGTAACATTTTCATGCTCTCTATTGATATTTGCTTGCATTGTGTTGCCTTTCTCTGATTTTCTTTTTTTTCTTGTAGATAGGATTTTTCTTGCATAACTTGTCAAGTATTTCAACATTATTAACATGTAGTGGACTTCTTGCCATCTAGGGGAGGGGAGGAGACTGGGGGTAAAATTTGTAATGGAAAGCTTTGTAAAGATCAATGCTGGGGAACTACACATACATATGTTATACAAATAAAAAGCTTTAATAAAAAAAAAAAAAACCTTCCTGCTTCCCTTTATCTCCATCTGAACATCCTTCAGTTGTTTGCTCATTTTTTTTTAAAATGACTTGATTCTTTTCCTTCTCTATCTCTGTCTCTCGCTCTCGCTCTCGCTCTCTTGCTCTTTTTTTTTTTTTTTTTTTTTGACAAAACAAAGGGGTTTGTATTTGATCCAAGTGGCAAGAAAGAATCATGGGAACTTCTAAAACAAGAGAGTGATAGATGATGAATTAGAGAGGAGAAAAAAAATTGAGGCGGGGACTAATTAGGTTGTTGCAAAAGTGTGAGAGGGAATAAGAATCTGAATTAGAATGATAGTCTTGTAAATGTAGAGAAGGGGATGGTTTTAAAAGATGTCTTGATGGTGAATGAAATGGGAAACTGAGGACTTCTCAGAATAATAAGCTTGGGTAGTTCAGGCTCTGATTAATTATTGAGTTCTGGGAGAGCAAGATTGCTCTTCCAGCAGAAATGTTTGAGATAACCCTTTTGACCTCTTGCTCAACTGTTTCTAATAAAAGGTAATGCCTGAAAACAGACCAGATCACCTTGATGAATGGTTTAGTAGTTTAGGAATATTTAATCCTCTAGCTTAATCGACCCCTTTTCTTAATATACCCAGCAAAGGTATTAAAAACATTTATTGCTTAACTAAGACCCTGGTGCCACAAAGACCCAACTGCATACCAAAGATAAATATTGAGTTGGCCAATGACTTTAAAGATTAACTGGGGGCTTGGGTGGGTTAAAGGAAGAGGTGTTTCTGTATGCTGACTATATAATCCTGTTACCTACTTCTGTAAATTGGTCTCCCTTCCCCAGATCCTCTGAGGGAGGGACCACCCACTTCTCTGGAGATTCTAATAAAACTTCTAATCTTCACTTTGAGAGTTCTCTGTGTAGTCTTTTTGAGTGGGGGGGGGGGGGGGGGAAGGAACCCATTATCCCACACAATGGTAAAATGGATATGTGTTAAGAATTGATTGGATATGAGGAGTAATGGAGAGGAAAGAATTGATGACTGGTCAAAAACTGCAAATCCAGATGACAGAGAGAATAGTCAAAAATTGGGAAGCAGGGAGGCAGCTAAGTGGCACAGTAGATAGAGCACTAGCCCTGAAGTCAGGAGGCTTTAAATGAACTAATTCACCCTAAATAGTTGCAATTATTTGGCCTGGCAAATGAACCAGACACATGCTATGTTTTACAAATATTTCATTTGCTCTTCACAACAACCCTGTAAGGTAGGTACTATTATTATTCCTATTCCACAACTGAGGAAATAGAGGTAGACAGAGGCTAAGTGACTTTCAGTATCTGAGGTGACTCTAGGCCCAATAGTCTATTTATTTATGCCACCTTGCTGCCTTTAACATAGAGCAGCATATTGAACATTTTATATAATTTTATATACAAATAAAGATTATACTCTAAAAATAATGTTAAACTTGATATATATTTCCCATATATTTTTAAACTATCATAAAAACAATCCTTGACCTTTGTCAACATACATACAATTCAAATGCTTGTTGTCAAGTTCCACTATTAAGTTATATCTATTCAGGAGCAGATTGCCAGATTAATTCAGTTTTATGTGAACTTGAAAATATTTTTTACTTATAATTGAATTTGGGGAAAATATGCCATTGCAGTTATATAGGGTGAATGTAGCATATTCAAAGTCTTTAAAAACTGTCAAGGTCTTAAATTAGGAACAATGAAATTAAAAACTCTTCTAATATTAATGTTTTCAATTATTAGGATTGAAGATAATAATAATAGATAAGGTTTGTCTATTGTTTTAAAGCTTACAAAGTATTTTACATACACAATTTATGAAGTAGCTAGGTAGTCATTGACTTGAGAATGGGAGTTGTCAGTCAGGAAAACCTGAATTCAAATCCTGCCTCAGACATTTAGTAGTTAGGTTACCTTGAGCAAGTCACTTAGCTGCTATCTGCCTCTCAATATCAGCTCCAGTATTCTGGTACTCAATAAACTCTTAATAAATGCTAATATTGTTCTTTTTTCCCTTCCCTTCCCTACCTCAGTTTCCTCATCACAAAGAAAATGGAAAGAATAATAGCACCTCACAAAGTTGTGAGTCAGGGAAGATCAAATGATTTAACATATGGAAATATTTGCAAGCCTTAAAACTATATAACTACTGGCTATAATAATCATTATTGTTATTATCATATGATTATATACAGTATTATATAATTATTATGTATTTAGTATTATTTATTTATTATTACCACAACCCTATGAGGTTAATACTATGGCTATTATTATAACTATTTGACAGATGAGGAAACTGAAGCTCAGAGACTAAGTGATTAGTCCATGGTCACCCAACTAAGGGTTAAAGGCTAGATATCTCCTGATTCCAACAGTATATTTCCACTATATCATTAAAGATTATATATTGTTCCTCATACATAAAATGTATAAGAACTAATGAATAAAACAAATCTCTATGCTAATGATTAGTGATTCCAACAAAAGCATTTTGGGACAAATGCTTTATGCCCATGATAGGTAGCAGATCCCTGTGGACCGGTGTGAAGTAAATCCTTTGAGACACTGACTTTTATAGCTTACTTAAGGTTGATACTCAACACATTATTGAACAAAATTTTATTCACATTATATCTGTTACAAAATCTTCTATGATTTTAACATCTGTATGTGGGAGATTTTGAAGACAGCCTCATAGTAACAACAGGTCTCTTTGCAGGAAATGATTGTACTCTTATCCTTTTCATAAAATAATCTACCCAAATTTTTTTCTTAGTTAAAATTTTATTCAATAGAATTAAGAATTCATTTCAATCTTATAACAAACAAAAATCTAAAACAAAATAAAAATAATGGAACACACATACTTTATTGATAAATGTCTTGATAATATATATGTTTATAATATAAAATGAACATAATATTTATTAATATAATAGGCAGACTTGTTTTTCTGTACAAAATTCTCAAAACAAGCTGTCATTGATAAGACTGCTATTCACAATTCTTTTTCATTTAATAATTGAGATAGATATTGTTTATTATACAGTAGAAAAATTCCATTTCACACAAATAAAAATTACAAATGGTTGTTAAATTTGTATTACTTTGATAAAACAAAGAATGCTTAATTTATCCACAGGCCAAAAAAATATGATTTTCAAGTTCAAATGTTTGTTTTAACAAGTTTATTAATTATACTTCTTTGAATGAATTAACACCAAACATATATTCATCTATGACAAATGGATCCTCTATCCATTTATAACTGGAAAACTCAATATCCATTGAGCTCTGTCAGTGCAGAGTCCAACAAAATCATCTCACATCATATCATTTTCATTTTTTTACATGTCAGTTTAATGAAAATTTCTTTTCATTTGACATAGCCATCAATAAGTTTGCAAATTTCCTTAACATCAATTTCAACAACACAAAAATACACACATATTTATATATAACCTATATTACATGCATGATAGCATTAATATCAACATTTCCCCACAATATAGGTTAAGTCCACACTTCCTCCTTCCCTGCAACAGAGATTAGTTTTACCTAAAAGAAGTAAAAACAATCCCAAGACCTGATTGACCCCTGTTTCCCTATTTCAGATTCCTGATCATCATAGGGCATTAAAGTTTACCCACAAGCAGTGGTGATCCCTCTGACTTAATGGAAGACCATGTGAATTATCATATCTTTCATCACATCCTACTCTGATAACCAGATAACTAGAGAAACTAAGTGACTGTAAACTTCTTTTTTTTTTTTTTTGGCTTTTTGTTGAGGCAATTGGGGTTAAGTGACTTGCCCAGGATCACACAGCTAGGAAGTGTCTGAGACTCAAGTGTCAAATCTGTTTGAACTCAGGTCCTCCTGACTTCAGGGCTGGTGCTCTAACCACTACACCACCTAGCTGCCCCCCCCTTTTTTTTGTGACTGTAAACTTCTTACTTATCCTTGACAAGTCAGTGCAAAATACATAATTACTGACTGTACATTGTATCATTTTATCCCAATATTTAGCCTAAACTAAGAGGATATTAATATTATATTAGAGCTACTATAAACTGTATGTATGTACATAGGCATGCATGCGTGGGTATATGTATGTATATATATGTGTGTGTACATACAAACACATAAATATACATGTATACATTATATATGCATATATCTACATATATGTATGTTATATTCGGGGCCTGCTGTAATTCAGATTGGTCCTATGATTTTGCCCAAGGGTTAAAGAAAAATGAGGCATTAATGGAGCATTCAAAGTAACTAAAACCATGATGACAATATATAAAAAGCATAGTTCCTACAGTTTAAAAAGCTTCAGATAAAATAGTAACAATGATCTGCTTCTGCATTTACAATAGCAACTAACACCATTAGGTCAGAAAGGTATCTTCATAGAACAAAGGTGTCCAACATCAACTGCACAAAAGTTGGTTCTTTTTAAGCTTCAGGCAAAATGACAACTGACTTGAAAGGACTATCCCAGGTTACAATAAGCATGCTGTTTCTACTACAAAATGTAATAAAATGAGTTTCTTTAACCACATCTGTTGCTTCATCTACTTGTGATGCAAAATACGCAGATTTTAATTTCTCATTTAAATGATCTCAAAAGTTTTTATATAAAGGCAATTCTACTTTCTATCCAGTTATCTGGAGGTAGAGCCATTTGAAGTTGCTTTATATATAATTCACCAAATAATATTTTGACCATGCTTTAACAGCTATAAATAGGAACATTCATGTTACTGAATGAAGCTTTTTACACTTACTAATTCTGTAAACAGTTATATGTGATATAAGAAATACTTTGGTTATTATAGGTTTTTTAAAATTTGTTATTGCTTATTAAAAGTATCCCATTTTCATTGGAAAAAAATACCTTGCCTTATCAACAACTTCTGCATATATTTTTTCCTCACACATAGACTTTATTTTTATTTATTTATTTTTATTAAACTTTTTATTTTTCAAAACATATGCATGGACAATTCTTCAGCATTGGCCCTTGAAAATTAATTTTAAAAAATGCAAATGAGGGTGGCCTAGCTGTACCAGATCTAAAACCATATTATAAAGCAGTGGTCATCAAAACCATTTGGTACTGGCTAAGAAATAGAGTAGTGGATAAGTGGAATAGGTTATGTTCATAGGACAAAATACTCAATGACAATAGTAACCTAGTGTTTGATAAACCCAAAGACCCCAGTTTTTGGGATAAAAACTCACTATTTGACAAAAACTGCTGGGAAAATTGCAAACTAGTATGGAAGAAACTAGGCATTGACCCACAACTAACACCATATACCAAGATAAGGTCAAAATGGATTCATGATCTAGGCATAAAGAATGATATTATAAACAAATTAGAACAATGTAGGATGGTTTACCTCTCAGACCTGTGGAGGGGAAAGTAATTTGTGACCAAAGAAGAACTAGAGATCATCATTAATCACAAAATAGATAAGTTTGACTATATCAAGCTAAAAAGTTTTTGTACAAACAAAATGAATGCAGACAAGATTAGAAGGGTAGCAATAAACTGGGGGAAAAATATATATATATATATATATATATTTTTTTTTAAAGCTTTTTATTTGTATAACATATGTATGGATAGTTCCCCAGCATTGATCTTTACAAAGCTTTCCATTACAAATTTTACCCCCAGTCCTCTCCCCTCCCCTAGATGGCAGGAAGTCCACTACATGTTAATAATGTTGAAATATTTGACAAGTTGTGCAAGAAAAATCCTACCTATAAGAAAAAAAAAGAAAATCAGAGAAAGGAAACACAATGCAAGCAAACCTCAATAGAGAGCATGAAAATGTTATTTTGTGGTCCATATTTCATATCCCTCTCTCTGGGTGTATATGGTCTTCTTCAGTGAACAATTGGAACTGGTTTGAGACAATTCTTTGTTGCAGAGAGCCATGTCCATCAGAATTGATCATCATGTAATATTGTTGTTGCTGTGTATAATGATCTCCTGGTTCTGCTCGTTTCACTCAGCATCAGTTCATGCAAGTCTCTCCAGGCCTCTCTGAAATCGTCCTGCTGGTCATTTCTTACAGAGCAATAATATTCCATAACATTCCTATACCATAATTTATTCAGCCACTCTCCAATTGATGGGCATCCCTTCAGTTTCCAGTTTCTAGCCACTACAAAAAGGGCTGCCACAAACATTCTTGCACATGTGGGTCCCTTTCCCTCCTCTAAGATCTCTTTGGGATATAGGCCCAATAGAAACACTGCTGGGTCAAAGGGTATACACAGTTTGATAACTTTTTGAGCATAGTTCCAAATTGCTCTCCAGAATGGCTGGATCAGTTCACAGTTCCACCAACAATGTATTAGTGTGGGAAAATATTTTTACATTCAAAGGTTCTGATAAAGGCCTCATTTCTAAAATATATAGAGAATTGACTCAAATATATAAGAATTCACGCCATTCTCCAATTGATAAATGGTTAAAAGATATGAACAGACAATTTTCAGATGAAGAAATTGAAACTATTTCTAGTCACATGAAAAGGTGCTCCAAATCACTATTGATCAGAGAAATGCAAATTAAGACAACTCTGAGATACCACTACACACCTGTCAGATTGGCTAAGATGACAGGAAAAGATAATGACGAATGTTGGAGGGGATGTGGGAAAACTGGGACACTGATACATTGTTGGTAGAAATGTGAATGGATCCAACCATTCTGGAGAGCAACTTGGAACTATGCTCAAAGAGTTATCAAACTGTGCACACTCTTTGACCCAGCAGTGTTTCTACTGGGCCTATATCCCAAAGAGATCTTAGAGGAGGGAAAGGGACCCACATGTGCAAAGATGTTTGTGGCAGCCCTTTTTGTAGTGGCAAGAAACTGTAAATTGAAAGGATGCCCATTAATTGGAGAGTGGCTGAATAAATTATTATATATGAATGTCATGGAATATTATTGTTGTGTAAGAAATGACCAACAGGATGATTTTAGAGAGGCCTGGAGAGACTTGCATGAACTGATGCTGAGTGAAATCAGCAGAACCAGGAGAACATTATACACAATAACAAGACTATACGATGATCAATTCTGATGGACATGGTTCTCTTCAGCAATGATGTGATTCAAACCAGTTCCTATTGTTCAGTAATGAAGATAGTAATATACATCCAGAGAGAGACCTGTGGGAACTGAGTACGGACCACAACACAGCATTTTAACGCTTTCTGTGAATATTTCCATGCATTTTGTTTTCCTTCTTAGGTTGTTTTTTTTCTTCTCTCTTTCTAGATCTGATGTTTCTTGTGCAGTAAGATAACTGTATAGATATGTATACATATATTGGATTTGTCATATAATTTATCATATTTAGCATGTATTAGATTACCTGTCATCTAGGGGTGGGGGTGGGGGGAAGGAGGGGAAAAGCTTGGAACAAAAAAAAAAGTTTTGCAAAGGTCAATGTAGAAAAATCACTCATGTTTTGTAAATAAAAAGCTTTTAATAAAAAAAAAGTGTCTCTGATACATTGTTGGTGGAAGTGTGAACGGATCCAACCATTCTGGAGAGCAATTTGGAACTATGCTCAAAAAGTTATCAAACAGTGCATACCCTTTGACCCAGCAGTGTCTCTACTGGGCCTATATCCCAAAGAGATTTTAAAGGAGGGAAAGGGACCCACATGTGCAAAAATGTTTGTGGCAGCCCTTTTTGTAGTGGCAAGAAACTGGAAATTGAAAGGATGCCCATCAATTGGAGAATGGCTGAATAAATTATGGTATATGAATGTTATGGAATATTATTGTTCTGTAAGAAATGACCAACAGGAGGATTTCAGAGAGGACTGGAGAGACTTGCATGAACTGATGCTGAGTGAAATCAGTAGAACCAGGAGAACATTATACACAGCAACAAGACTATACGATGATCAATTTTGATGGACATGGTTCTCTTCAACAATGATGTGATTCAAACCAGTTGTTCAGCGATGAAGATAGTCATATACATCCAGAGAGAGGCCTGTGGGAACTGAGTGTGAACCACAACACAGCATTTTAACGCTTTCTGTGAATATTTCCATGCATTTTGTTTTCCTTCTTAGGTTGTTTTTTCTTCTTCTCTTTCTAGATCTGATGTTTCTTGGGCAGTAAGATAACTGTATAGATATGTATACATGTATTGCATTTGTCATATAATTTATCCTATTTAGCATGTATTAGATTACCTGTCATCTAGGGATGGGGGTTGGGGGGAAGGAGGGGAAAAGCTTGGGAAAAAAAGTTTTTGCAAAGGTCAATGTAGAAAAATCACTCATATGTTTTGTAAATAAAAAGCTTTATATATTAAAAAAATAAATAAATAAATTTTTTAAAAAAGTGTCTGAAGCTGCATTTGAATTCAGGACATCATGATTTCAAGCCTGACTCTTTATCCTCTATGCACTCTATCTCCCCAAAATGCTATATAATTTTCACTT
This sequence comes from Myrmecobius fasciatus, assembly GCA_023553655.1. Taxonomy (NCBI): domain Eukaryota; kingdom Metazoa; phylum Chordata; class Mammalia; order Dasyuromorphia; family Myrmecobiidae; genus Myrmecobius; species Myrmecobius fasciatus. The sequence goes on from JAJPUD010000880.1 coordinate 286,499, forward strand.
ACTATTATTATTGACTTATATAAAATCATAAATAAATGAACTTGTTCCATGTGAAAAACAAAACAAAACAAAACATTGGCCCTTGCAAAACCATGTTCCAATTCCCCTCTCCCCTTTCCCCCACGCCCTTCCCTAGATGGGAGTCCAATATAGGTTAAATATAGTAGAAATATAAGTTAAATCCAATATATGTATACATATTTATACAATTATTGTGCTGCAGAAGAAAAAAAAAGAGAAGCAAAATAAAATGCAAGCAAACAATAACAAAAAGTGAAAATGCTATGTTGTGAATCACACTCAGTTCCCACAGTCCTCTCTCTGGGTGTAGATGGCTCTCTTCATCACTGAACAATTGGAACTAATTTGAATCATCTCGTTGTTGAAGAGAATCATGTCCATCAGAACTGATCATCATATAATCTTCTTGTTGCCATGTATGATTTCCTGGTTCTGTTCATTTTATTTAGCATCAGTTCACTGCATATACATTTTTAAGATTTCATTTTAATTTATTAGGTTTCATGTTATCTGCAGCTAAACCATTTGTACAAACTTTGGTAATTTTTCTCTAGCAGTCTTCTCTACTAATGTATTTGTGGGCTGAATAAAACAAGCAAAACTAAGAGAACAATTTATATATTGACTACACTATGACAACTTTAAAATACTTAAGAATTTTTATCAGTCCAATAACTAACTACAAACCTTCTGATGGAGATAAAGAATAAAAGAGAGAGAAGTTCATACATGGCTTGTGAGATTTATTTTGTGTTATGGAGATTATTTTAGGCAAGGGAGCTTTGTATTGTTTTTAATCCAGGGGAGGAATATAGGTGGAATGGGTAGTGAGTGATAGTAACAAAGCTTTAAAAAATCTGAGAAAAAAAAAAGAAAGTTCAGGAGGCATACAAACTGGACAACTTTGAAAATAACATGCTGGATTTATTACATACATTTTAAAGAGATAAGCTGTTTATAGGAGAGTTTAGGTATTTCACATTCTTTATATACAGAAATGTTTATGTTAATTGATGCATGTTAAGTACACAATAAAATTTTTAATTATTTTAATAAATAACGGTACTTACATAGCATATACTTTGAGGCAATTACCGAAACACCAACTTGTCTTGATAAGTCAGGTCCCTAGAGCTCTACTACCATGTCTCCTGAGGATGTTAGAAGTATCTTTGAGGGTTTAGGAAGTGTTTTTTATGTGCAGTTTTCATTTCCTGCCATGATTATCAGCTGAGAATCACTTAATCACTAGAAAAATAGATTTCATTGAAGTAGAACAGGTCAAAAGTCTATGATGCACTCTCCAACCAGTAACTTAATAGTCCAGAGAAAAATAGGTTCAATCTTAAAGAACACATATGACAGAGGGGTAACTCAAAGCTTTTTGTTGCTGGAAAATCCATTTTTCCACTTCAAGGAGTACTCAAAAAGTTTCCTTTAGGAATGATTTCAGTCAGTGAGTCAATAAGCATTTATTAGGTTCTGAAGTTAAGAAAGGCACAAACAATCCCTGATCCCCATTTTTTGTTGTCATTGTTGTTCTTATTAGTTTTGTTATTTTAGTCAGGTGCAACTCTTCATGATCCCATTTGGGGTTTTATTGGCAACGGTACTGGAGTGGTTTGCCACTCCTTTCTCCAGCTCATTTTATAAATGAAAAACTGAGGCAGGTGAGAATTTTACCACTGAACCACCCAGGCAAGGTGTTCTGTTGTCTACATAACTATGTATAAATGAGACATATAACAAAGAAATTGGAAATGATCTCAAAGGTAAGGCAATAACATTAAGTAGGAACTGGAAAGCCTTATTGCTGAAGATAGATTTTCTGAGAATTGAAAGAAGCCAGAGAAGCCAGGAGATGGAGATAAAGAGGAAGAGAATTCTAGGTATGGAGAAGTGGGCAGTAAAAATGCACAGAGCTGATATGACAGAGAACCTTATCAGAGGAGCAGGCTATTGGATTTCCTTATATAATGGAAAATGGAATAGAAAGGAAGGAGGGGGGCTAGGTTTTGAAGGGCTTTAAAAACAAAACCAAGAATTTTATATTTGATCTTGGAGAATAGAGACTTGCTGGAATTTGTTAAACAAGAAGATGACATGGTCAAATCTGAGCTTTAGCAATATTACATTGATAACTGATGTGAAGATGCACTAGAGTGGGGAGAGATTTAAAGTAAGAAAGAAACCAAAAAGCTATTGTAATAGTCCAAGCACAAATTGATGAGGGACTTCAATAGGGTGGAAGAGAGGGTCAGAAGAGAGAAGGAGACATATATGAGAGACATTTCAAAGGTAGAATAGATTTAGCAACTATTGGATGTGAAGTGCAATGAGAGAATGAGGAGTCAAGGATGAAATAGAAGTTTTAAACCTCAGTGATTGGGACCTTCGTCGTAATAGGAAAATTAGGAAGCAAGAAGGGTTTGAGGAGAGGAGAACAAGTTTAGCTTTTGATATGTTTGGTTTAATATATATTATATATTAGGATGCTCAGTTTGAGATGTTCAGTAGAAAGCTGAAAATGCAAGACTGGAAGTCAGAAGTCAAAGAATAAATTTGAGAATTATTTGCATGGACACCTACAGTTAGTGGATGATATAGCTTCTTTGCTGTTTTTGGTTTGGTTTGGTTTGTTTTTATGTAGAATTATGAATCTGTGTGTAGCTGGCCCTTGACTTTTGATACAGACACTACTAGTTGATTCTTGACTTCTGATATAAACACTGCTACCAGTTATTGCTGTTCAAAAAATAATTCTAGTATGCTAATGGGAAATCTACAGAACTCTAAAATTTATAAGGTTCTCCTCTGGCCAAGACAGGAACATGAGGAAACCAAAGATATAGCTAAAGTGCTCTCACCCCTTCGCCAAGGAACTCCTTGTGATGGGAAAGTAGATAAAATGATCTCTCCTTGTAATCTCTATGAATAACTTCAATTTTTCAACTAGTTTAATATTTTATAGATGTCTCCTATAGCTTGACCAAGTTCCCTTATGCTATCCCATACACTCTTTCTGTTCCCATCACTTCACTGCATCCAAGATTTCATACTTAATTTCACACTTAATCAAAGATGTTAGATTGAGAATTGCCTTCACTTTGTTAAGGTGTCAAGGTACCTCCTTATCACTTGAAGTCAGGTGGGGTAACTTGATTAATTTACTTAATCAATATCTGATACATTTGTGAATCCCCATGACAAATATAATACATCATCTTATTTTCTGAATTTGAGAGGTTTTTAAAAAAAATTTCTATATATCTCCTATTTAAACTGTCTCTATTGTCTTTGTCTGTAAATGATTCCCAGTTCTATTTATATAGTTCTAGCCTCTCTCCTCAACCCCAGTCCTAAATCACCAACTGCCTCCTAGACATTTCAAATGGATGGTATATAGGCATATTAAACTCAGTATCTTAAAAACAGAATTAATTATCTTTCCTCTAAAAATTCTACCCTCATCAGAACTTCTCTCTTACTATCTAGGCCACCTTTCAGTCACCCAGGTATCCATCCAAGATATTATTCTCAATTCCTCTATCTTGCTCATCTTACAAATTCAATCAGTTTCAAAATTGTCATTTTTTTCTTTGTATTGTATTGTATATGTCTTGTATTGTATATATCGTGTATTGTCCTTCCCCCTCCCCCCATTCACTTAGGCCCTGTCCTAGTTTAGGCCCTACATCTTTTTCACTAGCCTTTTTTGTTTTAAAAGTTTTATCAGGGAGGGTTCTGGGGGTAAAATTTGTAATGGAAAGCTTTGTAAAGATCAATGCTGGGGAACTACCCATACATATGTCATACAAATAAAAAGCTTTAATTAACAACAACAACAACAACAAAAAAGTTTTATCAGTTGCATTGTTGGTGGAACTGTGAATGGATCCAACCATTCTGGAGAGCAATTTGGAGCTATGCTCAAAAAGTTATCAAACCGTGCATACCCTTTAACCCAGCAGTGTTTCTATTGGGCCTATATCCCAAAGAGATCTTAGAGGAGGGAAAGGGCCCCACATGTGCAAGAATGTTTGTGGCAGCCCTTTTTGTAGTGGCTAGAAACTGGAAACTGAATGGATGTCCATCAATTGGAGAGTGGCTGAATAAATTATGGTATATGAATGTCATGGAATATTATTGCTCTGTAAGAAACGACCAGCAGGACGATTTCAGAGAGGCCTGGAGAGACTTGCATGAACTGATGCTGAGTGAAGTGAGCAGAACCAGGAGATCATTATACACGGCAACAACAATACTATATGATGATCAATTCTGATGGACGTGGCTCTCTTCAACAATGAAATGTCTCAAACCAGTTCCAATTGTTCACTGAAGAAAACCATATACACCCAGAGAGGGAAATGAAATATGGACCACAATGTAACATTTTCATGATCTCTATTGACATTTGCTTGCATTGTGTTGCCTTTCTCTGATTCTTTTTTTCTTGTAGATAAGATTTTTCTTGCACAACAATGATAAGTGTGGAAATATGTATATATATATTCGATTTGTCAAGTATTTTAACATAATTAACATGTAGTGGATATCCTGCCATCTAGGGGAGTGGTGGGGAGTAGGGGGGAAAATTTTGTAACAGAAAGCTTTGTAAGGGTTAATGTTGAAGAATTACCCATACATATGTTTTGCAAATAAAAAGTTTTAATTAAAAAAAATAAAAAAAAGTTTTATCAGTGTTCTTTTGTTTTTACATGAATGCAATCTTCATGAGAATACTCTTAGAACAAAGTAAAATACTCAAGTAAAACTGAAAATACAGTGACTTCCTTTGAAGGTACTTGCAACATTTCACATGTGTAGCATGCACTTTACCCCTCTGTTTCTAAAAAATTGCCAGTTTTATATTAGAAATGTATTTTCAGGCTGCATGAGCAGCAAGATGGAAAACTAGATATTTTCTCTGATCCCCACAAACTCCTGATACTCTATAAAACAAAAAATATGCAACAAAAATATAGCCACTTCATATCTCTTGTCTAAAACATCCAGAATTCAAAAGGTTTTTAAAGCATGAACTAACGCTTATTGACCCTGAGTTCATCCTGCACCTTCTCCTACCTTTCAATTACTGACATCAAAGCTGCAATCACAAACCCAAGAATACTACCAGGCTTAAAATAAAACCCATTCTTGCAACCTGTTCCTCCCTACTTTTTTCCAATGCTTATTGAGACCCTGTCTTCAGGCTGCAGAAGTTTGCTTAGGGATTGAACCTTTCAGGAACCAAAACCCTTCAGGAACAAAAGCCTGCTGAAACTACACCAGAACTGCAAAGCTCTGAACTGCCAGTGCCAGATCAGAGAACTGAGGAACAGGATAAGACAATGTGCACGTAGGAGGCTGTGCAATACTCCACTAAGTCTGAGGAAAGATCCCAATCTCCAGCTAGTCAGTTGGGGTATACATCTAAGCTGGTGAACCATGAATTGCCTGTCCATTGTGGGTTGACACTTTGAGATCCAACCTCCAAAGAAACCACAATCACAGGAGGTGAAGTAAGTGATAAAGAAAATAAGGGGGAAGAGGGAAAGACTGAAAGTACCAAAGATTACAGGAAGAAGAAAGCTCAAAGCTTTTGATCTGATAAATCAACAGGAAAACCAGTAACCACAGAAGGAAACATGACCTTCAAATCTAATAAATAATTTGTGATATCTATGAATAAATACTACAAAACAAAGAAAAATATAGCATTTTATGAGACAAAGGACTTTGTGGACCTTGATAGTAAAACAACATGCCGTTCCTGAGTGTTTTAAAAGAGAAAGAGAATTACGAGAGGAATTTATGACCTGCAAAGCAAAAATAAAGAGCAGAATTAAAAACAAACAAAAAAAAATCTAGAATCTGCAATACCAAGCTTCATTAAAGAAATAAAAGAACAATAGACTGGGAATACAAATGCAAGAAGTGAAAGGCAATGTAGAAGAAGAAAAGTGTGTGTGGGTGTAGGTATGTGTATGTATATAGGTGTGTATTATCTCACACTGATCTCAAAGCTAGGATGTATAGAGACAATCTAAGGATCATAAATCTCTCATATTCTTAATAATTAGATAAATCAGGCAAGATCACTTTAAAATACTACCTTATAATTTCTAAATTGAGAAAAATATTCAGCAGATGATAAAATTTCATTTTAGAAGGGCCATAGAGGGGACTATTTGGTAAGATTTGTTTGATTTGGCAAAAACTTTTTGAAAAACACTGACAATATAAAACAAAAATTCCAAAGCTAACACAATCATTAACCCAATGACTTTAAAACCCCATAAATCAATTAACCCATTTCTAAGACATTATCAAGAAGATAGCATTATCATTAAAAGGAGGAAAGGACCTATTTGTCCAAAAATAAAAATATCTGCTTTGTTTGTAACAGCAAAAAATGGAAGGTGCTTATATATTCAATGATTGGAAAGTGAATTAATGGATGAATAAATCATTGTATATTACTATAATAGAATATCAAAAAATAGTAAGTACTATTAGATTATTAATATGAAGTATACATGCAAATATAAAGAATATAAGGTAACATGAATGTGTGTACATACATATACATATGTACACATACATATATATGCATGATATAACTAGGATAGACAAGGATAAGATATCAAATAATTAGAATCTCACAGCAACCAACTAGCATTTTACTTCACCAGATACATCACTATTACATCAAGAATTCTTTTTTCCCCTTGTTTCCTTGTTTGTTTTTTTTATTTAAAAAAATAAGAAAAAAGGAAAACAAAAAAGGAATGCAAAACAAAATAAAACAAAAGAGGACATTGTCATGTGCCTAGCAGAACATCAGAGAGGATTCAAAATATATAACAACAAATTACTAGTTCAAGAAAATATAATATTAGTAGAAGAAATTATATTTATGAGTGTAAATTGTTCTTTGATTCTCTACTGCACACCTTATTTACTTTATTCTTTTTTCCTCTTTTCATCTCCCCTAAGCTACAGTTAAGTAAAGATATATTTATATAGATATATACATAAACACACACACACACACACACACACACATCTTTCCTTTAATTAAATTCTGCTCCATAACTTGCCTTGCCATTATTTAGCCTCCTTCCCCTGAAGGATCCCTTCCCATCCACCCATAGATGTAGTGTTGCCTATTGAATCCACTCCCAAAGTGACTAGGTTTTCAGAACTATGAGCTTTCCTCTTCTCTAATGCCTCAGTGTCTATTCTTCTTCTGTATTTCCTTTGTATAACATGATTACTATTTTTACCTTAACTCTGTCCCAATCTTTCTTTTGAGCTACTCTATTTTTTTTTTTTTTTTTGCTGAGGCAATTGAAGTTAAGTGACTTGCCCAGGGCCACACAGCTAGGGAATGTTAAGTGTCTGAGATCAAATTTGAACTCAGGTCCTCCTGTCTTCAGGGCTGGTGCTCTCTATCCACTGCGCCTTGTAGTTGCCTCGAGCTATTCTATTGTTGATGTCAATCTTAAACACATGGTATATACTTTCCATGTTAAAAAAAAAAAGAAAAACAAAAACAATTTGTCCATTGAGTTTCTTGAAATTGATCTTTGATCTTGGTCTTATATGTTAAATTTTCTATTAAGTTCAGGTTTAGTTGATAGAAAGTCCTGAAAATCTGCAAGTTCATTAAGCGTCCATTTTTTTTTCATTCAATAGTATAGATAATTTTGCTGGATATATATTTTTGACTTCAGGCCTAGTTCTTTTGATGGTCAGTAGGTATAATTCCAGGATCTGAGATCTTTTATTGTGGCTGCTGATAAGTCCTGTATAATTCTAATTGTAGTTCCAATGTATTTGAAATGTTTTTTTCTTGCTTCTTGAAAAATTTTCTCTTTGATCTGGGGGTTTCAAAATTTTGACAATAATATTCCTATGTGTTTTCCAGAAAGGATATTGTTGAGGTGGTGATCAATGGATTTTTTTTCTGTTTCTACTTTCCCCTCCTGTTCTAAAACTCCAGGACAATTTTCTTGGATTATTTCTTGCATTATTGTGTAAAGGATCTTGTTTTGGTCATAATTTTCAGGCAGTCCAATTATTCTTATATTTTCTCTTCTTGATCTGTTCCACAGATCTGTTATTTTTCTTATATTTCATATTCTGTTCTATTCTTTTCATTCTTTATAATCTGTTGTTATTTTTTGGTCTCTCATCTGGCTTCACTGGCTTCCCTTTGCCCAATTCTAATTTTCAAAGAGTTATTTTCATCTTTGAGACTTGAACTCCTTTTCTAGTTTTTTTTTTCATAATCTTGTTTTACTTGGATTTTTTTTTTACTTCAGTGTCCTCCTCTGAAGATGAACCCCAGTCTTCCCTATTCCTATAGTAAGTTTCTTCTTTGCCAGTTCATTTTTTTTTAAATAAGAGATATTAGTGTAAGTACCTCTAATCATGAGGTGAAGAGATGGAGCTTCAAGTTTTATTTCAGCTCTTCTCTCTGACCTGAAATCCCAAACCAAGCTCCAACCCCTCCAGCAAGTACCCATAACCAGCAGCATCCCTGCCCCATTGCTTCTATATTTGTGGGTGTGCTGGTTCCTTCTCCCCCAGGACCATGTCTCCAAGCACAGCTGGGGCTGGTATTTGGATCAGCAGAAGTTCACTCAGTCTTCCCAGACACAGACCCCTACTCCACAAATATTCTAGGAGATGAAAGTTTCTGTGGCTCCTGCTGAGGCTCCAGCTAAACTCAGCTAGCCCCAGGGATCCCCACCTTGGTGTTTCTTCAAAGTTAGCTTGGGGGTGCTTGCCCATCACGAGTTAATCCCTAGGTCTTTCTTCAGATCTTCTCAGGTTGTACTTGTAGGACCCCTGTTCTGTCCCAAATCTTCTTGATTTTTCACCAGTATGTGTACACCCTGAGGTACAAATTTATTCTATCTGTGGAGGAAATTTAGAGAGCTTGAAATTTACCAAACTATTCCACCATCTTCCTAGAATCCTCTCATGATGAATTCTTAACTAGGAATCTGATTTATTTAGTCTCTAACTCAACTTGTTCATTTCTCTTTCTTTGCCTCCCTTCCATGTTTGAATTATCCGTCTTCACTCAATACTATAATTTAAGCTATTTAATTGGATTCGACTTGTTAAAGCAGACACATTATTTATATAACACAAACTATATATTATATATACAGCTACCAGAATTCCTTCCTTCCTAAAACAGAAACTTCTTTTAGCTAGAGTCCAGCTTCCCTTTTTTATAGTCATCCAGCCTCCACATGGGAAAAGTCAAAAGATGCTAAGGTCTTTTTTATAGACTTGCCTTCTAATGAAACTGAACATAAGCAATAAGTTCTCAACTGGAATAGAATGTATTGTAGAAATTATGGAGATTTTCCTTCTCACAGATGTACAGGCCAACAGAAAAAGAAGATTGCTCTTCCAGGGTCTCATGATCTTTGGTCAACCAACCCAGAATTCTGAATCAGAGTGTGCTTGTATCTCTATCTGTCCCTAAACCCCCATTTTGAACCTATATGTTGCTAAAATATCTCAGAAACTAATTCCTATATGGTGCCATCTGATTATCACAACTTTAATATTGACAGGAAGGGAATCCCAGGGAAATGGGAAACATGTACCTCAATCATATTTCCCTTAGTCTCTTTCACCTTCAAAATTCATGCACCCAGCAACGTCCATGAATTTCACATCTGCCCTTCTGGGACAGTCTTAGATGAGAAAAGGGCTGATCAAACTGTGTGAGATTAGCATAACACTGGGAAAGAGACTAGAATTCACTTATTAATTTTTTTTAAATTAAAGCTATTTATAAAACATATGCATAGGTAATTTTTTTTAAACAATGACTCTTGCAAAGCTTTCTGTTACAAATTTTTCCCTCCTACCCCTTATTCCCTCCCCTAGATGGCAGGGAGTCTAATACATGTTAATTATGTTAAAATATTTGGCAGATCGAATATGTGTGTACATATTTATACAGTTATCTTGCTCTATAGGTAAAAAAACAAAAACAAAACCAAAACAAAACAAAACAAAAAACCTGAGAAGGAAAACATAATGTAAGCAAAAATCAACAGAGAGTGTGAAAATGCTGTGTTGTGGTCCAGACTCAGATACCACAGGCCTCTCCCTGGGTATATATGGCTTTCTTCATCATTGAACAACTGGAACTGATTTGAAACATCTCATTGTTGAAGAGAACCTTCAGAATTCCTTCAGAATTGATCATCGTATAGTCTTATTGTTGTTGTATACAATGATCTCCTGATTCTGTTGATTTCACTCAGCATCACTTCATGCAAGTCTCTCCAGGCCTCTCTGAAATCATCCTGCTGGTCGTTTCTCACAGAACAATAATATTCCATAACATTCATATACCATAATTTATTCAACCATTCTCCAATTGATGGGCATCCATTCAGTTTCCAGTTTCTAGCCACTACAAAAAGGGCTGCCACAAACATTTTTGCACATGTGAGGCCCTTTCCTTCCTTTAAGATCTCTTTGGGATATAAGCCCAATAGAAACACTGCTGGGTCAAAGGGTATGCACAGTTTGATAACTTTTTGAGCATCGTTCCAAATTGCTCTCCAGAATGGCTGGATCTGTTCACAGTTCCACCAACAATGTATCAGTGTCCCAGTTTTCCCACATCCCCTTCAACATTCGTCATTATCTTTTCTTGTCATCTTAGCCAATCTGACAGGTGTGTAGTGGTACCTCAGAGTTGTCTTAATTTGCATTTCTCTGATCAGTAGTGATTTGGAGCACCTTTTCATATGACTAGAAGTAGTTTTAATTTCATCATCTGAAAATTGTCTGTTCATATCTTTTGGCCATTTATCGATTGGAGAATGAGTTGGAATTCACTTATTAAATCAAAATGAGAACAGAAGAGCCAAAAGAGAATATAAATTGACCACAATTCTATAAGAAAAATAAAAGCCAAAAGTAATGGAACCTCAGATAGTATTGGAAGAGATCACAGAAAACATTTTCTATTATTAATTTGTTCCTATCTGATAACATGTTTAGGGTTTCATGTATCATTTTAGTCCTTCATCCTGTATATTTGGTTATTTAATTTTATTCATGGTTGTTAATTTTATGAGAACATTTTAATAGGATTTTATTTTTCTTAATGCATGCAAAGATAGCTTTCAATATTCTCATTTTTCCCCAACATGCCAACAACTGTGTACATATAAGATAAAATGGGGATAATAGGGAAGCCTCTAGAATTAAGGACAATTAGGAAAAACTACTTGCAGAAATGAGATTTTAGCTGAGACCTGACTGAAGCTAGGGAAGACAGGAAACATAGATGAAGAAGGAGAGCATACTGAGCATGGAGTATATATAGCAAAAATGTGTGGGGCTAGAAGATGAGAGAATTTGGGGAGAGGAGCAGCAAGGATGCTATAGTCACTATACTATAGACTACATGGAGGAGAGTAAGTTCTTCTTTCTAAAATACTGGAAATATAGGAAGGAGGCAGGTTATGAAGAACTTTTAAAAGTCAAACAGAACCCATATGTGTCAAAAGCAAAAGTTGAACCCAGCACTTCTACTTCTGAGGTTAGCTTTTTTTTTTTTTTTTTTGGTGATCCACCAATATTGTTTTTATTATGCATGACTTTCTCCAATATATTTTCTCAAGATAAATTGCTGACAAAATATATCACCACTAACATTCTCTGGAGATCACCATTTCTTTTTTTTTTTTTAATTTTATTTTATTTGCAAAACAAGTATGGGTAATTCTTCAACATTAACCCTTACATAGCTTTCTGTTACAAATTTTTCCCCCCAACTCCCCACCCCTCCCCTAGATGGCAGGATATCCACTACATGTTAATTATGTTAAAATAGTTGGCAAATCGAATATATGTATACATATTTCCAAACTTATCATTGTTGTGCAAGAAAAATCGTATCTACACAAAAGACATATCAGATAAAGGAAACACAATGTAAGCAAACATCAATCAAGAGTATGGGAATGTTATGTTGTGGTCCACATTTCACATCTCTCTCTCTGGGTGTATATGGCTTTCTTCAGTGAACAATTGGAAGTGGTTTGAAACATTTCATTGTTGCAGAGAGCCATGTCCATCAGAATTGATTGTCATATAGCATTGTTGCCGTGTATAATGATGGAGATCACCATTTCAAACAAAAATAAAAATAAAATTAAAAACTGGGCATGACAATTTAGGATCATAAGTTAGGATTGACAGCAAAAGTAATAGCAAAGGAGCCCAACTCCTTCTTTTCACAAGAAAGAAAATTAAGTTTCATTTAAATGTATCTCCCCCAAGTCATATAGGTAGTATCTGATGAAGGTAGGATTTAGTTCCAAAGCCAGTAAACATTCTTTCAACAATTCTTTCAACCTCCTCTTTGTCTTCAACCAACAAGAGTTTATTAAGTTATCAGGTACAATGCTAGGTACTTAGGATACGGATAAGATGAACAAAATAATCTCCTACTTAAGTTATATAAAGTATAATGGGGAAGATTATAGAGAAAAATTTCAAAGTTTTCTTTTCTTTTTTTTTTAAATTTCTTTTTTTAATAGGGCAATTTTATTTTATTTTATTTATATTTATATATTTTTTATTAAAACATTTTATTTGCAAAGCATATGTATGGGTAATTCCTCAACATTAACCCTTACAAAGCTTTCTGTTACAAATTTTTTCCCCCCTACTCCCCACCCCTCCCCTAGATGGCAGGATATCCACTACATGTTAATTATGTTAAAATGCTTTACAAATCGAATATATGTATACATATTTCCATACATCATTTTTGTGCAAGAAAAATCATATGTACAAGAAAGAAAAATCAGAGAAAGGAAACACAATGCAAGCAAACATCAATCCAGAGCATGAAAATGTTATGTTGTGGTCCATATTTCACATTTCTCTCTCTGGGTGTATATGGCTTTCTTCACTGAACAATTGGAAGTGGTTTGAAACATTTCATTGTTGAAGAGAACCATGTCCATCAGAGTTGATCGTCATATGGTATTGTTGTTGTCATGTATAATGATCTCCTGGTTCTGCTCATTTCACTCAGCATCAGTTCATGCAAGTCTCTCCAGGCCTGAGGTTAGCTTTTTATCCACAAGTCACATTGTCTTTCATTTTTATTATTCCAATAGGTTCCTAAATGATCTGTCTGCCTATGATCTCTCTTCTTCTCATCTGTCCTATATAATCATTATACTAACCTTCCTAAAACATTTCAATTAACTTTGCTGAAGTAGAAAATAATGAAATGCATACTGATAATAATAATGTTTTCATATGTAATTCTTGGTAAAGTAACACACAAAATGTGTGTGTGTGTGTGTGTGTGTGTGTTTCAGAATTAGGGACCATAGAGGCAGCTAGCTGGTGCTATGGATTTAGAGCATGAGCCCTGGAATCAGGAGGACTTGAGTTCAAATCTGTACTCAGACACTTAACACTACCTGGTTGTGTGATCCTGGGCAAGTTACTTTACCCAAATTACCTTGCAAAAGAAAATAAAAGAAAAGGAACAGAATTAGAGAATGCATTACTTCTTGCTGACATTTTGAAATTGACATCTCAAAATGAAACTGTAGTAATAATTTAAAATTGTTACATTGAATTCAGCCTCAGATACTGACTAGCTCTACCACCTTGCATAAGTCACTTAAATCCTGTTTGCCTCAGTTTCCAAACCTGCAAAATAAGTATAGCAATAGCACTTGCCTCCCGTATCGAATGAGAAAATAACTATGAAGCACTCAGCACAGTGCCTGGAAGAAAGTACTTACTATATTAATGGTAGCTATCATCATCATTATTATTATTATTGTCTAAGCTGTGCTGCTAATTTACTACATTGTTATTTCTCTGAGTTTCATTTACCTCATCTACAAATATAAAGGATTTAATAGATTTCTAATGCCCTGTTTAGCTTAAGAGTCAATAAGTTTTATCAAAGAATCTATGATTATAAGGCCTCATTTCAGGAAAATTTAATTAAAATCAAAAACCACCTTTATTGGGCACTCGTAAGAAACAACACATGCTCTCTGCTCTCTAACAATCTAGTAAAAGAAATAAAACATTTAAGGAAATAACAATACAGAGAAGTATGTAAGTGCCACATGAAGAGTAGAAATAATAGACTCTAGGATTCAGAAACATTAGAAATCACTCTGAGTTAAGTTAAGATGTTATGGGAAGAATGATGAATGATCTTTGCCTAAAAGATGAGAAGGACTTTTAAAAAACTGACATGGTACTTAAGGTATTTAAGGTGGAAAAAAAATGAACAAAAATGTAGATGAAATTTTAGCTGCTGTGTCCTAATCCTTTCCTCACTTTCCCTGCCTCCTCACTAAAACAAAAGGACCTTTTCCATGCATACCTTATCCAAAATAAATCAATCACTTTTCCCATGCATACTTTATTGTCCAAATGTCTGCAAAATCTAATCTGAGATTATCCCATTTTTCTGCTCTCCCCAATTCTCCTGGTTTTGTTTTGTTTTTCTTGTTCCATATATTTTCTCTCTCTATTTTTGATTTACTCTTCTAAAGACTGCTGCTTCCTTTAAGAACAGCCTTTAGGGTACATCCTCTTACCCTAAGTAAATGCCCCAATAAATACACTTGCTTGGGTTGGAGACTGTCTGAGCCTGAATTCTTTCAGAAATTCTTTCAGGTGCAACACATCTCCAATACCCCAAAACCAGGGCATTAGAAAAATGCAAAATATGCTTAGGATATAGTGATTAAACACAATTGGCTGGAGTTCAAAAGATAAATGAATAACAAGGCTAGAACAAAAGGTAAGGGAAAAATTATGGGATTTTAAGAGATTATAAAAAACCAAAAGCCTAAACTATTTGTAATATCTTAGATAGGAAAGCAATGAAATAATATGATAAAATACATGTTTTAGGAAAACTAACATGGTGACTTATGTGGGGTGGATTAAAAGAATGGAGGCTCTAAGCAGACAAACCAATTAGGAGGCTACTATAATTGTTCAGGTATGAGAAAAAGCGTTGGAACCAGGGCAGTGGTGGTGAGAGCGGAGACAAAGAGAATTATGAATAAATATAAAACAGGATTGAATTGAAAAACAGTAGAAAAGAAAAAAAGAGGAGCCAAAAATAAGATTTTAGTGTAGTAGATCGAATGCTGGGGTAGGAATACTGTGGTTAGAATTCCATACTTGACTAGCTTTGTGACTCTTAGCTAAATCTAAGGTTCCACATCTAAATTTATGATCCTATGTTTTCTTCTTATAGATTTCTATATGAAGAGAGTAAGTGTTGTATAGTATAAGACTTCTTAAATTTTTTTTCTACTCAGGACCCCTTTTCATCAGAGAGATTTTTACATGCTCTCAGGTATATAGAATAGATATACAAATTAAACATTTACTGATAATAAATTATAATTTGATGACCCTCCACATTCAGTTATACAATTCTATATGAACTTGTGACCCACAATTTAAGAAACATAGGTAAAGCCCAGGGCATGAATTCAGGAAGCCCCAGGTTATATCCTGTCTCAAACACCTATTAGCTATGTGACTTCAGGCAAATCAAGTCATGCTGGATTTCACTTACTTTATGTGTAAAATGAAGGGGTTGGACTCACTGACCTTCAAGGTCTTGTTTAACCCTAGATCTCTGCTCTTATGACTTGAATTTGAATATTATTAGATAAGAAAATGATACTGCCATTAAGAAAATGGAGGAAATGAGAGGAACAACTAGTTTGGGGAGGAAGATAGTAAATTTAATTTCAATTTTGGACAGTTTGAGCATGAGGTAATGACAGGATATTTAAATGGAAATAGAGTAATAACAGTATTATAAAGATGCTATGCAATGCAAAAAATTAGGTAAATATACTGATTCCCATTTAAAAAATACCAAAGATCTATCATATCCAATTTTTCTAACATTCTTTTTATTTCCTAAATTTCTTCCCCACTTATCTTTCTGTTGATTTCACTCAATGAAAAAAGATATTTTGAAGTAACCTACATCTTTTCCAATATATATCTTTTTTCAAGACAGTTAATTTTTCCTTTAAGTACTTAGATTATCATACTTGGTATTTAAGTATCTATTATTGATATTGTTTAGTCATCTATGGTGCCTTTTAAACATAATGTCATTTCCCTGTTTATCTCTCTTGCCCATATCTGTTTTTAATGTTTCTTTTTCTGAGGTCATGATTGCAATTGCTGCTTTCTTTATATTCAGCTGAGACATAATAGATTTTATTCCAACCCCTCATTTTAACTTTATGGGACTCTTTCTCTTTTAAGTGCTTTTTTTATATATAATAAACTTTCTAATCCATTTGGCCAACTTTGTCTATGTTATGGATCTATTCATCTCAACACTTATAGGTTATTATAATGTTTTATTAATGCATTTTTTACAATATAATCACTTCTCAATAATTTTCTTTACATTGTACTCTCTCTTATAGGGGAAAAAACAAAAAACAAAACCAAACAAAACTGCCAAATACAATGATTTCAATTGACAGTTTGTAATATTTCACACCTAGAGCCTACCACTTCTTTTCTACTATAAGGTAGCATGTTCTAACATCAGTAATGTGGAAATAATCATTGCTCCTTAAGGGCGAAAGCTGTTTTTCATTTTGTTTTTATATTCCTAGCTACTAGCAAGATATTCATCCAAGCATATAATAAATTCTTTATGAATTGAGTTCTGTTATGTTAATGTATACTATTATAGTCAATATGTATATTTTCACAGACCTATATTGTTCTCTTTTTATATTAGTATTTCCCCAATCTTCTCTGAATTATTTGTATTTCTTGTTTTTTACATCAGAGTAGGATTCTATTACATTTAAAAACTTCCTTCCCCGCCCCCCAGCCATTTCCCAGGGTTATTAAGGTTATGTTTCCTTCCAAAATCTTATTATACTCTGTTTTTGAAAAGAAGGACATCAGAACTATCTGCACTTTGCTTTGCTTATAATAATCTAATCTCTTTGTTTTCTTGTTCCAATGATTCTGGGCAATTTTCTTTTGTGATTTATTGAAATGGACCAGAATCCTTGAGAAGTGAAACTTTCTGAAGGTATCTGCCTATGGACCAGTTTGGTCAGAAGGAAGAGGAGAAAGATAAAGCTGTATTGGGATTGTCTGATATCCTCAGGAAGGACCAGAATCCTTGAGAAGTGAAACTTTGTTTATTTTGTGTTACAAAGTACTGTACATATACTGTTACAATTGCTGTAGAATAATTCCATCCCCCCCCCAACCATCATCAGACAACAGAATTTATTAAATGCTTCCTATGTGCCAAAAACTTTGCTAAGGGTTGGGGATAATAAGAAAGAACACATCAGGATATATAATTTATAATTGAACCAGAAAGAAATTTTAAAAGAAGTATCTGGACACAGAGAGATGATCTCTTCTACACTTGTTCAGTAGTGCCCAACTCTGTGACCCCATTTGGGATTTTCTTGGCAAAGTACTGAAGTGGTTTGCAATTTCCTTCTCCAGCTCATTTTACAGATGAGGAAACTGAGGCAAACAGGGTTATGCCACTTGCCAGGGTCATAAAGCTAGTAGGTGTCTGAGAGTAGATTTGAACTCAGGTCTTCCAGTGCTTTATTTTGTTTGTAGAGGTTGCATGCAGTCTTGAATTTGGGGTATTCTGACTTTATTTAATAATGATTCATTGCAGTTTTCTTAGTTCTATTTTCTCCATTTTCATTTTCAGAGTGTCCACTCTTAATGTTTTTTCAGCTTCTCTTCATTAAGAGATATTTCTTCTTTAAATTCTTTTATTAAATTCTTTCTAACAACTCTGAGAATTCCTGTTGCTATTTTAGTCTCTTTTAGGATTTCTAATCATGGTTATTGCAGAATTACTCTTCTTTTGGAAAGTTTTTATTCTCTTAGCATTTTAAAGCACTTTTTATGCACTGAAAAATAATTTTACTAAATTTTTATCAATATAATCATTTTTAATATCACCTTCCCCAAAAGAACCTTTGCTTATTAAAAAAAAATAGTTAAAACAAAATAGCACATTGGCATGTCTCAAAGCCTATACCTCATTCCACATCACCATCAAAATGAAAATCTAATTCCCTTCTAAAAAATAAAAGAATATTTTATCATAGGTCCTCTAGATTTGAGATTGGTCATCACATAAGATCACAAATTTAAGATTGAAATGGATTATAGCCATCATCTGGTCTACTATTGCTGTTGTTGCTAAGTCATTTCACTTGGATCCAATTCTTCATGACCCCATTTAGGTTTTCTTTTTGGCAAAGATTCTAGAGTGTTTGCCATTTTCTTCTTCACTTTATTTTACAGGATGAAGAAACTGAGACAAACAGGGTTAAAGTGACTTGCCCAGTCACACAGCTAGAGAGTGTCTGAGGCCAAGTCTGAACTTATGAAGATGAATTCCTGATTCCAAACCCAGTGCTCTAACCATTGTACCACTAGTCTGATCCCCTCATTTTACAGATGAAGAAACTGAGGCTTATGGTGGGAATCATGGGAAAGCAACAGAGAGCAACATCTGAGAGGATCTAGCAAACAACAGTGCTTTGATTAGTAGTAAAAGATCCTAAAAGTTCTGAAGTATTGAAAGACTAATTTATCCTTCCATGCATATGCCCTTATCACACATGTTCCTTGTGTGTGACTGGTAGATAGCCACAAATTTCTCATGTATGGATGCTCCAAACATTTCTTACTAGGATTCATTCTATCCAATGAATGTATACATATTTATGCAAGAGAAAACTTAAGGCTAATGGAAGAATATTAAATTAATATTTTATTTACACAAATGAATGAAAAAACATGTATTGAGTTTTACTATGCATTAAACATGGAGTACAAATAGAAAATTAAAAAAAACTCTTTCAATGAGGACATATTTTAATAAGGAAGTAATTGGGCTTCAATGATGATGGCAATGCTGAGAGATCCAGAGAGCACAGCAACAAAATGGATGCTACTATGCTCATCCTTTTGATTACTAGAAAGTTATGTTGCTTGTCAAATATAGACAAGTTTGCAATTGATTACCAGCTCTGCTGCTCACTGACATCCTGTAGACCATCACAATTCTCATGATTTCCACAAACCCTGCTCCATCATCTATGATTTGAGAAGCAGTGGCTATAGCAGTTGCAGAGAAAGAGGAGCAATTGTTGCATCTTAAGGACTGACTAATATAACAACTACCTTGCTCTGTTATGAGCTGTGTGTGTCATACAACTGACTGGCAAAAAAGTAAAACATATTGGTTGTAATTTGTGAGACACATATACTTGGATTCTGACCCACAGAATACCCAGAACTTGTGACTGGAGCCCAGCATGGGGGAATTCTAATGGGGTTACATATTGGCTTCTAATGTCTTTTAGTGTTGCTTTCTTTACATTGTAATTGTGCATTTCCTTTTCATTCTGCTCACTTTAGTCCACATCAATTTATATCTGTCTTTCCAAATTTCTCAGAATTTTTCATATTTGTCCTTTTTTATTGCACAAAAATGTTTCCTTACGTTGATATCCAACAATTTGCTTACTCATTTCTTAATCAATGGGTATACCTGCTTCCCTGGCTTCCCTCCCTTTCTTTATTTCTCTCCCTACCCCCCACCCCTAGTTTAAACAAAAGTACTAGTTTGAAACATCTCTTTGACCTTCTTCAGACAAGCAGTGAGTTCTCTGGATCAATGGGAATAGATTATTTAATCACTTTTTCCTCATTATTCCAAATTATTTTCCAACTAGGTTAAAACTATTCACAGCTTCACCAATAGTATATTAGTACGCCTTTCTTCCCACGTATTATTCCCTTGATATTGACTTTCTCTCATTTTTATCATCTTTGTTCAAATTGGTGAGTATAAATGAAACTCAAATTGTCCACTCTTATTATTAGTGATTTAGGACTTTTTTTTCATATATTGATTGTCATTTGCATTTCTCCTCTGAAAACTTCTTAAATTTTGATGACTTCTATATTAGGAACTCCTGATATTTCTTCATTTTGTTAGGCATTTTTTTAGCTTGCTTATTTTCTAATTCTTTCTGATGGTCTTGCTATGAGGATTTCTCCATGAAGTTTATTCTTTTCTTTTAGTTGTTGCTATTCTTGTAAATTATTTAGTGCATTTCTTGCCCCCTTTTTTAATTTTGAAGAAAAGGCTGGGCATAGACACTTCTTCAGCCATCTTGCTGGAAGTTTCCTTATCTTACATTTATGCAAATGATTTTTTGAATTTAAGTGCAGGACGTATGTCAACACTAAACTTTATCTTATTAGATATAGTTGATATTTCTTGCCTGTTGAGATTTAGCTAGGTAGTAAAAAGGATAGAATGCTGGAATTGGAGTCCAACAGCTGGAGCTGTTGGAGACATTGACCAGTTGTGTAAACTTGGACAAGTAACCTAACATCTTTCAGCTTTGACTTTCACATTTATAAATAGCAGATTATCAAATGAGATAATATGTGTGAAGTGTTTTTCAAACCTCAAAGGCCTACAGAAATTCTAGCTAGCTGTTATTAAGGTTATTAATTCTGATTTTGTCATTCGATGTACTCAATATTCTTTACAATTCTTATTATTCCATTTACAGATTTGATAAGTATGTCATCCATATCTTCTAAATAATTCACTAAAAAAAGTTGAATGGAGGAAGGTTGAGGATTGAGATCTGTGGCACTTCATGAAAGAATTGTTTTGAGGTTGACATCAAATCATGAATTAATACTTTCTGGCCAAATCAATGAACCAGTTTCAGATCAACTTAGACATCCAGGCATCCATTCTTTATTATCTTTATTATTGTTTTATTTTTTTCTGGCTATACATATACATTTATTTTTTAATAACACATTTCTTTGTGAATCATGTTGGGAGAGAAAAATTAGAACAAAAGGGAAAAACCACGAGAGGAATGAAAAAAACAGAAGAAAAAGAAAAATGAAGTAAATATAGCATGTGTTGATTTACATTATTCTCCCTAGTTCTCTCTCTGGATGCATGGCATTTTCTATCCAAAATTAAATGGGATTGCTCTCCAGAATGATTGAATCATATCACAACTCCACCAACAATGCATTGGTATTACAGTTTTCTCATATCCCCTCCAAAATTTATCATTATCTTTTCCTGTCATCTTAGCCAATCTAAGAGGTGTGAGGTGGTACCTCAGAGTTGTTTTAATTTGTATTTCTCTAATAAATAGTGATTTAGAGCATTTTTTCATATGACAATAGATGATTTTAATTTCATCATCTGAAAAATGTCCTGTCATCCATTCTTTAGCTCATTTTATTCACAAGCTCATGTGAACATGCCTGTCTGTCTATTTCTTTGTTTCTCCATCTCTGGTTTTTTTTTTTTTGAATCTCTGTTACCTTGTTTACTTTTTACCTTATGTGATTTTTGACTCCTTTTTTCCAGATTAACTAGCAAGAGCCTTGGTCTTTTGAAATACAGAAATTCACATGGTGTTTGCATTGCTCATTTAAGAAGACCTTATTTTTCCTTGCTGTTCTCTGAAATTTTTCATTTAGTTGAATATATCTTTCTTGTTCTTTACCTTTAAGAACTTTCCTTCTTTCTTCAGCTATTTGTAAAGCCTCATCAAAAGCCATTTTGCTTTCTTGCTCTTCTTTTTCTTTGGAATGTTTTTTTGTTGCTGCTTCCTATACAATATTACAAACCTTGGTCTGTCTATCTATCTGTCTATCAGATCTAATTTACCTAAGAAATCTAATCCTTTCAATCTGTTCATCACTTCTACTTCAAATTCATAAAGGATGTTATTTAGATCATGCCTTTATGGTCTTATGGCTTTCCCTACTTTATTTAATTTAGATTTGAATTTTGCAATACGAAGTTCAAGATCTGAGTACAGTCAATTCTACGTCCTATTTTACCTGATTGTAGAGAGCTTCTCTAGCTTTGGTTGCAAAGTGTAAAAGCCATTATTGACAATAATAGATAAGGTCTTTGTCCTGGTGTTGATTATAGGCTCTATCAATAGTCATTTTTGTTTGACCTTTTCTATATAGTAAGATAAAGCCTGTCTTATATTAAACATCTTGCAAGCCTGAGTGTTTTTAAGGCACCTGAGAGGTAAATTCATAATTGATTTCACAAATAGCAATTTGATGACAGAATCCCTCCTTATAGTTATATCTTTCTCCTCTGGTCTATCATATCTAGGATGACCTGGAAGCTTCTTGGAGGAGAGATAATAAGGAAGCTATGATACAGATTTCAGTCATGCATTTATCATCATATCTAACTAATTTATCTTCATATCTAAAAGCATCTAACTTTTTCACTATCTAGGAATGAATAGTTTTGAGTTTATAATGGCTCTCGGGGCTTCTTACAAACTGAAAGGTTTGGATTGAGTATGAAAGAAACCCATTTATTGACTACTGAGGAAGAAGAGCCAATGATTCAATAAAACTTTAAAAGGGAGTGTGATCTATTTATGGTTGTCTTACTCTTCTCTTCTGATCTGCCTTTTATGTCAAGTCAATTTGAGTTTATTCCCAGAGAAGTTAAGAGAAATGACTGGTGCTTTTTCCTCACATAGAGAGAAATAGTGAACTATAACCATGTGTACATAAAGAAGGCATTTGAGGCAAGCATATACTCTTTTGCTCTTCCCCCTTTGTATTTCCTTTCCTGTTATACATGTGATTAAATAGCAATTCTGACATAGATGTCTTAGAATATATAAAAAAATGCTTATTGACTGAAATCGTGACTCCCTTGATCAGAGTGAATTGATAGCAGGAGTTCCTGATTTAAAAAAAAAATGTGACCAACAGAGGAAGGAGTTCAAGCCCCTAGCTTGTTTGCCAGAAAAAAAAAAAAGAAAAAAAAAACTGAGAGGAAGATGTTTGGAAGTAAAGGGGAAATTTAGTGATGCTGATTCAACAGTTCCACCAATTGTTTCATCTTTCAGTTTTTAAGTCTTATTAGTACAGTATAACACTATTACTGATGCTTGTTTCAATTTCTGTTAATGTGCACAAAATATAACTTTATGCCAATGTATGCTAATGAAAGCCTTTTGCTTTTAGCATTTCTTTTATGTGAAGGGAATAATTACCCGTCATATCTGATTTCCATTGTACACTGAGTAGTTTTCTATTCCCTACTCTAGGGAGATACCAGACATGAGCCAAAATTCAGCTATAAGTAATTTCCCGTAGGCACTACAGTAAGGGTGTAATAAACCAACAAGTGAAAGGAAGAGAATCCAAACTCTTTTTCTAGGTGGTCAGCTTCCTTCCAGTACTAAACTCAGGGATCCAAGCAGAAAAGCCGGTTGAAAAAGAGAGATTAGAATCTTCCAGATATTCTGTGCCAAATGGTGGTTTTTAATTTGTTACAAGTTGATTATTCTCCATTTCTATTTCATTGTTTTGATCATGTTTAAGTTGTTTCTTAGAGATGATTTATGAGAATCAATCCTTTGTGTTCCATTCATAAGAATAGTGCTGCTGCCAATGGAAAGAATGAAAGCAAACAGAAAGAGGCTTTGATGAGGGTGGCATACATTAAACATTAGCACTGATCCTCTAATTACTCTCACAGGCTAGCACTATGAAGGCTGTCCCTGAGGCACTCTGAACATGGAGATTTAAATTTATGCAAGCAGGTGTAAGAAAAATATTGCTAGGCACCCAAGGCTACCCCTAGAGGGTAATTACTCAGTTCTATACCTTTTGCATGAATTCTAATCAAACAAATAAGCAAGCATTATGCAAACCTCAGAGTAAATGTTAATGGAATTAAAACCCTGAATATGAGGAAATGCATGAGGTTCTCTTTTATGAGAATTTTAGATTTGTTTGCAAATTATGCACCATACAATATTTCCTGAGCATTACAGAAACCAAACCTCAGAGTCAGTCTCTGACCTATTTGTATCATGTCTGCAGAACTTTTCAAAATCTGCAAGCTAGCTCAGTACTCTATTGGCCATTCATGACCTTACCACTTAAAATCACAAAAATTTAGAATTGGAAGAAACATTATAACTTATCTTGTCCAATCCCCTTCTTTAACAGAAGGAAAGAGAAATTCAGTGAAGTGATTCACCCAGAATTAATATACAGCCAAATCAGGAATCAGTAAAAAAAAGCCAAGACTAGAACCTAAATCTTCTGAATCCCAATCCAAAAATCTTTCAATTACAACATATTTCTTGCTTATCCTGGCAGATGGAAACAGAGGGAGGTATCTGGATCTATGATATCATTAGTTTGAGGAACTCAATATAGAAGTGTTTTCATTCTGTTGTTTCTATTGTGTCTAACTGTCTCTGACCCCATTTGGGGTTCTCTTGGCAAAGATACTAGAATGGTTTCCTTCTCCAGCTCATTTTACATATGAGGAAACTGACTTGTTCAGTTCACTCAGCTACTAAGTGTCTGAGATCAAATTTGAACTTATGAAGACAAGTCTTCCTGACTCCCTGCTTGACTCTCTATCTACAACACCATCCTATTCATGTAAATTAGCATCTTTTTTAAACCGCTGATCTTAAAGTTATAATCTTAGAAAATTGCCCAGGACACTGACCAAATGACTTGCCCATACACAGTTATGATGACAGAAATAGATCATCCTGGCTACAAAACCAACCCTCAGTACCATATTGTGTTTTTTCTTTTAAATTCATTCATTATTTATTTTTAACATTCATTTTAAAATAATTTTGAGTTCTCAATTCTTTTCCTTCTTTATCCCCTTGTTTACCTATAAAGAAGTCAAGATATGTGATAACAATTTTACATGTGGAATCATGCAAAACATAATTTTTATGTTAGCTATATTTTTTAAAAAAGAAAGAAGAAGTGGAAAAAATGTTTCATACTGAACTCAGATCATCAGTTCTCTCTTTTGCAGGTAGATAGCATTTTTCTTGCTCAGTCCTTCAGAATCATCTTGGATCATTGTATTTATTAGAAAAGCGAAGTCGTTCATGACTGATCATCTTTACAATATGGCTGTTATTGTCTTTTGGTTCTGTTCACTTTGTATCAGTTCATAGAAGTCTCCTTAAGTTTTTCTAAAACTATCCTCCTTATCATTTTTCACAGTACAATAGTATTCCATTACAATCATATACCATAGCTTGCTTAATCATTCTTCAACTGATGATTGTCCCTTTGATTTCAAATTCTTTGTCGCCACAAAAAAATCTCCTATAAATATTTTTTTTACAAATGGGCTCTATTCATTTCTTTTTGATCTCCTTGGAATACAGACCTTATTGTGCTATCAAAGGTTATACACAGTTATAGCCCTTTTAGCATAGTTCCAAATCGGTAAGTCAGTTAATCACTTTTCTTCCATGGTTGTTATAAGAATAAAATAATTTATTTGTACTATATATAAAGTGTTTTGCACTCTTCTAAGAGTTATGCTGCTAGTAGATGCTTGGGGTTGGATTTAAACTCAGTCATTCCTGATTCTAGGCTCAGCTCTATGCAAGCATGTATTATATACATGTATATACATATGAATGTATGCATATAAAAATGTGTGTAACCCATGGAGTAAAACACAAATCCTAAGGATAACTTTTAAGTACCTATGAATAACTTTGAAAACTGCTTAGTCTCTTTGGTTTGTTCTCCATCTAAGAGCATTAGAATATAATTCACATCTAGTTCTCTACAGAAAAAGATAAAGGGGTCTTCATTTTCCATGAAAGTACTCAAACTAATAAAACAATGAATATAGGACAGACTTTATTTTATTCAAAAGAACACACAAAGCACATAAAATTGAATCAGAATCCATAAACAGTCAATACCAGAATCTTTTGATGATTTTTATATTTTGTATAGGTTTGTTGTTGTTCAGTCTTTTTTCAGTTATGTCCAATTTCTTGTGACTCCATTTGGAATTTTCTTAGCAAAGATGCTGAAGCAGTTTGCTATTTCCTTCTCCAGTTTATTTTCTAGATGAGAAAACTGAGGTAAACAGGATTAACTGGTTCAAATAGGTAACAAGTATCTTAAGTCAGATTTGAAGTCAGGAAGATAAGTCTTCCTAACTTCAGACCTAGAACTCTATCCACTGAGCCACCTAGATGTCCATTTTGTATAGTTAGAGGTCATCAAAGTCAGAATGAAATCTTATCCTGTAAATTTATTTGTCTAGCTAACAAAGTGTTAACCTTGATTAGGTTCCTTTTGGGCATATCTTCTAAATGCAACTTTTCTATTTATTAGCATTATATAAAGCAAGGTTTTAGTAGTGACAAGGAACTGGTAATTGAGTGAATGCCCATAAGCTGGGGAATTGCTGAATACATTATGGAATATGAATGTAATGGAATATTATTTTTCCATAAGAATTAACAAACAGGCTGATTTCAGAAAAACTTGGAAAGACTTACATGAACTGATACTGAGTAAAGTGAGTAGAACCAAGAGAACATTGTATACAACAACAAGAAGACTATGTCATGATCAATTGTGATGGAATTGGCACGTTTTAACAATGAGGTGATACAAGGCAATTCCAACAGATTTGGGTTAGAAAAGTGCTATCCACAGAGAAAACTACGGAGACTGAATGTGGAATCAAAGCATAGTATTTTGTTTGTGGCAGCCCTTTTTGTCGTGGTTAGAAACTGGAAACTGAATGGATGCCCATCAATTGGAGAGTGGCTGAATAAATTATGGTATATGAATATTATGGAATATTATTGTTCTATAAGAAACAACCAGCAGAATGATTTCAGAGAGGCCTGGAGAAACTTACATGAACTGATGCTAAGTGATATGAGCAGAATCAGGAGATCATTATACATGGCAACAACAAGACTATTCGATTATCAATTCTGATGGATGTGGCTCTCTTCAACAATGAGATGGACCACAACATAGCATTTTCACTCTTTCTGTTGTTGTTTGCTTGCATTTTGCTTTCTTTCTCGTTTTTTTTTTTCCTTCCTGAGCTGATTTTTCTTGTACAGCAAGATAACTGTATAACTAAGGATATATATATTGGATTTAACATATATTGTAACATGTTTAACATGTATTAGACTACCTGTCATCTAGGGGACAGGGTGGGGGGGAGGAGGGCAAAATTTGGAACAGAAGGTTTTGCAAGGGTCAGTGTTGAAAAATTACCATGCATATGTTTTATAAATAAAAAGCTTTAATAAAAAAGAAAATAATTTGCAAAAAAGGCCATGTATTCTTACTTTGTTGTTGTTTTTCTTTTTTGTGATTTTTTTCTTTTAGTCTGATTTTTCTTATACAGCATGACAAATATGGAAATATGTTTAAAAGAATTGCACATATTTCACCTGTATTCAGATTGCTTGTTGTCTTGGGGAAGAGGGAAGTAAAGGAGGGAGAAAGAAAAATTTGGAACATAAAGTCTTACAAAAATGAATGTTGAAAAAATATTTTTACATGTAGTTAGAAAAAAAATAATCCATGGATTTGAACAAGCATAAAAAAGTTATATAAAGCAAGGAAAACATATTTGAGAGAATAATCAGAGGTATCCCTAACAGATTCATCTAGGTTTTCTGTATTGTGCTGAACATATTATAAAAGTAATCAATTAGAAACAAAGTTGGAAATTTTTAAAATAACAATTTCCAAAATATTCATTATTTCTGCTAACTGGCTCATGACAGAGCATCTTGATTTCCAATGCAAAAATCAAACTCTCTCTATTTTGTCAGGTTTTCTACATATTCAATGACATAATCATTTTTGTTGCTATGATGATATATCTGTAACCTGAATTTTGAAACTTTTATTTATATCTACTATTTTTACATCACCTTCATTTCTCAATATATACTTCTCTCCTTACTTCTCAATGACCCACCACTTTTTAACAAATTGTGGGGGGGGGTTTTGTTGTGTGTTTGATCAGTTATGTCTGAATCTTCTTGGTATTTTCTTGGCAGAGGTACTGGAGTGATCTGCCATTTCTTTCTCCAACTCACTTTACAAATGAGGAAACTGAGGCAAATAGCATTAAGTGACTTGACAGAGCTAGCTAAATAATTGTGACAAGATTTCCTGACTCTAGTAACAGCACTCATGTGCTTTTCTGTAAAAAGATGTTTTTAACAAGTAATTAAAAAGAAAAAGAAATAAAAAGCACTTCAATAAAACTCATCAATTTAGTCCAACAATAGATGCAATGCTCTGTACCCATAGTCTTTCACCTCTGCAAAAATAAAAAAAGCATTTACTTATCTCTTCTCTGGGATTAAGAATGATCATTATGATTTTACACATTTAGTTTCATGGTTCTTTTTTCCCCTCTTGGAATCATTATTAACAATTCCTGATTTTCTTCAATTCTGAGCAGAATAGAAATACCTGATGGCATTTGTTATGGTTTCCAGCTATTTTTTCCCTCTACTCCTTCTGATCCCAAAAGGATTCATTTGACAAGGTAGCTGTAATTAATTTCTTATAAAGGACCCCTGATTTGAAGGAAACTCATGCTACTACATTTACATGTAATATGTATTAAGATATAACATTTGATCCAATTAAAACTGATTGTTTTTTGAATGTTATATGTTATATTATTAAAGAAAAATAATTATGCTGAGGGAAAATGCTAAAGTTGATTAAATAAATGTTCTTCCTTCTACCTCAGTGCCCCCCTAGAAATTGTGTTGTATATTAGAAAATTCAGTAATCTTGGAATGATAAGACCTTGTAAAATGTAACCCCTTTTTTATTAGTCTTGGCTCTGTTCCTGGTTGTGTAATCTT
Organism: Myrmecobius fasciatus; assembly: GCA_023553655.1. Taxonomy (NCBI): domain Eukaryota; kingdom Metazoa; phylum Chordata; class Mammalia; order Dasyuromorphia; family Myrmecobiidae; genus Myrmecobius; species Myrmecobius fasciatus. Next base: position 315,388 of record JAJPUD010000880.1, read on the forward strand.
GGAGAAGTCCTTTTACCTTATTTGCTAACATAAAAAAATTTCTACTTAGTATTACTCATCCCTTCAAAAAAAAAATCCTAAACATCAATGGGGGTGAGGAGCAGTGGAGAAGTGAACGTAGATTTAGCAAAAAGTTTTGATCATTTTGAATTAATTTTTAATTGTTTTAGGAACTGTGAAAAAGAACAAAAAAAAATGCCATTTCGTGGGTCATTGTGGTTCCAAAATGATACTGGCTAAAACATGAAAAAACTAATTTTAAGCATATTTAACACCAATAAAACTGGGGAAATTCAATGTTTGTCATTAGAATGTAAATTCATTGAGAAGAATTGTTTGTCTTTCTCTTTTCCACTTTTAATCACTTGAATTTGCCTTGCCTGTCTTCCCTATATTTGACATTAAATATTAGTCTTTTATGTTTCTGATGTATTGGCAGAACTAAAGAACTATGCTATATAAGATATATTTGTGTTCTGTATCAGAGGACAATTGTCAAAATATTGCATACCAAACCTTTTAGACATCTATCAGCAGTATGGAATCATCATTTACCACCATCACATCCTATATATATGCCAGTACTTTTCAACTTGGAAACTAAACTTGATTATTAGCTGAAGAAGTATGACTGTCTCAACAAGTTTAGATTTCTGGAGTCCTTGACTTTGTTTCAAATTATGAGAAGTTACAAATCAGTAGTGAATATGTATTCAATGCTATGATGATTCATTGCATGTTATATATTTGAAATGTGGTTCATATTTATAGAGCAATACATAAAATACTTCATATAATTTGATTGTCCCAACCCTAGTCTGGCTTGGACTTGCTGGGGAGAGGACATTAGCACTGCACATAATATAGGTTGTTGGGAGAATCAGATAATCAATTAATAAACATTTATTAATCAATAAATACTTAAGTACCAGTCAATGTGTTACCCACTGGGGATATATATATATATATATATATATATATGCACATATATACACACATATATATGTGTATATATATATATAGATAGATAGATAGATACACATATATATAGGCAAAAAACAATCCCTGTCCTAAAGCAGTTTATAATCTAATAAGAAAATTACATAAAGTATTTTAGAACCATGAAAGACTATATAAACTACTATTATTTCTCACATCTAATCCTTTATTTTTTTATGCAATTTGACTTCTGTCCAATATTTTTCAATGGGGAACACAGAGATATAATTCAAAGAAAAAAGGAGAGAGTGGGAGCAATGGAGCAGAGCTGGAGAAGTATGTTTGCACAAAGCTTTACTTTTAACCAGTTGAAAAATACTTGACAAAGCATTGCTCTGAAACTGACAGTTTTAGTATAGTTTCAGTTTCACATACTCTGAAAAGTGTGATTTACAATTCAGCCAAGATTAGAAGGAAATGAGGAAACTCAGGGAATTTTTACAGCAAATTTCTCTGATAAAATCCTCATCTCAATTATATAAAGAAATGAGTCAAATTTATGAGACTATAAATCATCCTTCAATTGATAAATAGTCAGAGAATATGAAAAGGCAGTTTTCAAAAGAACTCAAAGCTATCTATAATCATATGAAAAAATGCTCTAAATCACTATTGATTAGAAAAATGCAAATTAAAACAACTAAGGTACCACCTCACATCTATGAAATTGACTAACTTGACAGAAAAGAAAAATGACAAATATTGGAGGGGATGTAGAAAAAATGGAATTCTAATTCACTGTGGAGCTGTGAACACATTCAAACATTCTGTAAAACAATTTGGAACTATATCAAAATGGCTATAAAACTGCATATTCCTTGATGCAATAATACCACTACTAGTTCTTTATCCCAAAAAGATCAAGCAAAAAAGAAAAGGACACACACACACACACACACACACGTCCAAAAATGTTCATAGCAGCTCTTTTTGTGATGGCAAAAAAATTGGAAATTGAGGGGAAGCCCATCAACTGAAGATGGCTGAATAAGTTATGGTATATGATTCTAATCGAATATTTTTGTCTATGAGAAATGATGATCAGGATGGTTTAAGAAAAAACTTGGGGAGACAATACAGATTGAAGTATAATTTTTTTAACTTTCTTTTTCTTGTATCTGTGTATTAACATGGCTAATATATTTTTCATGATTTCACATATAAATTTGTTATTTCAATGGGTGGTAGAAGGATGGGAAGGAAGGAAAGAATTCAGAAATCAGAAATTTTTTAAATGTTAAAAACAAATAATTTTTTAAAAAAGAGAAAGTATTATATGGAGCAACTTGATAATAGAGGAAAGGCACCAGGGCTCTGTATTTGCATTATAATCCCTTCTACACAGATGTTTTGTGAAACATCTAGTGAGATCTATTATTTAATTTGCATAGGGGACTCCCAGTGAAGAAATTCTGCCTACCAACACAGATCAGTTACTATTTTTTAACTTACAGCTTCAGAGGTAGCTGGTAGTAGTAATATAATGGAATACCTGAATTCAAATTCTGCTTTAGACACTTATTCTGAGCACATCATTTAACTTCTGTTTGTCCCAGTTTCCCTAAAATGGAGATAATAAAACATTCATCTCCCAAGATTGTTGTGAAGATCAAATGAGATAATAATTGTAAAGTGTTTGGCACATAGTAGACAGTATTTCCCCTTAAATATTTGCTCAGGGCACTAATTTAAGTTATACAACCAGTAGGCATCAGGACTTGAACTCAGGTCTTCCTGACTTTCAGACCAAAGTTCTATGTACTATTCAGATTTTACATTTTAAATGCTCTGGGAGGAGATAGGAGACAAGAGAAATAGTAAAAGTAAGGGTGGGGGAGAGAAAAAAAAGTCACAGATAATCTTGTACTTTTCCCTTCCTTTCCCCAACTCCCAAGAGAAAAGGTACTTGTGAAGGAGTTATAAAATTGATAAGCTTCCTATTGATTCTAGGATAAAATACAAAATTCTCAGCATGTTATTTGCTGTCCTCTTGATTTCAATCTATCTTTCCAGTTTCATTTCAGTCAATGGACCATCAATTAGAAAACAGTTATTAAAGGTCTACTGTGTGCTAGGCATTGTACTAGGAATACAAAAAGAAGCAAAAGATTGTACCTGTCCTCAAGGAACTTACAATCTAATAGGGGAGATAACAGGTGTACAAATATATGCAAAGTAAGCTATATAGAGGATAAATAGGAAATAATTAACAGAGGGGACACAGTAAAATTAAGAGGGATTAAAGAAATCTTCCTATAGAAGGTGGGACTTGAAGCCAGAGAAGTCAATAGTCAGTGCAGAGGAGAGAGAGCATTTCAGGCATAGGGAACAGCCAGAGACAATGCCCAGAGCCAAGAGATGGAGTGTCTTGTTTGTGGAAGAGCCAGGAGATCAGAGTACATGTTGGGGAGTAAGGTATAAGAAAACTGGAAAGTAGAATGAAGCAAGGGCTTTGAATGCCAAACAGCATTTGCTCCTGGATACAATAGGGAGCCATTGGAGTTCATTGAGGGGTGGGAGAAGGGACAGGTATGACATGATTAGACCTGCATTTTAGGTCTAATGTGATGAAATTACATTAAAGGCTGCATGGAAGATAGATTGGAGAAGGGAGAGAATTGAAACAGAAAGACCCAGAATGCTATTTGAAATAATCAAGGCATGAGATCATGAGGGCCAAAACTAGACTGGAAACAGTGTCAGAGGAAGGAAGGAGACATATTGGAAAGATGTTATAGATGTGAAATTGACAGGTTTGCATAAGGTAGAATGAGATTGGGACATGTTTCATTTAAGATGTCTACTGAACATCTAGTTTAAGATGTCTGAAAGGCAGTTTCATGTCAGTCTCATTGTTTCCAAACTGGATCACTAGGTATTATCCGATCTACATATTCTTTCTCTTTTCGGTTACTTATAGAACTTTATTCCCTAGGCCTCAAAAGTGAACCCTTCTCAGGGACTCTCTGAGGCTCAGCTCTGGTATCACCTCTGTGAAATCCTCCCTGTTAACTTAGTCTTACTGAGGTTTATTTTTTCTTTTTACATAATTTGGTGTAATGACGCTCTTGAAAGAGTAATAAATGGTTTCCTTTCCACAGATACAGAGGTCCTCATCTAGGACTCTTGAGATTTTGAATGTTCATTTATATCCTAAGGCAATTAAATATTGCATGGTTTGGGGGAATGTGGTAGAAATTGAAGAGAAAAAGAGGAGTTGGGAGGATATAGTGAAGAAGGGCTCAATCTTCCTGCCTCCATAACACTTATATTTACTTAGCTATCTATATATATTGCTCTAGTGCGGGGATCCTTGTGGTTCTTATGGCCAATGTTTGTTCAAACTTAATAGCAATGAAAGCCTAGTTCTTATGAATATGTATAATGTGCTTGTCCTACTAAATATTCGTTAACTGATTCAGATCTATTTAATATGTGATGAGGAAAAAACTTTTTGATTGACTTTTGAGACAGAACTGAGCATAATACAAATGGCCCCAACTAGTATGTCATTCAATAAGCATTTAAACATAGTTTACTGTGTTGAGTGCCGAAAACACAAATACAAAAAAAAAAAAAAAAAAAAAAAAAGGAGGACAAACCCTGTTCTCAAGCAGCTAACATTCTAATATGGGGAAGACATCACATACAAGGAGGCTGAAAAGCAAGGGAGAAAGTACCCATGCAAGAGCATGGTAGAGCAGTACAGAATTCATTCTGGTCAACAGTTCTAAGTGTTCAGTAGAGCCTCTGGGGAGCAGAAGATACTGAAAAGGTAAGAATTCCAGGTTGATGTGAGCTTCCAGGATGAAAAGGTTTCTAGGGCATGGTAGCAAAGTCCAGAATATGGTCTGCTGAAAAAAACTACCCATCATTGTTTTCTTTCCTGCCTATTTGCATTCAAATGAAGATGATATCCAAGCCTCCAGGTGAAAAAAGAGAGCTAGAACTAGTGACCTACCACCTCTATCCAGATTGAGACGAAATAATGAGTACATGACCCTTTCTTCTGTCCTTGTTGTGTCTATTTCTTCCTGCCCTAGGTAAATGAATGCCGGAAATGGAATAGTCTAGGCTCAGGTTATTCAAGCTTATTAAAGTCAGAGTGAGCTTCTAGCGTTCCAGTAATGAAATCCATGCCAAAGTTTGTGGGCAGCTGCGCTCAGTAAGGATCAAAGCTCCAAGTGTCTTTGTTTCTGGATTTTTCCCTCTGATCTCTGCAAAGGTGTATATTCTCTCACTAGAGAAACAAGGAAGGTGAGTATGTCCCTCTTTCTTAGAAGGTTAAAATGAACCTAAGATTGCTCCTGAGACTGGACACAGTTAATGTCATCAGGAGAGCTATACCATGGTGACCTGGATCCCAGATTTAGTATAGAGCTGGGTCCACTTGAAATCAGTTCTCTGAACCTAGGAGATATATCTTTCTAGAGTACAGATACTTAAATGACAGGTATGGGAAAAGATAAAAATAGCAAAAAGAAAAAAAGGAACATTTTCTCTTTGGAGAAATTCTTTCTTTGGAGAAATTATTATTCACTTGTGTAAAGATCAAAGGGAAAAGTCCAGAAACCCAGTACCACTACAATTGCCCTCATACGTTGGTCACCTAAATCCTTTTTTGTTCTTGCTCCTAAAACTTTCCTCACAAAACTTTCTTTGCAAAAGCAACTGCAAACAAGTGTTGGTCACTTCATCTTGGCTAACACATACTAAAAGGAACTGGGTTTGCCAAAGCAAGTTGACATCTTTTTTGCAATTTATAGTCAGTGTTGCCTAGAACTCTGAGAAGTTAACTGATTTATCAAGGGTCACAAAATCAATATACATTATAGGTAGTATTTGAACCCAGGTCTTTCTGGATCTGAGGCTGACTCTAACCACTACACCATGCTATCTCTTACTTAGCCTTACTCTGCTTAAATACCCTATAATGGCCCTAGAATAGATACAGACTGGAGGCAACTCCACATCATAGTCCCAGCTGTTGTTTCAACTCTGACTTCTATTTTTTGTGCTGCTCTCACAGTCCAATTACTCATTAAAAATGTCTAATCATGCATTTATACATATGTTCATTTTACTTAGGTATCTACAGAATAACTCACATTCACAAAAAAATAACGTGTTATAACTAAAAATCTGAATGCTAGACATTTTTCAGAGCAAAGAAGAGCAAATAGCAAATTTGTAAATTGTGTTTTTATGTGTATATCTTTTCTCAAATCCAGCTATACCAATTTAAGTACATATTTGATTACAAGTTATTCACAAATTAATGCTATTTGCATTTTAAAACATTTTAATTTTACCAGTCTTACATTTTACATTAGAAAAAAAATGACTCATCAATTAGTTTTAAGATTAAGGTAAAAGCCCTAAGTGTGATGGCCTACTTTCCTCCTTATCTACTACATAGCCTTCTAACCATGGCAGCTGAGCCCACTTAATCTCATGATGGCTCTGCCTTACATAGGCCCTAGGATCAATTCTAGTCCTTGTTACCATGTTAAAAGAGACAGGGTGGTTGATATGTGAGGAGCAGTATCTCTGGTCAGGGCACTAACCTCTCTCCCACTCTAATATTATGGGAAACTAGCAGATAAAAGCAGGCAACATTCTTGGCTAAGATCCCAGGTCATACTAAAATTGTACTATAATTATTGAGCTAATTGTCCTTGAATGAAGTAGAGAAGGCAGAGACCTCTTTGCAATGGAGCAGCAGTGGTCTGGTATATCTGGGTGGTTTTTCCTAAATGTCTCCATGTTTATTCATGTCATGTGTGTCTCTGGAGAAGTCTCATGTGCCAGGTTGTGCTCAAGATACCCAGGGTAACAGGCATAAAGAATATCAAGTAGTTGTGAACACTTGCCACAAGGTCAGTGAAAGCTACATTCTTGACAATAGCTTTGAGTCAAACTCTATGCTTTTTTTAATTAAAATTTTTTGAATAATATTTTATCTTTTGCCAATTACATTTAAAAACAATTTTAAATATTCATTAAAAAAATTGTGAGTTCCAAATTCTCTCCCTCCATTTCTCTTTTCCCCTTCTCCCTGAAACTGTAAGCAATTTGATATAGGTTATATATGTGCAATCATACAAAACATTTTTAAAAAAATTTTTGAATACTATTTTTATTCATTTTCTATTCTTTTGAGTAGGTTTGTGTTAGAGGCTGTTAAATACTAGTAGCCACAGATTCTAGGAGTTAACAACCTAAGAAGCATTACATTTGTGGCTTGTAGGTTCAGTATAAGTTGGTCTTACCCTGACCTTGGATGCCACTGACTAGGTTAAATGCCTTGTATCTAGTAAATGGGCTTTCTGAATTGTCCCTAATTCATAGAAGCTAACCTTTTTGGTTTATATCCTAGTCCTCTTTGGATTGCATTCTCTATTGGTCTACTATTACCCAGTAGCCCCATTGCTACACCTTTATGATGTTTTCTACATACTAATTTGAACCAATACTTTTTTTTTAATTAAAGCTTTTTATTTGCATAACATATGTATGGGCAGATCTTCAACATTGACCATTACAAAGCTTTTCATTACAAATTTTCCCCCCTATTCCCCTCCCCTCCCCTAGATGGCAGGAAGTCCACTACATGTTAATTATATTAAAATATTTGACAAGTCGAATATATGTATATTATTTCCATACTTATCTTGCTGTGCAAGAACAATTGTATCTATATGAACAAAAAATATCTGAAAAAGGAAACCCAATGCAAGTAAACATCGATAGAGAGCATGAAAATGTTATGTTGTAGTCCATATCTCACGTCCCTCTCTCTGGGTGTATATAGCCTTCTTTACTGAACAATTGGAACTGGTTTGAAACATCTCATTGTTGAAGAGAGCCATGTCCATCAGAACTGATCATCATATAGTCTTGTTGTTGCCATGTATAATGATCTCTTCATTCTGCTCATTTTACTCAGCATCAGTTCATGCAAGTCTCTCCAGGCCTCTCTGAAATCATCCTGCTGGTCATTTCTCACAGAACAATAATATTCCATAACATTCATATACCATAATTTATTCAGCCATTCTCCAATTGATGGATATCCATTCAGTTTCCACTACAAAAAGAGCTGCCACAAACATTCTTGCTATGTGGGGCCCTTTCCTTCTTTTATGATTTCTTTGGGATATAAGCCCAATAGAAACGCTGCTGGATCAAAGGGTATGCACAGTTTGATAGCTTTTTGAGCATAGTTCCAAATTGCTCTCCAGAATGGTTGGATCCATTCACAGTTCTACCAACAATGTATCAATGTCCCAGTTTTCCCACATTCCCTCCAACATTCGTCATTATCTTTTCCTGTCATCTTAGCCAATTTGACAGGTGTGTAGTGGTTCCTCAGAGTTGTCTTAATTTGCATTGCTCTGATCAATAGTGATTTGGAGCACCTTTTCATATGACTAGAAATGGTTTTAATTTCATCATCTGAAAAATCTGAAAATTTCATCATCTGTTCATATCCTTTGGCCATTTATCTATTGGAGAGTGGCTTGAATTCTTATAAATATGAGACAGTTCTCTATATATTTTAGAGATGAGGCCTTTATCAGAACCCTTAAATGTAAAGATGATTTCCCAATTTGTTGCTTCCCTCCTAATCTTGTCTGCATTAGTTTTGTTTGTACAAAAACTTTTTAACTTAATATAGTCAAAATTATCTATCTGGTGTTCAATTAAGATTTCCAGTTCTTCTTTGGACATAAATTTATTCCATCTCCACAGGTCTAAAAGGTAAACTATCCTATGTTCCTCTAATTTGCTTATAATATCACTCTTTATATCTAGATCATGAACCCATTTAGATCTTATCTTGGTATGTGGTGTTAGATGTGGGTCAAGCCCTAATTTCTTCCATACTAGTTTCCAATTTTCCCAGCAGTTTTTGCCAAATAGTGAGTATTTATCCCAAAAGCTGGGGTCTTTGGGTTTATCAAACACTAAATTGCTATAGCTATTGCCTAGTTTGTCCTGAGATCCTATTCTATGTCACTGATCGACTACTCTATTTCTCAGCCAGTACCAAATGGTTTTGATGACTACTGCTTTATAATATAGTTTTAGATCTGGTACAGCAAGGCCACCTTCATCAGACTTTTTTTTTCATTAATTTCCTTGAAATTTTTGACCTTTTGTTCTTCCAAATGAACTTTGCTACTGTTTTTTCTAGAATTGTAAAATAATTTCTTGGGAGTTTGATTGGTATGGCACTAAATAAGTAAATTAATTTGGGTAGTATTGTCATTTTTATTATATTCGCTCGGCCTACCCATGAGCATTTAATGTTTTTCCAATTGACTAGGTCTGATTTTATTTGTTGAACCAATACTTCTTATGTGCTAGTCATTCCTTAATGATCACCTCCCAGGATCAGAATGAACAGACATCCAGTCTCTTAATTCTCATAAAGTTCTAATAAAGAGGTTCTAATTAAGTATTGTGTACAGTTAAAAACTATACATTTCAAGACTTGGACTTTTAGGATTGTTTTCTTTTTTTTAATAATATCTAAGAGCTGGTAGTTAGAGAATCATAGCATATTAGAGCTAGAAGAGATCCCAGAGAATATGTACATGCTTTAATGAGTTCTAGATACAAGTCTACTACCAATTAGTTGTGTGATCTTGGATGAATTACTTACTCTAGGCTGCTTCCTCATATTTGATAAAGGATGAGGTTGAATGGGATATTTTTATCCTAAATCCTTCTAGCTCTAAAATCTTAGAGTGTAGTAGCCTAGAGCTCCAAAAGGCTCACTCATTTATCTAGTCACAAAGTGGATATGTGGGACTTGAACTCAGGTTTTTGTGGATCTGAGGCTGAATTTCTCCATTTACCTCTCACTAATTCTTATTCTGCTCAAATATCCTACCAATTATGGCACTAGAATGAACACAGACCCAGGACAATCTCCAGAGCATGGTCCGGGTTATCATCTCACTCCCATTTTTTTTTTAGTTCAGTGATACAATTAAACCTGCTCTCAATAAATGGTTGATAATCAATTCTCCAGTAAGTTAACAAGAAATAAGGATAAGAACTGATCATGTGGTATCATTTAAACATGGCATTTGACAGAGTGGAATAAAAAAGACCACAAATGTCTTTTTGGAGATAAATTAGTGTCTAATATGCTCTGATTTTAGACCAAATTACAAGTTTATGAAGAAACTTGTATATTCAAGTCAATTCAATGGGTATCTAATATGTGTTTGGGATATAAGGACATATGCACATTTTAAAAGATATATGCTTTAATAGCTTAAAACTGCACTGAGACTTTTGAAACATCCTGCATTATACATATCTTGCTCTTTAGTTTATAATCCAAGAGGGGGAGAGGTAAGAATAATCAATCAATCAATAAGTATTTATTAAGTACCTACTAGGTGCCAGACACTACAGCTACAAAGGCAAAAATGAAATAATCAATGCCTTTAAACAGTTTACATTCTATCTCAGGGAAATAACTGTGCATATAAGGGGATAGAGAAAGTTAAAAGAATAGAAATTTATATAAAGCCTGCTATGTTTTAGGCACTGTGCTAAGTACCTTATGAATATTATTTCACTTAATCCTCACAACAATCTTAAGAAAGTTGGTGCTATTATTATCTCTATTTTGTAGCTGAGGAAATTGAGGCAAACATAGGTTAAGTTACTTGTTCAGGATTACACAGCTGTCTGAGGTCACTTTGAATTTAGGTCCAGCACTGCATCTACTGCAACATGTAATTGCAAAATCTATTATAATTTGAGAGAAGTGCTACAAGCAGCAGGTTGGGTGGGTGGGTGGGGGTATATCCAAAAAGATTAGATGTCATTTGAGCTAGGAATCCTAAGAAATGAAAGCTTTCTAGGCATGGAAGGGCTGCAGAGGCATAGAGACAGAAGATATATCACTGGAAGTGAGGAATAACAAGGAGGCCAGTGTGGCAGAATTTGGGATTATGCAATAGTGAGTAAGGAGATAGAACCCTGAAAAGGTATACATATAGTTAAGAAACAAAAATGGGTGAAATGATCGCAAAGGAATCACCTAGGCAAAGTGCAATTAAAAACTTGTGGGCTGTGCTTGCTTCTGCAGCACATATACTAAAATTGGAATGATACAGAGAAGATTATTATGGCCCTGTGCATAGATGACATGAAAATTCGTGAAGAAACTTATGGACTGAGATTTTATATTCCTGGATGATCAAGTTTCATGGACAAAGCATTCCCAAATTGGGCCTTGAAGGAAAGGAAGGATTTCAACAGATTGATTGTCCTTTGCTCTTAAAGAGGGACAAAATGACATCACTCTGTTGGAGTCAAGGTACAGTGTATCCAATTGTAGCTGATTAAAGTTAATATTAGATTGGAAAGCTCTACCACAGGTATAGGCACAAATAGTCCATATGAACATTTGGAATGAAGTCTATATGAACTTTTGGAGAAATTTGTGTATATCATGTTTTGTTAAACTACTGCAGTTCTGGGATGGGAAAGGCATGGTAGGGATAGGAACAGAGAATATTCTAACATAACTAGAAATTTAGATCTTGTGAAGGAGATACATATGGGAAACAGACTTGTGATTTTGATGGGGGGAATAAGACCCCAATAAAAAGATCCTTGTTCTTGGTAATTAAATGGACCATAGAGAGGGGCATTAATAAGCCGGAATTACTGTAGGGAGGCAAGCAGGGAGAAACATTGATAGCTTTGTTGCAGTGGACCTTAATTGAATTCCTCTTTGCATTCTTTCATTGAAAAAATTATCATTACCCCATAGTTACTGTATCTAATCAGAAGGCCAAGCTATAGATGCCAACCCCTGAAGTTATTTTTCTTATATAAAAGAACTTAGTGGTACCTCATTTCTTTACTAACACCTTTTATGAATTTGGCTCACTTACTATGCATCACAATGGCTGTCATTAGGAATTTTGCCAAGCATCAAGGCTTCATTAGGAACTACCTGCCTTATGGCAGCAAGTTCTCTAGGAACTTTTTGTGTCTTATGGAATCTTTCCCCTTGTTAATTGCTAAACTCCCTTTTAGAAATTAGCCCACTGCCAATCACATAGTAAATTCTCTGCCTCTTGATTTGGAGATAGTCTAAGTCTACAAATTCTTTTGAGACACTTCATGACACTGATCCCAAACCCCAATAAATTTGGGTACCCCATCAATTTTATTGGCCTGGGGAACTCCAGGTGAGGAAGGTCACCATGTTCTCTTCAATCTATGTCTTAGGAAGTAACCTAGAATAACGAGCATAGTTAGGAGGTTTGTCCTCAGTAAATGATAAAACTTGAATCTGGATCTTCCTGGGTCAATGATGCAACATAAATGTGGGTCTTCCTGATTTCAAGTAGAGTTTTCTATTTTCTAGGATATTCCCCTGTAGGAGACAATAGTATAAAGCAATCTTGAAAAAGTCGATTGTGGTTGTGTAGTAGATATCCTTGTATTCCCGCATCCCAATTCTTCATTGTCTTGCTAAGCCATGTTTGGCTAAGGCCAAACAAATGGTTTTAAAGTAGGGGAGGAGTAACATGATCAGGCAGATCAAGCATGGCCTGGAAAACCTGAATACCACCCAATGTCACATTTAGTTTTGTTCTGTTTTAGGTTTTTTGCTTTTGTTTTTTAACTAGATTATCAGTATCATAGCAGGTAGGTAGTATAGTAGATAGAATGCTTAACCTATAGTCAGGAAAACCAGAATTCAAATTCCCCTTCAGACACTAGCAGTGTGATCCTGAATAAATGACTTAACCTTTGCTGCCTCAGTTTCCTTATCTATAAAATTGGCTTAATGTAGTATTTACCTCTTAGAGCTGTAGTGAGAATAAAACGATATATCTATAAAAGCACTTTGCAAATCTCAAAGCTTTATATAAATGCTATTATATATATATATTTATATTACCTATTATATAAATATTTATATTACATAAGTGCTATTGTTAATGTTATTTTTGTTATTGGTAACTTATTATCTCTAAACCAACAGCATTTTACCTAGACCACAGTGAATTATGATGATTACTCTGGCTTCACAGTGCTTTTCAGCAATTTAGGAAAGAAATAGGAGAAGTTACTAACTTCAGAATCCAGAAGATGCTAACTTGATCTGAAGCTTATATGTGCACAACCTGACTGGGTACAAATCCTTCCCTTCTAAGACATGGGATTCTTTAGAATATAGCCTGAATCATATTCAAATGTAATTGGGAAATATTTAGCTAAATTAAAAAACACACAATAAAAGAGATAATGTTAATAATGGTTTCCTAAGTAAATACATGCCCAAAGGGATCCTTATGTTTAGTTGCCCACACTTCTATTTGAATTTGACACCCCTGCCTTACAATATAAACATTAAATTTTCAATAATACTGCCATCTGGTGGTTACCATTTTTATCTAACTGACTATAATTTTATTACATAGAATGATTTTCTATAATTTTAGTCTCTAAACTTTGATCTGATACTACTACTTAGTAGTACTTAGCAAAAAAAAAAGTTAATCTTAGTAATATATGTACATTGATTTATAAATTAGGTATATTACCATGCTAATATACCTATAATATAATATTATAGTATACAAATTATAATAGGCATTTAAATTGCAAATCTGGCCTTAGATACTTACTAGCTGTTTGACCTAGGCAAGTCACTTAACCCCCGTTTGCCTGTTTCTTCATCTGTAAAATGAGCTGGAGAAAGGAAATGGCAAATTGCTTCAACTTCTTTGGTAAGAAAATCTCAAATGGGGCCATGAGTCAGACATAACTGAAATGACTGAACAACAACAAAAACTAGAATTAAGTAGAAATTTTTAAATTTCTGTAGAAGCAGAAATTAAATAGAATGTAAAACTGAAATAAAAGGATGAAATAAAGAGGAATTAAATACTATTTTTAAATAATACTTGGGTTCTGATAAAGACCTCATTTCTAAAATATATAGAGAATTGACTAAAATTTATAAGAATTCAAGCCATTCTCCAATTGATAAATGGTCAAGTTACATGAACAGTCAATTTTCAGATGAAGAAATTAAAACCATGTCTAGCCATATGAAAAGATGCTCTAAATCACTACTGGTCAGAGAAATACAAATTAAGACAACTCTGAGATACCACTATACACTTCTCAAATTGGCTAAGATGACAGGAAAAGATAATGCTGAATGCTGGAGGGAATATGGGAAAAACTAATACATTGTTGGTGGAATTGTGAATGGATCCAGCCATTCTGGAGAGCAATTTGGAACTATGCTCAAAAAGTTATCAAACTGTGTATTCCCTTTGATGCAGCAGTGTTTCTACTGGGTCTGTATCTCAAAGAGATCTTAAAGAAGGGAAAGGGATCCACATGTACAAAAATGTTTGTGGCAGCCCTTTTTGTAGAGGCAAGAAACTGGAAACTGAGTGGATGCCCATCAGTTGGAGAATGGCTGAATAAATTATGGTACATGAATATTGTGGAATATTATTGTTCTATAAGAAACTATTAGCAGAATGATTTTAGAGAGGCCTGGAGAGACTTATATGAACTGATGCTAAGTGAAATGAACAGAACCATGGCAACAGAAGCATGGCAACAACAATATTATATGACAATTCTGATGCACATGAGTCTTTCTAACAATGAGATAATTAAGACCAGTTCCAATGATCTTGTAATGAAGAGAGCCAATTACATCTAAAGAGAGGACTCTGGGAACTGAGTGTGGATCACAACATAACATTCTCGGTTTTTTTTTGTTGTTTGCTTGCATTTTGTTTACTTACTCTTTTTTCTTTCCTTTTTGAACTAATTTTTCTTATGCAGTAAGACAATTGTATAAATATGTTTACAAAGATTTGATTTAACATATATTTTAACATGTATAACATATATTGGATTGCTTGCCATCTAGGGGAGGGGATAGTGGGAAGGAGGAGAAAATTTGGAATGCAAGATTATTCAAGGGTCAATGTTTAAAAATTATCCAAGCATATGTTTTGAAAATAAAAGGCTTTCAAAAAACATTCTTGGCTTACCCAAAGTACAAAACCCTTTTTGTTTTTATTAAAATTATTGATTATGACTTTGTTAGTGAGGGCAATGTAATTGAATATGCTTCGTTATTTTTTTAAATTTTGATATAACATTTCATGATATAAAACTCTGAAGATCTGTTCTTAAATTCAATTTATTTTAATACTTGATTTTCATAGCTGTCATGGTGGGAAAAGATACTATATAAAGATTTATAGCATCAAGTGAAAGAGATACATGTTTGGCTGTGTTTAACAAATTATGATACTCATTTTTCAATTCCCACCATTAGTAATTGAGGGTTTTGTGGAAATGCTGCTGGTAAATCTTCTCATTGGAGGATAGGGTAGAGAAAGTTTATCTCTAAAAGTTAGGACCCAGATTTAGAAGATGGTTGTTCATGGTGGGAAGAAAAGATTAGTGGTAGAGCAAATGACAAGTTTTCTAGGTAGACCAGGATTTCCTAGTGATGGATTTTCATTTTCAGTTATTTTCATTTACTTCTAAACTGTTATTTGGGTTTGAGAAGGTCCTGGGAGGAGCATTGCAGACCTGAGAGAATTCTATGGCTGGCTACTTGAGTTCCAAAGTCACTAGCAGCAGCAATTGTTACGTCTGGCAATTCACTAGCTGCTGCTGCTATTCTGGATCTCTTCTTGTTGCAATAACTAGAGGAGATTTGAAGATGGAGAGGGAAGGGGTAGGGAGGGAAGCAAAAAACTCCCTTGACATTCCAGGTCCCTAGTAGGTATACACTGATGCAGTGAGGATGGGTATAGAATGAACTGGGAATACAGAGCATGAAGGAAGGGTTAATGCTGGAGGCCAGAGGGGAATGACTGCCTTGACTTGGAGAGGAGCACATAGGGCTGATCATCTAACTTAGCCTGAACTAAACACAAGGGAGGATAGTGTGAGAAGAGGCAAGTGATGACAAAAAAATTTCTTCAATTTTTTTCTTCCCTTACCCCTAAAAACAACTTGTGAACCCTCTATGGTATATACACTTGACTGTACATCTCTGCTGTATAGACAATGTAGGACAATGCTTTCAGCTAAAGTCCTTCTTTGATGCTACATCATAAATGTATATACAAAAATTTCTTTAGTTATTCCCCAATAGTTGGCCATTCCCTTAGATACTACAAAAAGAGCTACTATAAATATTTTGGTACATTTAAGACCTTTTCCTCTTTCTTTTATCTCTTTAGGGTATAGGCCTTGTAGTGACATTGCTAGGCTAGAATGCATGCACAGTTTAGTTAACTTTGTGAGCATTCTTAATTGTTTATCAGAATGGTGAACTACTTCACAACTCTAGAAACAATGTGCCTATTTTCCCACAGACCCTCTAACATTTGTCATGTTCCTTTTTTTCCCCCCTTTTCTTTTTGCCAACTTCACCAATCTGGTGGGTATAAGATAGAGTTGCTCAGAGTTGCTTTAATTTACATTTGATCTAATTATTAATGATATAGAATTTTTTTCCCCATATGGACCTCTACCCTTGAAAGCTGTCTAGTCATGTTCTTTGAACATTTGTCAACTGGGGAATGGATGCTCATTGGAACATGGAAATATCCCTGGATTCTTGAAGGCTATGCTAATGTAGTACAGACTCTAACAAGTGTTACCACCCTGGACAGGCTTTGAGTATAGCATGAAATCAGTTGTATATCTGTTACATCAGAAGCAGCATAGATAAATTCGGAGAGACTCAGTGCCTGAAAATTATTAACTCATATTTTTTTACTTTTCATTCACTTGTGAGGACATTCTATTAAGATATGGAGGGATTACATAAAAGCTACACAAAAATTGGCTATGTGTTTGGGTATAAAATTCTCAAAATAAAATGTAGAAAGGTACAAATAGTAAATGCTTTTTTTTCAGATCATGATGCAATAAAAATTAAATGTAATAAAAGGTCAGGGAAAAATAGACCAAACATTAATTAGAAACTAAATAAACTAATCCTAAAGAATGAATGGTTGAAACAACAAATCACAATAACAATAATTTCATCCAAGAGAAGACAATAATGAGACAATATATCAAAATTTATGAGCTGCATTCAAAGCAGTTCTTAGGGGAAATTTTATATCTCTAGATGCTTACTTAAATAAAATAGAGAAAGAGAAAATCAGTGAACTGGGCATGCAACTAAAAAGGCTAGAAAGAGAACAAATAAAAAAAACAATTAAATACCAAATTTAAAATTCTGAAAATAAGAGATTAATAAAACTGAAAATAAGAAAACTATTGAATTAATAAACAAAACTAAGAGTTTTATGAAAAAAATCAACAAAACAGAAAAACCTTTAATTAATTTGATTAGAAAAAGGCAAGAAGAAAATCAAATTGCCAGAGAAGGTGCTCTGAGAAGTAAGGGCAACTTTTTCTCTCTTCCTGTAATGTTCAGAGAGACTGAGAGTGAAGTTGCCAAGGTGACTACAGAAAAAGTCACAAAAAGTGAGAGAAGATAGAGAGGGGTTGGAGAGAACAGTTCTGCCTAAACAAGGATAGGAGCTGTTAGCTTCTTCTTCAATCAAATGTCTCCACCCTCCCACCTCCACCTTGGGAAGTTAAGGGATGAACATTTAAGTAATTGAATATTGAAAAATTTTGTGAATAACAAATTTCAAGAAAGCTTTGGAATGACAACCAAGCCTCAAAGACAACAACCTGACTCTTACATATTTTTTAATTGTTCTTTGGACTTGTGATATAATTGCTGGCTATAGGGCCTCTTTGACAATGTAGATTGACAACAAATGTGCAACCTGCAGTATTAAACAGTTGTCTGTGGATCCTGAAAAATTTTGCCTAGGGCCACAGAACCAATAGGTACTAAAAACAGAACTTCAACCCAAGCAAACCTCCATTTTCCACTACCATGCTGCCTCTCACTTATATGAGTTTCTCAAATTGAATTTAATTAAAGATAATTTTTAATTGATTCAAAACAATTCTCATTTCTCAGATAAAGATAAAAGTCATTGTTAATTAAATGGTAAGACTCTTCAAAGTATTCTATTGATTATTCTACTACACGATTTTTTCTTTTAAAGGAAAAGGAAGATATGTAAGAAAGGAGGAGGTAGGTTGGGGAGTAGGGTGGGTAGAGAAAATGTCTATCTTTGATGAAAGGGAAGTCCAAAATTGAGGAAATCACAGAATTGCTAGTATAAAATATAACAATTTAAGTTTTAGTTAATATTGATAAGATAAAAATTTGTATTCATAGGGGCAGCTAGATGGCACAGCGGATAGAGCACCAGCCCCGAAGTCAGCAGTTCAACTGAGTTCAAATGTGATCTCAGACACTTAACACTTCCTAGCTGTGGGACCCTGGGCAAGTCACTTAACCACAACAAATCTACATATACTTTTTCTGCATATTACTAACAAAATCCAACCTGAAAAAACAGAATGAGAAATTCCATTTAAAGTACAGAATGTACAGTATCTATATAAAATATACATGGGGACATTATGATTGCAACTACAAAATATTTTACAAAAATAAAGATGTAAATAAACAGAGAAATATAAATTACTCATGAATAGGACAGGCCAACATAATAAAATGATAATATTACCTACATTAATTTACTTATTTAATATCATACTAAACTACCAAAAGATTATTTTAAAGATATGAAAAAAGATAATAAAATTTATATAAAAGAATGAGGCCAACAGTCTCAAGGGAAACAATGAAAAAAGTGGGAAAGAAAGAAACAAATCTAGAAGTACCAGCTATCAAACTATTCAAGAAAGCAGTAATTATCAAAACAGTCTAGTCTTGACCACAAAATGGAAATTTTGGTCAATCAGTAGAGCAAATTAAATCTGTAACATACAAAAACAAATAAACACAGTACAATAGTTTTTGACAAACTTAAAAACTCAAAGACTCACTATTTGGGGAAAAAATGCTAGGAAAACTGTGAAGCAGTCTCTCAGAATTTAAAAGCAGCTAGCCGGAACATCTAGAGGACCTTACCATCCACAAGAAATTCTTCCTCAACCTGGATTCTACACTGGACATCCTCCATCACAGTAGCAAATTATTACTTTTGTTGAGCATATATTTCCCTGTTTTATGCAGTGCCTTATATTATGAGAGGATCATTGAGCAAAATTATTTCTGTTGTAAAACATTTCAAGAAATCTTAAATGATCTTCATGAGTGATTGGGAGAGTTATTGCTATATAAGGCAGTTGCCTGTATCTTTCAGTTAATGCGGAAAGATGTGGACTATTCTTTTTTTTTTCTTTATTTTTTTATTTTATTTGAATAACATATGTGTGGGTAATTCTTCAACAATAACCCTTACATAGCTTTCCATTACAAATTTTCCCCCCAACTCCCCACCCCTCCCCTAGATGGCAGGATATCCACTACATGTTAATTATATTAAAATATTGGCAAATCGAATATATGTATACATATTTCCAAACTTATCATTGTTGTGCAACAAAAATCTTATCTACATAAACGATACATCAGATAAAGGAAACACAATGTAAGCAAACATCAATCAAGGAGTATGAGAATGTTATGTTGTGGTCCACATTTCACATCCCTCTCTCTGGGTGTATATGGCTTTCTTCAGTGAACAATTGGAGGTGGTTTGAAACATTTCATTGTTGAAGAGAGCCATGTCCATCAGAATTGATCGTCATATAGTACTGTTGTTGCCGTGTATAATGACCTCCTGGTTCTGCTCATTTCACTCAGCATCAGTTCATGTAAGTCTCTCCAGGCCTCTCTGAAATCAACTTGCTGATCATTTCTTACAGAACAATAGTATTCCATAATATTCATATACCATAATTTATTCAGCCATTCTCCAATTGAAGGGCATCTATTCAATTTCCAGTTTCTAGCCACTACAAAAAGGGCTGCCACAAACATTCTTGCACATGTGGGGCCTTTTCCTTCCTTTATGATTTCTTTGGGATATAAGCCCAATAGAAATGCTGCTGGGTCAAAGGGTATGCACAGTTTGATAACTTTTTGAGCATAGCTCCAAATTGTTCTCTAGAATGGCTGTATCCGTTCACAGCTCCACCAACAATGTATCAGTGTCCCAGCCCTCCCACATCCCCTCCAACATTCATCATTAACTTTTCCTGTCATTTTAGCCAATCTGACAGGTGTGAAGTGGTACCTCAGGGTTGTCTTGATTTGCATTTCTCTGATCAATAGTGATTTGGAGCACCTTTTCATATGACTATAAATAGTTTTAATTTCATCCTCTGAAAATTGTCTGTTCATATCCTTTGACCATTTATTGATTGGTGAATGGCTTGAATTTTTATAGATATGAGACAATTCTCTATATATTTTAGAGATGAGACCTTTATCAGAACCCTTAAATGTAAAGATGATTTCCCAATTTATTGCTTCCCTCCTAATCTTGTCTGCATTGATTTTGTTTGTACAAAAACTTTTTAACTTAATATAGTCAAAGTTATCTATCTGGTTTTCAATTAAGAGTTCCAGTTCTTCTTTGGACATAAATTTATTCCATCTCCATAGGTCTGAGAGGTAAACTATATTACATTCCTCTAATTTACTTATAGTATCACTCTTTATATCCAGATCATGAACCCATTTAGATCTTATCTTGGTATGTGGTGTTAGATGTGGGTCAAGCCCTAATTTCTTCCACACTAGTTTCCAGTTTTCCCAGCAGTTTTTGTCAAATAGTGAATACTTATCCCAAAAGCTGGGGTCTTTGGGTTTATCAAAAACCAAATTGCTATAGTTATTGCCTAGTTTGTCTTGTGACTCTATCCTATTCCACTGATCGACTACTCTATTTCTTAGCCAGTACCAAATGGTTTTGATGACCGCTGCTTTATAATATAGTTTTAGATCTGGTACAGCAAGTGATATGGACTATTCTTAAAAAAACCTGTTTGTAAAAAATAGCTGGTACCTCACTAAGGTTTTTAAGATCGCCCAGTATGTTGTGTCCTCATCAGAGAAGGTGCTGTGCTCTATGAGCAAAGCAAAATTGAATTAGCTCAAAAGAAATGTGAGAAGCGCAAAATTAGAAAAGCTACCCAAATGTTCATAGGGACTATTTGTGTCCGACTTATGGCAGAGCATTCTGAGCTCATGTTGGTCTGATTAGCCACAGTCAGACAGGTTGTAATTTGACTCTAACATAGTGACCTTGTTTTGGTCCTCTTAGAGTATGAAGGAAAACAACCAACCAACCAACCAGTCATCAATAATATCATTAATTTGTGTATAGATAACTCGAAAAGATTTCATATGGATGAGAGGAGATAGACATATAGGTCACTCATCATTTATGTCTTCTTGATCATCTTTTGTTTTTATTTTGGTATATGATTTTTTCCATGCCTTTGATAGCTTTCCCAGTAGATACTTTACATACCCTTTAATGCCTCTCTTTATATTTAAAGTATTAACAGTAATTTTGCTGATGGCCTAAAAACTGTAAATACTCTTTGTCCCCTTTGCCCATCATTCTGACATCAGCACTGCAGAAACAAAAAGGAACCATTCAGGAATGAAGGCCATTTTTTGTTCTGTTCTGTTTGATGAGTTGCCATTACAAAAATTTTCATCACCATATGGCCAGCCAACTAGTGATGTGTCTCTCTAATTATTAAGGATGGCATTCTGGAAATAGTTGAAGTTTTGTAGCATAACAGAATCTACCAAAAGTTGGGTTCTGATAGCAAAGCCTTTGAGAACTCAGAGCTACCTCTATGCCATACTGAAGTATCAAAAGTAGGACTTTGTTATAAATTATATCAACTGGAGAAAAAATGAATAAAAACTGGATCATAGGGTTAGATGCTGAGAAAGCCTGTAATAAATTATAGTCATTTTTTTAAAAAGAAAAATATAAGAATCAAAGTAACTTTAATATTATCTTAGAAATCAGGATTTATGTTATTTTTAATGGAGAATTTTCCCATAAATAAAAATAAAATGAGGTTGTCCATTTTTGCCCTTTCTATCTGAAATAGAAGATTAGTGTAAAGGGGAGAAGTTTGTTTACTTTGATGGCAAGAATGCTAACAGAAGATTAATCTACTTGATTTCCTTTCCATACATCAGTGTTTTGTGGTGTATCCTTGATGTGAATGAAAACTGCATGAGAGATATTCATGGCAGGAACAGAATAGAAAGGATCAACAAAGAATACTTTGAATGTTTTATCTTTAGCCCTAGAAAATGACAACATGAGATGTAGATAGATTCTGGAGAAATGTAGACTTGGAGTTTCAGAAGGGACAAAATAGTCACTCACCCTAGTGTAGATAAGAATCAGGGAGATCCTTGTGGAGAGGAAGTATGTCACAGCTACTGCCTGAATAGCCCTCAGGGACCACCTAGTCAGAATTCAGAGGCAAGATGTATCTCATGGAAACTCTCTATATGGTCACTCATGAGGATCTGTGAGGCAGATGAAAAGAACAGATCAAAGAATGTGATGTACGTGGGCCACCAAGTATGTGGTCCAGCTGGTCTGACTCTTAAGATAATAATAGCATTTGCCTGAGGCTTGAGTAGTTTGAATCTAAAAGAGCGTAATCATACAGCCTGGGAGGCTGAAAGTTAGAAGAACATTCCCAAGAAGGAGCAGCAGCAAGGGAGAGGGGGAAGAGAACAAGCATTCATTAAGCATCTACTATGTCAAGAGCTGTACAAATATCTCATATGAATTGTTTCTTATAACAACTGGGAAGCATGTACTATTATTACCTCCATTTCATAGTTGAGGAAACTGAGGCAGACAGAGATTAAATTGTTTGCCTAGGACCACACAGTAAAGTCAGAGGCTGGATTTGAACTCATGTCTTCTTGACTCCAAGACCAGCACTCCACAATGAATTTCTGTAGTAGAATTCTACTGTAGACAAGAAATTTGTCAACTGTTGTCATTATGGAAGAAACTGTGACTGAAGATTTTGGCCCAAATTGATTTCATTGATGTAAAGAGCTCCCTTCACCTCCTGAGGTGAGAAGTGATTGAAATCAGAGAGTAGCTTGTGCCACTGAGAAGTTAAAAGATCTTTCCCAGAGTGGCACAGGGAGTATGACATAGTGAATGTAGTCTTGCTCTCTCTCCACAGGCTGTCTCTCCACAGTGGAGATATTATTCTAATCAAATAGTGCCTATAGTGGCTTTCTTTAAAAGGGTTGAAAGACTAAGGGACAGAAAAGGAGAAAAGAATGGAAATGTCTAGGAGCTAAGGGGCTCTCTTCCTGCTAGGATATGCAGTCATTAAGGTTTTTCACCTGTAAGAGTGCCAACAGAACTGTGGCTGCCATATTTGCTTCAAGAATGCCTAATTTACTTATCACTATGCACAATGTATGAAAAGACAAGTCTTATTTAGGAATTTTAAAATCCATAAACTCTATCCTTTCTTCTAGTGTATTAATTGACTTTACTTGCTGAAAATGTCTCAGGGGGATGCTGTAACTTCTTTAAAGCAAAGACCAAATTGTCCTTTTTTCCAAAAGAACATGCCTCAAGTCCATTCCCCTTGGCAGTGGTCAAGTTATTTGAAAATAAAAGAACTCAATGAGGAGTTCAGTTCCTGTTAGTGTTTTACTACCTATATTATCTCTTGCCTATCATAATTTGTTATATACTCCTAAACTTCTGGGAAAATCACTCCTTTTTTCCCCCAAATTTCAACAATGTTCATCCCAGATCTATTGAAGTTTTTTTGTTTGTTGGTAATATTCTAATTCTGGTACAGCAGAGAAAAGATTTCAGTTATTCTGAAAGCATTTTGATTCTGAGTTCACCATCCCATCTAGCCAATCTGTGAGAACTGAAAAA
This sequence comes from Myrmecobius fasciatus, assembly GCA_023553655.1. Classification (NCBI taxonomy): domain Eukaryota; kingdom Metazoa; phylum Chordata; class Mammalia; order Dasyuromorphia; family Myrmecobiidae; genus Myrmecobius; species Myrmecobius fasciatus. The sequence goes on from JAJPUD010000880.1 coordinate 339,312, forward strand.
CTGAATTATCTGTGGCATGTGTCAGAGACAGCTCCTTTATATATATATATTAAGGCTTTTTATTTGCAAAACATATACATGGGTAATTTTTCATCATTGACCCTTGCAAAGCTTTGTTACAAATTTTTCCCTCCTTCCCCCCCACTCCCTCCCCTAAATGGCAGGAAGCCTAATACATGCTAATTATGTTAAAATACTTGTCAAATCATATATGTGTATACATATTTATGGAGTTATCTTGGACAGCTCCTTTTTAATCAGCATTTGTACCCGCTCCACAGTGTAACTTTGTAACCTTCCACTTGCCATCTGGAGAACTTCCACTCCCCACAAACTGATATGCCAAAATTGTCTGTACTATTGAAGTTGCTAACTCAAGTCCTAGAGAAATCAGAGAACTCCTTCATTTCCAGGAAGTAATAAGGAACCATGAGATTCTGGTCCCATCTCAAACCCTCCTGAGACTTTAACCTTGAATCTCTCCTCCCTCAAAAAAAAAAAAAAAATCATTAGGATGCAATCAACCAATCAATCAATCAATGTGTATTAAGTGCCTATTATAAACCAGATACTGTGATAAGCACTATGTATATAAAAAGGCAAAAGATATTCCTTTGCCTTCAAAGAGCTTATAATCTAATGGGGAAGACAAGATAGGAACATATAGATACACATAGGATAAATATGAATAAAAGAGAGAAAGTACTAGAAAAAAGAAGTGTTGGGAAAAGGCTTCCTTTAAAAAATGGGATTTTAGTTGGGACTTAAAGGAACCTAGGAAAGTCAGTAGGTAGAGGGAAAATATTTCAGGAATTGGGGATAACCAAAAGAAATGCCCAAAAGTTGGAGTATTTTCCTCATAGAACAGAAAGGAGGTCTGTGTCATCGAATCAAAGAGTATGTAAGGAGGACTAAGATGTAAGAAGGCTGGAAAGATTTCAGGGGGTTATATTATAAAGAGTTTTAAATACCAAACAAAGCATTTTGTATTTGACCTGAGAGCAATAAGGAGTCACTGGAATTTTCTGAGTAAGAAAGTAACATTGTCAGATCTGCACTTTAGGAAAAATCATTTTGGTAGCTGAATAAAGGATGGAATGGGGAAACTCATCAGCAAACTATAACAATAATCCAGGGAAGTGGCAGTGTCAGAGAAGGGAAGGGAGCTTATATGAGAGATATTGTAGAGATAAAATCTATAGACTATGGCAACAGATTTGGTAGAGACAGTAAGGAGTCAAGGATAACTCCAATATTGTAAACCCAAAGAATTGGGAGGATGATATTGCCCTTTACAGTAACAGAGAAGACAGAAGGCAGGGAGGTTTCAGGGGGAAGGATAATGAATTCTTTTTGGGACATTTAGCTTAAGATGCCTGCCGGACATTCAGTATGAGATGTCTGGAAGGCAGTTGGTGATGTGATACTGGAGGTCAGCAGAGAAGTTGAGAAAAGATAAGTATATTTGAAAATCATCAGTATAGAGATGGGAGCTGATGAGCTCACCAAATGAAATAGTTAAAAGAGAAAAAAGCAAAGGGTCCAGGGCAGGCCCCTGAAGAATACCTATGTAGTAAGAGGGCTTTGAATGAGGATCTAGCAAAGACTGAATAATTGGAAGAAGTATTTTTTGTTTTAAATTTTATTCTTCTGATTACTCCTCTGGATCATATTCTTTACCATCACCACCTTCACAAGACCAAAAATAGTCCAGAATAGTTAAGTATTCTGGTTCTTAGATCTAGCTATTGCTCAGCTTCCTAGTTAAAGAACTAGAATGGGGATAGGGTGGACTGGGGGGGAAGATGACTTGCCTCTAAGCTGGGCCTGGAAAAGTGCTTGGAGAACTGCACTGTGCTTACTTATTTAGAACTGAACTAAGGATAAAAGCTTGCCAGCTTCTACCTCCCATTGTATGAATAGGAGCAATGATTGTGTCTGCTGGAATCATAAGGAAACCCTTCAAAAGATAACTCCAAAATCCCTTTCATCTGTTAAGTGTCAAGCAAATCTTTGGTTATTTTTTTATCTGTTCATTTATCCTAATGAACATATATGGTTGACTGATTCAAGGATATACTAGTAAATATTTAACAACCAGCTCCTCCCATTCTTTTTTTTTTTTGCACAACAAACTTTTAAATTTAATCTGCATTATTAACATTTTCTTCATCACTTTCTTAAGAATAGACAATTAACAGAACAATAAATCAAGCTATGATCATTTTGCCTATTTCTGAAGTGTTAACATTCATACAGACAATTTAACAATTTGACTCAAAGAGATTTAACTTCCTAGAGAGTAAACGACTTTTAGAACCCTCTCTTTCTAGCATAAGTGTTTGAAAAGTTATCTGAAGTGAGATCTGAACTAATGTTGACTTTATCTTATTTTACCAATAATGCAATACATTTCCTTAACAGCAGAGAACCTTAAAAGGGAGTCCAAGATATATAATTGGATTTGAGTCTACTGTGTTGGCCTTTGAGTGTGGCAGGGGCCCTGAAATAGTCAAGAGAAACTGATTAGTTGGGGTTGAAAGAGTAGCCATTCTAGCTTACCTGGAGTAAATGAGAAAAAGCTGTAAAAAAAGGACAAATTTAGGTTTGAAGTCAAGAAAAGCCAATAAATAGAGCTAATCAAATGTACAATGAGTAGCTTCAAGAAGTAGTAGATTCAAGCCTCATTGGAGCAAACAGTGACTTCTGGGTAATAATGGGTAATGCTGTAGTATTATTAATTTAGGATTAAATCTTCTCCCCTCTTTACTTTAGCAGTTCTTAAACTTTTTTGTACGACATGAAACAGTTGGCAGTCTGCTGAAGTCAATTGATTCCTTTGAACAGTGATTTTAATAATTTGGGAAAATGTTAAACTTAAGTGGAAATTTAGTGAAAATAAGTCAAGTACATGGAACTCTTAAAATATGTCCTTGGACTCCATGTTAGCAATTCTTGAACTAAACTTCTCTGGTTCTGGTCACTATAGCAACATCAAATGGTTTCATTAAGTTTGTCTTTTTTCACTACTTTGATATGTCATATGATTAGTAGTATGGGTCTGGGGAATTCAGAGAGGGAAAGTGATGGTTTGTAATCAATAACTGAATAGATACTATACCCAAATTATATTTAAATGACTTGAAAATAACAGGCTAATTTTGGAACAACTCTCTAATGCTGTTTAAACAGTAATATGTGGCCTACAAGTGGGTTTCAATAGTTGATAAGTTTTCAGGTCTTGAAATAGTTGAGACATTCCAGCTTATGAAATAAGAAATAAGACTCTATCATGATCTCAAAACCATTAACATCTAGAACCATAACCTTTTACTATTAATATCCAATCTTATGGATTGGTTGTAAAGAGGAGTACTATCCATCCAAATACATGATCTAGTTTAGAACCAAAATGGGCAATTAATGGAAGAACTTTCTAGATCCTGTATTAATATTGCAGATTTTTCAGTTTCATGAATTTGGCATTTCAGAACCTTCTAGACCTACAAGTAGTGCTACATCCCTATAACTTACTCCTGAGATCCTGACAAACATGCTAAACTGTCCTGAGTTCTCTACTTCTTACTAGGGGGCTCACTAATAATAAATTAGCATTTAAATAGTGCACTAAGGTTAGAAAATCATTTTCCATATTATCATCTTATTTGATCTTCATAGCAATCCTGGGAGGTAGGTACCATTATATTCCCAGATTCCAGATAAGGAAATAGAGACTGAGAGAAATTTAGAGACTCATCCAGGGTCACACAACAGGAAAAATCCTGTTATGCAGGATTCAAATTTATACATTCCAAGTCCAACACTCTCTTCATTAATTCACTTAGTTGCCTCACTCATCAACAAATTTGTGAAGTGCCAATTTGAGGAGACAAAAACAGTTAGTGAGGAGTAGCATGGGTCCATGCAAGGGACAAGCTATATTACAATGGAGGACCCTATTTACTACAAAAGATGTACAGTGGTTCTTTATCTTTTAATCCCTGGGTTCTTTATTTTTTGGCACCTGTCAGGGATCTGCTGAAACATCAAAGCTTTCTAACATTCAACAGGGGTGGAAAATAACATTTAATATCCTGAAAAACCAGTCCATTGCTGCTCCTATCTGGATAGAACCAGATTTACAGAAACAATTCATCATGGAGGCTGGCATATGTAATGTTGCCAAGCAGGTTACCCTCACATCACTCTCCTTCATATTCCAGCCTTCCATGTACTCATCTCACAAAGTAGAGAACATATGCCATGTGGGGAAAAGAGTCATTTGCAATCAGAACAACCCTTGAAGAATCAGTCCTGATTGGAGAAGACACAATCCCCTCACCATCCACACCAATCATTTCCTGGTAATTTATTTAATATTTAACCAAATCTAGATAAAATGACTTCAAATCCAATATTAATTTCACTCTACTACCTTCTTTACTCAAAGTGCTTAGGAAAAAACAATCCAGAAATGCTACATGAATTGGATGCCCATGTCAAAGGTGATGTATAAGAATAAAACCTGTGATTTTATTTGAGGAAGAAGTGGATGCCTTTATTATAATGAAAGTTTTCACTATCTCTAAGGCTCAGTACACCCTTTGCATTTGCATAGAGCTGGAAAAGATCTCAGAGGCCATCTAGTGCATCCTTTTACAAATTGAGGAAATAGAAGTCCAGAGTGGTAAGTGACTTTTCCTAAGATTGAAACCAGATGTTCTGACTCCAGAGCTATTCCCCCTATATCACACTGCCTCAACTGGGAAGGGGAGGTATTTGATACTATAGTTACATGTGCTGTTGTGGACAACTTAATATGAACAACTGATTGATCAATTACTATAACAAGACTTTTTATAGATTGTAAACTGCAGCTGTTCAATCCCAACCAGAGTTATTAAGAGTTATTTGATCAGTATGAGTTGCAGATGTCAATACTCAGGCTCAGATCAGCTCTTCAGGTGGACATGGCACCTTTTATGAGTCCCTGGCAGGAATCAATGGTCACTGCTTCCTCTGCCATAGACCTCCCAAGAGTAGGTAAACAGAGATGGGGTTTTTTTCATCACCTTTCAAAAAGTCATCTGTGATTTCTAGTACCTGCAACTATGATATAACATCATCCATTACATCTAAATATGTAAAATATGTAATATGTACTTATACCAAGGAGCCAATGCAACAGGAGATTTGCTTATCTTCCCCACCCCCTACAAAATCCAGTGTACTCCATGCTCCCAGTCCCATCTAGCCTTCAAATGATAGTAATGTTGGGTTTTGTTACTTGTTTTGCTCCCACCCAAATGGATACCAAGACATTTTAGTGATAGCAGATACCCTAAACAATATAGCTCATTCCCTTCACCCCAAACCAGGACTACAACTACAGTTGAGGCCACCAATCTACTTGAAATGAACTTTCCATTTCCACAGTGTTCTATTGGACAGGACTGACTCAGGGTCAGTCTGATAGTTCTGGTTCTACATTAGAACAAAATGAGGCAATCATTGACCATCTAACAGTAAACAAATGGAAGTTAATTTAACCATAGCATGTAAAGGATACTCAGCAAGAATACAGCACTGGTTCAGACAGATTTAACTCTCTTCCTTGTCTATATTTCATCCAATCTTCATAAAGAAATGTCTGATGAGCAAAGTGTCTCATATCATCATGAACCATCAGCTAAGTTTGAGTGGCACTGACTCCTCATGGGATGGTTTCTTTTATGCCCTTTGGATAACTGCCAATAAATAATTCAAGTCTTAGCCTCCTGGATCAATCTATTTCCCTTCAGTAACTGTGTCTATATATGGATCCATTCTCAGGCATATGTTTATACAAATGGGATTTTGTAAAAACAAAAAACAAAATCACTTAACCTTGTTACCTGGCACATAGTAGGTACTGTATCCATCTTCCACGTGACTAGCAGTAGAATGCATTGGCTTCTTCCAATATAAAGTTCTGATAAAATGGACAACGCTAAAAGGGATAGGAAAATCCCCTTCCTCTTGCTATGTAGACAAAGTAGTCATTTCCATAAAGGGTTCTGGAGCCTAGACTCATCCTCTGATAAATTAATTGATTGTTGACATATGAGGAGGTTCCAAAATCTTAGTACAGTTAAGCATTAGTAGCTTAAAACTTCATTAAAATTTTTGGCATGCCCTATAGAGGACCATGAGGCGTAACTGATTGAATCAGTTGCATGATATTTCTTGTGTGATATCCATTACCTTCAATGGCCAGGGTCTTAGATTACTCTCTGATTGATTAAGGATTTATTTACATATTATTAGGATTTTAGGAAAATTGCTTAAATTCTCCTTTATTTTTTTTATTATTACTTTCATCTTCCATAACTGCATTAATTTGGATGCTATCCTTCATGCTTGGAGAGAATCAAATGACATCACCACAACAGGATCAAGGTACAGTGTGTCAGACTGTAGCTGATCAGGCCAATACAAGCTCTGAAATTTCTACCACAGGTCAGACACAAATAGTCCATATAGTAGGCTGAAATAGGTGATGTCTTTTGACTAACAGATAAATTGGATTAAGATGGGGCAGAGCTGTTCAAAGTCAAAACAATCTCACTCTTCCAGACAGCAGTAGCAAGACAAAAGTCAGGATTATTGATTATGACTTGGGATGCGGTGGATGACCTTGGCATCTCTGAGATCTGACCAAATTCTTAAAAACTCCACAGTACCTACTTCTGCCACTTTCAAGGCTGTTAGAACTAATTGTTCTCATCCACCCATTCCACCAAGGAAATGTTCATTTCTTTGGGATGTAACACCCCACAAATTCACTAATAGGTTTGAAACCCCTCAGTTACCCTAGTTTACTGCATTTGGCAAAATAGTTGCCAAGGTGTCACTACTGTGTATGCTACAACTTCTTGAAACCACAGTTGAGAGTTTTGTGAATCAAATGGATACCAAAGGTAGAAAGTAGTCCTGAAAAGAGCTTGGCAGCCTTCACACCAGAGGTCAAGCATTCCTTATAATACCCATACATCCCAATAATCTATATTAATTAATCTAATTACATTAATCTGAGCTAATAAAGAACCCTCTCCCCTTTTACATCTAGAATGCCCTCCCTCTTCAACTCACACCATCCTCTTCTTCCTTTAAGATACGGCTCCAATTCCAATGATTTTGTGATGAAGAGAGTCATCTATACCCAGAGAGAGGACTGTAGGAACTGAGGGTGGATTACAACATAGATTTTCACTCTTGTTTGCTTGCAATTCATTTTCTTTCTCAATTTTTTTCCCTTTTTGATCTGAATTTTCTTGTGCAGCATAATTGTGGAAATATGTATAGAGGAATTATACATATTTGACATATATTGGATTGCTTGCTGTTTGGGAGAAGGGGAGAAAAGAAGGGGGGAGAAATCTGGAATACAAGGTTTTGCAGGAGTCAGTGTTGAAAAATTGTCCATGCATATGTTTTGAAAATAAAAACTTTAATAAAAAAAAAAAAACAACATGGCTCAAGCACAACTCTCCAGATGAAGTCTTTTTTGATTCCCCTATCTTCTCCCTCTCTACATACTTTGTATTTAGTAACTTTGTATTTTTCTTTTTGTATTTATTCTGGATATATATATATATATATATATATACACACAAACATATATATATGTATATGTCTCCTCTCTGTGCATTTATATATGTATATATACACATGTATATATGATTATGTGTGTATGTGTATTTGTTGTCTCCTCCATTAATGTAAGGTCCTTAAGAATAGGGATATTTTCATTCTTTATATTTGTATCGCTTCAAGTGTCAGAACCAGATTCTGGGGAAGATCATAGACTTAGAGGTGGAAGGAATGTCATGTTTGAAAAAGCTAAAATTCATGGGAAGTTAAGTGACTTCCCCCAAGTCACACAGGAAGTAGGCATGTGAAGCACAATTTGAACCATGGTCATCAGACTGCAGACTCAGTGCTATTTTCATTGTATATAAATTGAGTGACATAATGGCAATAGTTGAATCAGAAGGAGAGCTGGCAGACCACATATGGATGTATATCTATAACTATGTATATCTATAACTATGTGTATTTCGGCCCTAGTCTGGGATAAGGCCTACAAGTCACTATAATAAAGAAACCTAAATTTTAAGAATTCAGATAGTGTCTCTGGTACGACTTCTTTTTTTGGCTAACTAATCTTCTACATAATCCTGGTTTAAAATCTCTGAAGGTCAACAGGTTCAAACCCTTCTCCCAGCCTTAGGATCCTGTCCTATTGACACACCCTAGTAATCAACCCCATCTGATTTTTCAAATTATATCTGTTCTCACCCCAGATCAGACTCCTCCCTACCCTTCCGGTTTTTCCTAATTATTGGAACATGTTGGTTCTAGCCCAGGCAAGGTGAATACATGCCCTATCCCTGGTTAGCAGATTTCATCAGAGATGCCCAGAAAGGCCCTGGCAACTTTTACCAGTTGGAAAAGGGTTTGTGAAGGAATCCTGGTGCATGGGTTTTGTTAGCTTCTTTAATGAGGATTTCTGCTGAATCTGAAACATGGTAGCTATAGGAATTCAAGGGAATAATGAGTAGTGAATAGTGCAGTAAGCAAGGTTTGTTGCCATTCCCATGAACACAATCAGGAATGTGGGACTGTCTATTATTTACTTTGTTGTCTTTGGACAGTACATACCTTGGAGATATGTAGATTCAGTTCCAAAACAGTGCAATAAACTAAGTCACATGAATTTTTTGATTTCCCAGTACATATAAAAGTTTTTTTTAATACTATACTATAGTCTATTAATTGTGCAATAGTTTTATATCTTTAAAATATATGCATACCTTAATTTTAAAACACTTTATTGCTTAAAAATGCTAACTATCTGAACCTTCAGTGAGTTGTAGTTTTTTCTACTGGTGGAGGTTTTGCCACAGTGTTAATGCTGACTGATCGAGGTGATGGTTGCTAAAGGTTGAGATGGCTGTCAAAATTTCTTTAAATAAGACAAAAATGAAATTTGCCAATTGACTTCCTTTTCACTTGAACACTTAAGAGGCTATTATAAGGATTATTAATTGGCCTAATTTCAATATTGTGTCTCAGGGAATAGGAAGGCCTGAAGAGAGGGAGTGAGACAGTCACAGCAGGTTGGCAGAGTAGTGAGAATACATACATGTATTGATTAAGTTCATGTGAGCATGGTTCATGGTCCCTGAAAACAATTACAATAGTAACTTCAAAGATCACTGATCACAAATCACTGTAACAGATATAATAATAATGGAAAAACTTTGAAGTATTCAAGAAATATCAAAATGTGACACAGAGACATGATGTGAGCACATACTGGCAGGAAAATGGCATTGATAGACTTGCTCAGTGCGGAGTTACCACAAACTTTCAATTTGTAAAAAAAAAATTGCAATTATCTCCAAAGTGTAATAAAATGAGTATTGGCTTATCAATAAAGAAACTAACCTAAGAAAGATGTTAGTACTCTAAGAAGGATATAGTACAGTTATATTGATATTTGGGTGAGTCACCAATTTCAATTAATGAAATTACCAGATGTAATGAGACTGGATGTGATGGATAGATATTGCTTTGAGAGACTCATGTCCTCCGGTAGACTACTGAAAAGTAACCACATTACCTCACAGGTCTTTATAATATTCTAAGTAGGGACCCATAGTACCTTAAACCTGGGCTAGTCTAAAAAGTTATTATGGAAAAAAAATTTCTGGTCATGAAGTGTTCAACCAATTGAGAATGCTATAACTTTAATAATTAATATTCCATTTACTTTTTATACACTCAGATCACTATTGAATCAGGGCCAGAACCTAGAAGTATTCTAGGCCACCTCAGAGTAGTTTAAAATACTGTGATTCATCCTCACCTGCAGCCCTACACTTCCAAAATATTTCTTTATCACTGACTTACTCCAAAAATCCTCTGTAGAAATTGGAGATTGGAGAGGGACTTTCTGTTCTGATCCAAACCCACATTTTAGAGAGGTTTTTAGAGTATTTCTGAGATTGGGAATGTGAGCTGGGGTGATATATTATTGCTAGATTGTACTCTGGAAATAAATGATAAGATACACAAAGTAGCCTGAAGAGTTGGGTGCAATTTCCAACACAGATTTGTCCTTTTAAGAAAATCTGATACACAGTCACTCCCAAATTGAAAAGATACATTTGGAGAGATGGTTTGCATTACTTTTGGAGTTTTGGTCTTTCCTACTGATCCTCAGCCTTCCTTTAAGTAAGACTCAGAACACTAAAGTGTTAACAAATACTCAGCTAAAGGGAAAGAGTTAGGAGCCATTATCCATTTGAAGATCTTTTTTTTTTTTTTTTTTTTTTTT
>JAJPUD010000880.1:349795-454640 GCA_023553655.1 Myrmecobius fasciatus
TTTTTTTTTTTTTTTTTTTTTTTTTGCTGAGGCAATTGGAGTTAAGTGACTTGCCTAGGGTCACACAGCTAGGAAGCTTTAAGTGTCTGAGGCTAGATTTGAACTCAGGTCCTCCTGACTTCAGGGCTGGTATGCCACCTTGCTGCCTCAGGAGATCCATTTTTTAAATGGAACTGAAGAAACTATGATTTGCAAACTAAATTTACTAAGCAAATAGGATTCCTTTCTGTTTTTTTATGCAACAACAATAATAATCTCTTCAGAGTCCAAGGAGAATTGTCTTTCTTTTTACTTGACACTAAGGTTCTTTTTCTCACCACACTAAAGGTCTTTTTCTCACCTTCAGTTCTTTGCACCTCCACCCTAGGATCTTGGTAGAATGTGAGAGGGGAAGATAATTCAAAATGAAGGTATGGTTTCAGTCGATCTGTAAAAAGGAGATAAAGGTGTTTAAAAAGGTATACAATGTTAGTGAGTCAGTCAACTAACACTTAATAAGTGACTACTGTGTGCCAGCTTTGTGCTAAGCCTGCACAAAAAGGGGCAAAAAAAGTTCTTGCTCTCAAGAAGTTCAAAGTCTAATGTGGGAGAGACATACAAGATACACAAGATATAAATAAATCAACCATAGAACATCTATTTATTTTCTCCACATATGCAAAAATGAAATGCTTGACACAAAAGATTCATAAGCAGGCAATAATAGAAAAAAGTAAACAAGCTACTTATACTCTAATAAGAAGTTGAGACTTTAACCTCAAAAAACAAAGTAATTTTCAGAAATGATGATTAGGCATTTTGCATGTCACCTTAGTTCTGTATTATCCAGACAATTGCTTAGAACTCTGTCTTCTGACAAGCTAGACAAATAATTGTGCTTATCTTTTTGCTGGTGGCATCCTCTTTGATATAGATTCCAGTCAACACTAACTAAGGAACCCAAAATCACTTGAATTCACAAAGCTGACAGTGAAACTAGAAATGCCCATCTCAGGATTATGTTTATCACCTATACTCAGTAAAGAATTACAAAGCAGAAAAGGCAGCTAAAGTTCTAAGGTCCAGATCCAGTTTACATAGTAAGACCCTTGTTTTAGCTGCCAAGTCTTCCTAGACATTGGATTGAAAAGGACACGATCCCTTTCCGACCCCTCATTGGAAGCACAGAAAGGGAGCTCTACCTGCTATACATCCCCAGAATCAGGAAGGGGATGGAAGCTATCCCTTCTTTAACTGATGCAGCACTAGCAACCTATTCTCTTTCTATTGTTATAGGATAGGGAGAGGACCAAGGTATCACCAAGAGTTTGTTGTGTCATAGTACAAAACCACATCCTCTCAACATTTTCCTAGAGGAACAGGTTCAACATTCCATGGGGTTTGCTCTAGGCAGAATAGAGGGGGAGGGTCCTGTTTCCTATACCTTCACCCCATTACATTTATAAAGCATATATGGCCATGTAAAAGCAGATAACCTCCTCTCTTTTATCTCCCTTCTTTCAACATAAGGGTCAAGTATTACATGGGCACTAAAAGGGAAAGGGAGGTGGCTAGAATAGTCGTATCTCTATGTACTCTATGTACTCTTAGAAATCTGTCAAAGCCACTAGGTGGGGCTTCAAACTCATATTCTACCAATTTACTTTCACTGTGTATGTGCTGACAGGAATCATAATTTTGGTTTATGGGCACTGGCTCAAAATCAGAAACTTTTCCCAGATTCTTATCTTTTTTGTAAGCGCATACACTAATTCCCTCAACAACCATAATTATCTTGGCTTGTTTCCTCATTCTATTTATTTCCCCATTCTCTTTTCCCCACTTTGGTGTGAGCTCAAAATGATGACTCACACTTGGATTAAAATAAATTTACTGAAGCAAAATTGAAAAATAAAAGGCAGAGGGATAGAATTTCAGAGCAGCAGCACCACTCATAGGTAGGTTCTAGAATCTCAATTCCCTACCCACATATCTCTGTTATCATAGAGAGGAGCATGCCTAAAGATTTTGTGCCAGGATTGTTTGGTTAGAAAAGGGAAAATCATCTGACTAAAGCCCAGTTTCCCCAAATCCTTCCTGTGTAACTAACCACCCACTACCGAGTCATCAAGCCCATCTCTTCGATATTCAGTGTTCCCTGTATTATGTTGCCATCAGAGCCTTAAAAGAAAAGAGATGGTGTCTCTAATTCAAAATGAAAGAGCAACTACCAAGCATATGCTTTCATCTCAAAGATCCAAAGCCAGAGAATTTTCAAAAGAAAGAGATGAAAAAAAAACCCTGATGCTTTTTTTCTTTTAAAAAGCCTACTAGACTTAGAAGTTCTTAAACTGGGGTTTCTGAACTTCCTTTTTAAAAGCATTTTGATAACTATTTAAATACAATTGATTTCCTTTGTAATCTTATGCACTTTTTTATTATTAAGAAATATTCTGATATGTATACATATATTCGATTTGTCAAGTATTTTAACATAATTAACATGTAGTGGATATTCTGCCATCTAGGGGAGGGGTGGGGAGTAGGGGGGAAAAATTTGTAACAGAAAGCTTTGTAAGGGTTAATGTTGAAGAATTAATCATACATATGTTTTGCAAATGAAAAGTATTAATAAAAAAATATTCTGGGGGGCAACCAGGTGGCACAATTGATAGAACACCAGCTCTGAAGTCAGGAAGACCTGAGTTCAAATCTGGTCTGGGATACTTAATACTTCCTAGCTGTGTGACCCTGGGCAAGTCACTTAACCCTAATTGCCTCAGCAAAAAAGAAAAAAGAAAAAAAGAAATATTCTGAAAAAGCACCATTAGTTTTACCAAACTGTCAAAGGGGTCCATGATATATATACACAAAAGAAAAAGAAATCTGAACCAGAATTTGTGACCTGTTGGATAGATGCTCTTTATGATAGCTGAGTCTCTGCCCCTTCCTCCCTTCCTCCTCTTTGGCACCTAAAGTAAAAAACAGGGATGAGACATCTTGTGAGGGCATACTGAAACACATGGTACACATAAAACACTAAAGCACTCACTTAAAATCTTTCCTTTTCTTTAAAAAGAATTTTTTAAATTAACATTTACTGATCCCACTTTCCTTCACAGTTGGAAAGAAGAAAAAGAATCTTTGTAATATGTATAATCAAACAAAACAAATTCCCACATTGTTTATGTGTAGAAACATATATGTATATACCTCCCTCAGGAGATGGGTGTTATGGTTTAGTATTGGTCCTGTTGTAATTATGGTTGGTCACTGCATTGATTAGAGTCTGAAAGCCAAAGTGATTTGTCTTGATAATAAATGTATTGTCTTAGTTTTGCTTACTTCTCTCTGTATCATATAAGTCATATAAGTGTTTCCAAGTTTCTTTGAAACTAATCCTTTTGCTATTTCATATGGCACAATAAAATAATCCACTATATTCATAAACTAGATTTTGTTAAGCCAAATAGCGAACTTGAGATGACTGTTTCCATCATATTCAACTCATACCTGTGCTTTCTGTTTACTTATATTATTTCTAACTGTCCTAATAGGAAGTTTTTAGGAGTTTCAAATATTATTTTTTCCATGTAGGAATAGAAACAGTTTAACTATATTAAATCCCATATGATTTCTCTTTTCCTATTTACCTTTTTATTCTTTTGATTCTCTTAATTGAAAATCACTTTTTTTTCCATTCAGCTCTGGTCTTTTCAAAAGGAATGCTTGAAAATCCTCTATTTAATAGAATTATCTGTTTTTCCCCTAAAGAAATATGTTCAGTTTGTTGGGTAGGCGATTTTAGGTTGTAATTCTAGCTCCTTTGTCTTCCAGAATATCATATTCCAAGCCCTCCAATCCTTTAATGTAGAAACTGTTAAATCTTGTGTTATCCTGATTGAGATTCCATGATAATTGAATTGTTTCTTTTTGTCTGTTTACAATATTTTCTCCTTGACCTGGGAGTTCTGGAAGTTGGATATAATATTCCTGGGACTTTTCATGTTAGGATCTTTTTCAGAGGGTGACGTGTTTTTTTTTTTTTTTTCCAGTTTCTATTTTATCCTCAATTATAAAATATCAGGGCAGTTTTCCTTGAAATTTTCATGAAAGATGATGTTTAGGCTCTTTTTTGATTAAGGCTAATAAACAGTCAAGTAATTCTTCCCCCCCCCCCCCCAGGCAATTGTGGCTAAGTGACTTGCCCAGGGTTACACAGCTAGGAAGTGTTAAGTGTCTGAGACCAAATTTGAACTCAGGTCCTCCTGACTTCAGGGCTGCTGCTCTATTCACTGAACCACCTAGCTGCCCCTAGCCAAGGAATTTTAAAATTATCTCTTCTAGATCTATTCTTCAGGTCAGTTTTTTTTTTCCCCAATGAGATATTTCACATTGTCTTCTATTTTTTTCATTCTTAAAAATTATTTCTTGATGTCTCATGAAGTCATTCCCAGACTAAACATTTTTCTTATTAGAGAGAGAGAGAAAATACTTGCTTTTGGAAATCATTTTAACATATGTAATTTTTTAGTTAAAATTTATAACATTCCAAGATAGCAGACAAAACACCCCAATAAGAACAGTTGAAAGATACAAGTTCAGTTAATATTTTCCTTCATTACACAGAACAAGAATACCTTTAGCAGGTATGCTTAGCACAGTTTCTGGCACATAGTATCAATAATCAATAAACTTTTATTAAGCACATACAATGTGTCAGAGCTGGGGATACAAAAAGAGGCAAAAGGCAGTCCCTACCCTCAAAGAGCTCACAATCTACTGGGGAAGACAACAAGCAAACAACTTGTGAAAACAAGCTTGATATAGAACAAATATTATTGTTCATCCTTTATTTTCAAAGGGGACCAATGACATCATAGAATACTATCTTGACTCATGTATGAATTGGATTTAAGCAAAGCAAAGTGACACAATGCTATTGGTCTCACACTCTTTCAGAGTCAAGTCCAGTGATAGAACAAAAGTTAAAATGAGGGGTGATGACTGAGGTAAGTGGATGACCTTGTGCCTTCAATGTCCGAACAAGCCCTAAGTGCAACACAGCATCTGCTTCAGGCACCTTCATGAACACTGGAACAAATTGTTCTTATCTGCCTATTCTGCTGGGAGAAAATCTTCATGTGCTAGACATCTCCTTACATCACTGATATGTTTGAGACCCATTGGTTACCTTAAAACTGGTTTAGTCCATTGGCTGAAGTAGTATACCAAGGTATGGCTGCTGCATATACTTTAAGGATTCTCCTTTTCAACTATTCAAAGTAAAATAACTTGCTAATTGAGATAACCAAAGACTTCTTTTTCTTGGTCTAATTATTATCCTACTTCAATTGAGGCATGAAGTGAGGGAAAAGTATCGCTCTTAAGTGGATGAATCAAAACCTCTTGGCTCTTGTCCAAGTACTTTCTCCCTGAATTATTTCTCCCATTTCCTTCAAAATGTGGTTAGACCTTTAGATTTAACGTAGGGTGCATTGCTGCAGTATTTATTTAATGAACCAACTAGATGGTACAGTGAAAAGCCCTAGGGCAGAGACCTGAATTCAGCCTCAAATGCCTACTAGTTATATGACTCTAGGCAAGTCACTTAAATGCTATCTGCCTCAGTTTCCTCAACTGTAAAACAAAGATTAATAATAGCACTTACCTTTCAGTGCTGTTGTGAGGATCAAAATATAGTATAGTGCTCAGTGTACAGAAAGCACTTAATAAATGCTTGTTTCCTTTCTTAAAGACTGATAACATTTCTAAGATAGATAAGATCCAAGGACTGACTTTAAACTAAATATTGCCCTAATATTACTTTTTAATGTGTATTCTAAAGAGAGGAGACAGGAAAAGAGTAGACTATACACAGTCTCCATTGCCTCACTTTAATATTTAATTCCTTGCAATCTGTCTTCCAACTTCGTTACTATGTAGAAACCTCTTTTCTTCGAGATGTCCAACAATTTAATTGGGCATTTAGTCTAACTCCTTACATCACTGATAAGTGATCATTAATTTATGTATCAATTCAATTAAATAACAAAATTTACTATTCAATTTGGCCTCTGCTTGAATACTTTTTTTTTTTTTTTTGCTTTGGCAACTCAGATTAAGTGACTTGCTCAGGGTCACACAGCTAGGGAATGTTAAGTGTCTGAGTCCAAATTTGAACTCAGGTCTTCCTGACTTCAGGGCTGGTGCTCTATCCACTGCACCACCTAGCTGCCCCTTGAATACTTTCAACATGAGGATATTCACTAGTTATCATAGTTTTAAAGTTAGAAGGGATTTTAAAGACTGCCTCATTCAGTCCCTTTATTTTACAGACTAGGAAATTGAGGTCTTGTTCAAGGCCACCCAGGTAGGCAGGAAGTGTTAACTGCAAGTTTTGGACCAGGATCCTCTAAAAACAAAGCCAAGTATTTCTTTTTATTATTACATCACAATGCCTCTTACTACTTATTGTTCAAAGTTTCTTCCTAATATTGTGCCAAAATCTCCCTTAGCCTTCAGCATGGGTCTCCTGACTTCCAAGTTTAATACCCTTATCACAACATACTACTTCCTTATATTTCTTACCTATTATATATAAATTATTTAAGATATAATATTGATGAAAGGGCAATACTTGCATAGTGCTTTATAGTTCACAGAGCATTTTCACAATACTGTGATTCAAGACAGGTTTTAGAGAGATTCAGTGATTTACACAGTCATGACATTTGCCAGAGCTGGAACACAAAGGTCTTCTCACGTCTTTTTGCTCTTTTCACTATTATTACACATTAGTATCATCTACCCTATGATCTAGATTAGATATTAATCCATTGTCCTCTGCTCAAGGGCTAATGGGTAGCTAGGTGGTGCAGTAGATAGAGAACTGGGCCTGGAATCAGGAAGATCTGAGATCAAACAAGGCCTCAGACGCTAGTTGTGTGACCTTGGGCAAGTCACTTAATCCAGTTTGCCTCTGTTTCCTTATTTGTAAAATGAACCATAGAAGGAAATGTCAAAACATTCTAGTATCTTTGCCAGAAAAATTCCAAATAGGTCACAAAGAGCTGGACATAAATGAAATGACTGAAGAACAACAAAAACTGATGCCTTTTCTTTTAGGTGTCATAAAGTTCATATTATGGTGATACATGAGGTATAAGGGAACTCTAAAAATGAATTATTCAGTATTATTGAAACAACTCTGAGCAGAGTTTTGTTGATCTAGAAAAATAATTTTCAGGTCAAAGGAATATTAAAAATTTCATCACCATGATAATAAAAAAGCTTTTGTTACTTAGAGTCTGATTAAATACACAATCCTCTACTTGATGCTGACAAAGCATCATTCTGATTTTTGCCTAGCAGGTAGTAATCTAAGGCAAACAAACGGATGGAAACAAATTGTTCTGAAGAAAAATGAACAGGAACATGAAATCCATGTAGTATCCTTGACTCTTTTGCCTGTTGAAATCTTTTCCCTCCTTCAAAGTCAAATTGTATAAACCCTTCCCACGTCTCTAATTTCATTTCTCCCTTCTCAAATAATACATGCAAATCTATTGGGACTTCTTTTTTGGATTTATTATGTTATAAATTATGTTTATTTGTATTCATGTGCCATTCTCCATTCTTTATATTGTAAAGTCCTTAGGAGCAGGAATTGTATCTTGCCTCTGTACACCCTGAGCCTAATACACATAGTGTGTGCTCAATAAGGTTTATTATATTCATAGGAAATGAAGAATTTACCTTGCAAATATTTAAGGGAAGAGTGCACAAAATAAGAAGCTTATTTGGAATGAATTTTAAAAGACTGTGCCAGTATTATCTAGCAATCAGTTCTAAATCAAGAGTGAAAGAGTAGACTTGAAGTACTCATATTCTGTTTTGTTTTGGCTACAGGAGATGGTTTCAATGGAAGCACAAAATAGGTTTCCAGCCACGATGGCTGTCTAACTGGTGGCAGGCTGCCCAACTCTCCCAAACCTACTCTAATGAAAATGTGATATCCTCAACACATGAAATAATGATCAGAAATCTATTAAAGAGGTGTTTTTTTTTTTTTAACTTAAACCTGCAGCTAGCAATTCATGGGCAATAGGAAAGAGGGTTGCCAGCAAAGCTGGCTCTGGCAAAGGTAAATAAACCTATATTCTTCCTGTAGTTCTAGAGATGTGACAGAGATAGACAGACGAAGCATACAGACTTTCTGTCCAGATCTTACAAAAGTAGAGGTCTCTCCTGAAAAAGCTCCAGGGTGGTTGTAAACCCATTTTGAGGGGTCTTTGGAAAAGCCAGAGAACAGTGCAGATATGGGATTAAGTTGTAGAAGCACAACTCGAACAGGAACACTCAGTTTTCTGAGTTCCTCAGCAGTTAGTAATGTCATAGAAGGAAGATTTAGCAATCTAACATAAAAGGAGGACTAAGGAAATAAGAAGGGATCATTTTGTATGTATCAGTGATGGGTGGAATAGAAATGCTGAAGGATTGCTTTAAAGATTATCATTCTTACATGTTAATTTTTTACTTGTTGGAGATATTTCTTTTTCCCTTGGATCCTACCATAATTGTTCCACATCTAGCACACAGTTTGTCTTTTTAGGGATTTAATTAGAGTAATTAGTAATTAGAGAATTACTGAAGAGTGGAGAAATTTTCTAACTTACTATCTTATTGTCCTATCACTTAGAATTCTAACCAAAAGTATTTTTTCATTATATTTGATGTTAACTTTTTTTAAACTAATATTTCCATTCTTTGTTCTGGGATTGGAACTTTGTGCTCAGGTCAGTCTTCTCCAGCACTTTTGGATGGGTCTGATGGGTCAGGTTTGGTCCTAGTCCTTTATAATCTGGATGATTCTGCTACTGAGATACTGAAATATCCCTACTTTCCATCCCATCTCAGCCACACACAAAGATGGTCATATCCTTAAGCTTTCCGTTATACACAAATGTGTAACTTCTTTGAATTCTGAATCTTCTTATGTAAATATTATCTACTGACTTTTCACTTCTCCTTTGTCCTTCCCTTACAAAATCTATACTGTGAATTCTAATTCCTTGAGCCCTCCATCTTCTTCCAGCTTATTTCTCCTTGCTCTAGACACTCTCTTGACACCTTGGTGAACAAATTTAACTCTATATTGACTTTTTTTTTTTAAAAATTGAATCCCTATCTTTCTTATCATATCATTGATTATGGCCAGCCAAGACTCAGACTTGAATCAGTCCCATCATACATTACCTTTACTGCTAAATATGTGCTGCTGAAAAAAGATGGAGTAAATCACAACCATTATGGCTGCGTCCATTGCAAATTTGTATTATACAATCTAAACTGGGTCCTTATTGCTAATAGACAATTTTACTATATTTTCCTTATCAACTCACTAACTCACTCTCCACAAGGCTTCTTTCAGACTTTTTCATCCCTCCTCAAATTCCATGGCTCTCCCTTCTCCTATTCTCTCAGTTGAGAACCTTGCCTTGCCTTACATTTTATAGAAAAAAATTTTGAGGTCACTCTCTGTAAACTTTTTTCCTCATTTCCTTTCACTTAAATGTCTTCTTCCACTGTCTCTTCCTTCATCTCTGTGTCAGGTGATGAAGTGTCTGTACTTCTTAGCAAGATTAATCCTCTACTTATTCAAGCAATTCTATTCTATTTCCTGCAATAGACATTCCCCTCTATTATCTTTATTCTTTCACTTTTTTATTTATTTGCTGAGGCAATTGGGGTTAAATGACTTGCCCAGGGTCACACAGCTAGGAAGTGTTAAGTGTTTGAGATCAAATTTGAACTCAGGTCCTCCTGGCTTTAAGGTTAGTATTCTATCCACTGTACCACCTAGGTGCTCCCTCTTTCACTTATTTTCAGTTTCTCCCTGTATACTGGGTCATTTCCTAAGGCTGACAAACATGCCCATGTTTCCCCTTACCTGAAAAAAACATCCCCACTTTCATCCTATATTTCTTCTGTCCTTTTGTAGCTAAAAAAACCCTTCTATAATAGGTTTCTCCACTTGCTCTTTTCTCAAAACAAAAACAAAACCTTTGTAATAAATGAGTATAATTAAGAAAAACAAATTCCCAGATTGGTCCAAAATCATGGCTTATTCTATTTCTCTTTCTCACCAATTCTCTCAGGATGTGAATAGCATTTTCCTTTAATGGTTACAAGTCATAATTTTAAAGAAGTTTGAATGAATATATTTAGATAAAATACTTGGTAACACAAAAGTTTCTTTTTCTTTTTTTTTTGCAAGTGTCTATTTCTATACATTTTATTTTTTACAGTTAAACATATACATTCATTTTTTATATATTTTCATATGAGTCATGTTGGGAGAAAAAAATCAGAACAAAAGGGAAAAAACATAAGGAAAAAAATAAGAAAAAAAAAGTAAAAGTATGCTTCGATCTGCATTCAGTCTCCATAGTTCTCTCTCTGGATGCAAATGGAATTTTCCATCCACAAGTGTATATTTTTAGTAAATAGAAATTTATTTTCTCAAAAAAGTCTTAATTAATAAGACTTAATCAATCTTAAATAAAATTAAGCATTCATCTATACTGCCAACTGGCACATTTTCAAAATACAAACTGGTTTAATACAATAAATCTTAGCTATCCAAAATCTCTCTAGTGATGAGTTGTTCTGAGGAGGACTAGTTTCTAGATAACAGTCTGGAGGCAGAGGAAGAAAGCTTTATCAGCATGATAAACAGCAAGAACAACTAGAGGGTGCTGGTACAAATTGGAATCATTTCCAAGGGAAGAGACATCCTGTCACAGACTAGTGTTACCCCAAATCATTAAGCATACAAATATTAGAATACCCATGATTGGTTAGCTGCAAGGAATTTGCTCTTACATAATTTTCTTTTATCCATAAGCCAGAGATAGGAGTAGAGAATGAAGACAGAGAATTAAATATTTCACTATCCCTAGTTATGAGTGATATGTTTGTATGGATTGGGAGTCATTCCACACAGAAAATACTGGGATAAGGGAAGCCTTGAGAAGAATTTATATACAAAATTAATAGATCTGTATATTTAGCTCCATATTATTGTTTTTTTTTTTAAAGAGCTACGTGATTGTAACATGCTTAATTTTCTGGATATATGAGTGCAGTGGAAGGTGACATGACAGTTTATTTCCTTGAATTAGGACTTTCAATACACCTTGCTTACTGCCAATACTTGGAGTATTGTTATATTAGTATGTAAGTATATAAACCATTTCTTGAGTTTTGTCTTCTAATATGTCTTCCGTGATAACTCACTGTTCCTTTCATAAGACAGAGGAGGAGGAAATACATTAAATTATTTTACTGGTTTTGCCAAATTTATGTGAAAAAGTTATTGCCTCTGGACTCTGAATTTGAAAAGTGAAGGCAAAAATGTACTTACACCTGGCCTCCACCTTTGAAATGTAAATTTTACAAGTTATGTCTAAATATTCCTTTTCTCCTCCCACTGGAGAGTTCCCACTCTTCCCATCAACCCTTCTGATACCACTTTTGCAGGTTTTTCTCTACACATTCATGGTACAGAGGGAGAAAAATGAAGGACAAAATATGACCTGACAACCCAGCTTCCTTCCAGGCAGTAGTAATCACTGACTTATTCTAGTATGAGAGCAGAAAATTTTCACTTTTACTCTGCTATTTATACAAATTATGAAAAAAAATCAGTATCAACAGATTCTTTCTCATTTATTCAAAGCCCCCAGCTAGCACTAAATCTTATCATGTTAAATAGAGGGTTCAGACCTCTCTTTGTTTCTATAAACTAATACCAGCTATTATTTGTCTCTTTTGTTACCCCCATCTCCTTTACAAATAATTAAATTCACAAGTAAAAGGAGATATGACTGGTCATAATTTTATATCTAGAGCAAGCCAGCTTTATTCTAATCAAAACATCAAGCAACCAACTTTAAAGAACAACCACCATAACCCCCCCGCCCCTCAAACAAAATAAAACAAAAAAACTCTGGTTTAGACCTAGCCATCCTATCATACAGAAAGGGAGATGGAAAACAAGGCAAAAGACATTTCATATCTACATATGTGGAAGGGGAAAGTTCATACCTCATATTCTTGTCACATGATATCCTATATCCCACAGTGGACAAGTTTGCCAACAATCATTGTGGAGTCCAGTTGTACTCAACACCAGCCACAGCCCATCACCTCTCTTTACTCTGTCACCCCAAAGACTTCTGCTCCCTTTTTCTTCAAACCACAATCACAGCATTCTCTTCCCAATAATGTCTGTGCATATCTCCTGTGACAGTCTTTCAGTCTGTGCTGGGACAGTAATAAAGAATTACATCTGTTTGAGATTACATTTCCCAGAAACACATGCAGGTAAGACTTTCTGATCCTTGTCTCTATCTCCTTCAAATGAATCAGTCTCACCAAAATCTGGCTCTTCAAGGAAGTCAAAAACTTTGTTCTGTCAAAGTTTAATCCTGACATATCAAAGGTTAAATCTCCATCCAGTGATGTACAAGGTGCTGGAAAGTGCCTTTTTAGAAATTAAAGGGAAAAAATCCCATCTTTTTGAAAGAGAAAATATTAGAGACTGGTCCTGGTGAATGAAAGAATAAATGAATGCATGAATGGAAAAGCTTTTATTAAGTACTAATTATTTCTCATGCACCATACCAAGCCTAGGGAAACAAATGTAAGCAACTAAGAAAGTCCCTTACTTTAAAGAGCTTACATTCTAATGAAGGAAGAAATTGCATAAAGGGGATCTAGAAAAGAGTAGAGGTGAGAGTGGAAGGGTTATTATGAAATTTGGAAAAGGCCCAGAAGTGATATGATAGCCCAGTTTGGGGCAAAATGCTCATCTAGCAGAGCCCAGGGTCCCAGGGAGAGTTTGGCTAGACAAGAGAATAGAAAGGAAACATTGGTTAACATAACAACAATAACAACATCAAAAATAATATCTAGAATTTATAGAATACTTTAAGGTTTGCAAAGTGTTTTAAATATTTTATCTCATACGAGCCTCCCAACAACCTTATGAGGTAGGGTTATTTTTGTACCCAGTTTATAGATGAAGATGTGAGGCAAATAGAAGTTATGTGCCAGGATCACACAGATTTGAACTTAGGTCTTTTTGAGTCTAAATCCAGCATTGTATTTACTGTACCACTTAGCCTTCTCTAGTTTAGCCTGTTTTTAGTGGTGAAAAATTGCGGAAGAAGGAGGCAGGGGAAGGTAGTAGGAAGTCAATGTGATTATATAATGAAGAGCAGGCATTTGGAAATATTTTTCATAGACAGCCCCATGACTGATAACAATATTTTTAGATAGATATTTTGCTATGCCTGGTTACACACACATATGACTTAGCAGGAAACATGATCCCTGTTCCCTTGAAGAACCTGCAATCCAGTGGGAAGGCCATATACGTAGTCAGGACCTTCATGTCAAGACTATTCCTCTTTTTACTCCCTTCTTTTCTTACTATTAGGAGACATTTTGTTTTCCAGAGCTAAGGTCCAGCAAGCAAACTGTGCCCTGAGCTTGGCATAACAATAATATTTTATGTTCATTCTCTGGATGAATTCTTCCTCAACTAAGTCACAGAACTGACTCAATTTAGTCTCAGCTAGATTTACCGCCTCATTGTTGCTGTTACCTCTTACTGCTATGGCTTAACTCACTGCTCAGTTCCTTGTATAGCCACAAGCATAAGCTTAACCTCAGTGCTTAAGGTCTGCTAGTTCCTAAAGTAGACCCTGGAATGCTTGTCTAGTTTCCCTCCTCCAATGAAATAAAGAAAGCTTTTTTGCTTATAACTTCTATGAACTCTTTAGTTTTATTTTATTTTTCACAATTAACAGTTGGTGTGTAACGTCTGTGGCTCTTTGGTTTATTTATCTTTATTTTTTTGGACTTAACAATTGCTGCAAAACCTTTGTGGCTCTTTGGCCATTTATTTTCAGAGTTAGATTATATAGATAAAACATGTATATAATATTATATTATACATAATTAAGAATTCAAGTGATAAAAGCTATAGGATTTCAGAAGAAATGTTCAAAAGGAGCTAGACTGAAAAGCTTCATGGAAAAAGTTAGTGTCCATTCTGCAGCACTCAGCTTTCCTTATAGTCTAATGCCATTCATTGCTATTGGGAAGACCAGCGCTTTGAGTATATAGACCTTTGTTGACAAGGTAATGTAGCTTCTTTTTAATGTGCTGTCTAGATTTGCCATAATTTTCCTTTCAAGAAGCAAGCATCTTTTAATTTCATCATTGCAAATTGCTGCCTGCAATGAGCTCTGAGCCCAATAATATAAAATCTGACACTGCTTCCATTTTTTCTCTTTCTATTTGTCAGGAAGTAAAAGTTGCCAAGATCTTCGTTCTTTGTTGTGTGTGTGTGTGTTTATGTTAAGCTTCAAGTGAACTTTTATAGTCTGTTCACCCTCATCAAGAGGTTTCTTAATTTCTCTTCACTTCCCAGATTGCTCACTATATTTTTTATATAATCTATGACTCAAATTTCATTTGCATGGTACTCTCTTTATGGGTAGATCTTGCCTGATTGCTCAATACTTTAGCCTATTTGAGAATCAGAGATGGCAAGAGCTTGGGAGAAAAATGAGCCTGGCCTTTTGGCTTCAAGGTTTTGGAGAAAAGTACATACAGTTTCAGACTTTCTTTATGTCCCTTTTCTCAGTGAAAAGATTTTGGTAAATATTCCAAAGTGAAATTTAGAACTTTTTTTAGTTGAGTCCAAATAACTTACTCCCAATGGAAGAGCTGATTCACTCTGAGCTTTATATTGTCTGGTATATACTCATCTGTATGCTTTCTCTGATTTCTGTTTGTAGTTGACTAGGATAAATGGGTTTATTTACTATCTTTGTCCTTTGTGGAAATGACATTTAGTGGGAAGTAAATCCTTGGAAATATAGTTTGGGGCACTACTTCTTTGTTAAGGATAGCAACTAGGAGCTCAGCTTGAACCTAAAAATTATTTTCTCTAGACTAACAATATTTGATGAGAACAGAAAGATATAATTCTAGTTGGGCATCCATTCTCTGAGAAGAGCAAAGTAATCAGAGTCTGGTGCCAATTTCTTGCTTCTCTTCTTTATGGGAACAATATATTTTTTTTTGGAAAAGGTTGGGTGGAAGGAGCTCTAGAAATATCTATTCCTATAAGCCAAATCTAGGCTGGACAAATGGCTATACCCTATATGGGCAGCACACATGTACCTCTTTACACTTGATTGATTAAAGGCACTTAGACTTTTATTATTAGACTCCAGAAGAAAAATTTAAAGAATTTTATCCTTCTCATTCCCCAGGATTGCAATCTGGGTGTCAACTTCAATTTGTCTCTTTTACACTTTCCCCTCCCCCAATGTCAATGGCACCAAATTTTTTTTCCCTAATCTACAATTCATAACATTTCTAGTATACTCTCTTCTTTCCCACAATACTGCTACCCACCCTGGTTCTGGCCCTCATCATCTCATACCTGTACTTTTGTAATAGTCTTCTGGATGGTCTTTTGCATCAATTAGGTTTCTCCCCACTCTAGTCCACTTTCTGTTCAGCTGTCAAACTGATCTTCTTAAAGCACAGATCTGATCATGTCATCCCTCATCTCCTCTTCATCCCAAACTGTGCCATCCCCATTTAATAATTTCTAGTGGCTTCTTATTACTTCTAGGATAAATAGTCCTCTATTGGGCATATAAAGCCCTTTATAACCTTCCCCCTCTTCCCTTCCCAGACTTCTTATATTTTACTCAATGTCATATAACTTGTACTCCAGTGACACTGGCCTCCTTGCTATTCCTTCCTAGCTCTGAATTTTTACTAATTGTCCCTCATTCCTGGAATTCGATGCCTTTTATCACTATCTCCTGGCTCCCTTAGCTTCCTTCAAATCCCAATTTAAGTTTTACCTTCTACAAGAAGTTATCTCTTATTCCCTTTAATGCTAGTGCCTTATCTCAGTTGACCACCTCAAACTAATATGAATATATCTTGCTTGCACATAGTTGTATATTGTCTCCCTCCTTACATTCTTAAGTTCCTTGAGAGCAGGAACTGGCTTTTAACCTTTCTTGGCATCCCTAGTATTTTGCACAGTATCTGGTATATAGTAGGTGCTTAATAAATGCTAATTTTACTGATTAAGAAAAGGAAACTGGATGGGAGGGATAAATGGAAGATGTACAGTTTTAGTCACCTTGATTTTGAGGAATATCAATAAGGAAATGGAGAACTGAAAGCATGAGACAGGAACTTAGAACATAGATTTGAGTCACATATACATAAAGGGAATAGTTAAAGATGCATGATAGGAAAATGTAGATAGAGAAAAGCACAAAGCCCCAATGAGAGGATAGAAAGAATAAATAGAGAAGACTAAAGGGGTCAGCAGCATAAGAAAAGAAACAGAATAGTGTAGCTAAAAGAAAAAAACATTTTTTTACTGTATCTCTGATAGGGTAAACATTACACCTAATGGTATAGTGGAAAGAGTACTGACTCTTAACAATCAGAATACCTGGGTTTATAATCTCATCTCATCAAGTAGCTTAACCTCCATGTACCTTAGTTTTCATATCTGTAAAATGAGGCCCTTTTCAATCCTACATTTGTGATCCAAAGGGAGCTTATGATATAGATTGTTATGTAGCTTTTGATGGAATATCTCTACTATCTTACAAAACAATCGACTCTTGGTTGCTTTAAACTTAATGTTTCTCAAATATATTCACAATTTCCATCTATTTTGAGGGTGGGGAGGAGGGATGAAGATAGTTCTGGGCCTTTTATTTCATTGATTTAGAACTCAGAAAATGCCTCTGTTCTCCTGCTGTGGAGTGACCCAGAATCCATCTATTTCTATCACAATGGCCTATTAAAAACTTGAAGGCAGCAATCAAATCTCTTATTTTCTCCTCCTCTTCTCCAAACTGAAAAACACTTGTCATTTCCTTCAACTTTTTTTATATGATATGATTTTAAATCCAACATGTTAGAGGCCCTACTCCAAACACCCTCTCTTTTGTCAATGGGTTTCCTAAAAGTAAATGAATTTCAAGCTGGAATGGAATTTGAAGATTCCTTCCTTCTGGCAACTGGGGACCTAATGGATCTCTTCTCAAACTCTGCCTAAAATAAAATACATAAGAAACCAATTGTATTGAAATAAGTTATCAAAAAAAATTATTAAGTTCACAAATTCCTGCACTAGGCTAACATTTTTTTACAGATGAGGCAAGTGAGCATACGGAAGAAGAAATCCCATAAAAGTGGGAGCCCTAACTCTACCTAATGTCTAAAGTAGTTTCCCTCCCAGTCCTTTCTCCTAATTTTTTTCCCTTCTCTTTTCCCACCCAATGACCCCGATCCTGACCTTGATCTGTCCTAGCCCTTACCCAGCTACCTTTACCAGAGAGAAAAAAACCTGGAAAAAGAGGAAGAGCCCCGGGGCGGGAGAAGTAGGGAGGAGAGGCTGGGGGTGTGGCACGCAAGGCTGCCGGGATTCTTGCGCCGGTGATCGCGCGCAACCGCGCGAGGTGGCTTACGCGCCAAGAACGCGGACGTCAGCGGGGAGACCGATTGTTAAGGTAAGTTAAGTGCCCGCGCGACCAGGGGCGGGGCCAGAGTAGACGGGGGCTGCCTCGCGAGGCGCGCGCGCTAGCGGGCTGGCTGGCTGGGCCGGCCGGGCGCAGGGCCCACGGAGCCAGCCGTAGACCGCTGGAGAACGGATTGACGCATGCTCCTCCTCCTGGCCTGGGAGCGCGAGCCTGGGTCGGGTGGGGTGGCGCGCGGCGGGAGCGCGCTGCTCCCGCTGCTGCAGCAGATTTAACTTCATCATCCGGGCTCTGCGAGTCTTGTGACCTTTGTACTGGGAAAGGCTGCCGTGGGACTTAACCTTAAAGGTCACACAACCTCACCACCCTCCCCAAGTTTTATCTCCTGTCACTCCTAACCCCGGGAGTCTCAAGCCGAGCTTCAGTGCCCGACTCCTTGCCCCTTCTCTGGTCGCAGCCGGCGCCTTCGTCGCTGCCGCTGTCGCCCCTGCTGCCGCTGCTGCCGTTGCCGTCGCCGCCGCTGCTGCCGCAGCAACCGCTGCTTCTCTTTTGCCGCCACTTCCGCCTGAGCGGGAGAATCAGCGCCTGCTGCCACTGTTCTCCAGGAGTCCTCCATCGGCCCCCCACTGCCCTGCGCCGCACGCCAGTCCCACAGGAAGCATGTTGCCCAACACCGGGTAAGGGCCCGCACGCCCGGCCAGATCCCCTGCCCACTCCCCGCCGCGACACGGACACACACAGACATACGATACACGCTGATACTCAACTTGCACGGAGATACAGAACACAGAAGGAGACACAGATACACATCATGGCCCACAAACACCGAACAGAGACGTACAACAAAGACGCACAACTTACACAAACGGCATAAATACACATACGAACATACAGCAGAGACCGTACAAGGAGATACAATGTAAACAGCACGAATTAGCTAGATCCCCGACACACACAAATGCACACAAGACACACACCCCTGCCCTGAACCCTGCAGACCTCCCCTCAAACACAAACTTCCCCTAATGGGGAAGGACAGTGACTTTTTACAAAGTCTCTGTCCCATCTGGAGTGACTAAGTCCCTCCTTTTAGGAGGGGTTTGCCTTTTTTCAATCACTTTCCCTAGTCGGGACTAGTTTTTTACAATTCCTGTTCCCGGCTTTCCCCCAAACTGAGGCTTGTGTCCCTTCAGATGACCGTGACTTTTACAATTCCTTGCCCCACCCCCAAATGGACTTTTGACGTAATGGGAAGAGGGGGGTAATCTTTACAACTCTTTTATCGCTGATCCCTTAAGGGGAATAACTTTTTTTCTAAAAAAAATCCATTATTTGAATACATTGAATACAAAAGGGAATCCGGTGCACAATTTTTTCGTAGTCCCACATTCTAAATGGAAGTAGTTAACTTTAGGGGTAATTCCAGGAAATCATGGAATGAACTTCATAAAGGACTTGACTAGAATGAAGGGGGCGGGCTTAAGTGTTGCTCAAAACTTTCACTGAAAATATTAAAAGTTTAAATTCCAGTTCAAAGAACAAACTTTTTTTTTTTTTAAGAGATAACAGAAATTTCTCTTTCTGTGTTTTTGGGGTCTCCCTCTGAAGATCTTCCTATTAATGTTATTAGTGATCTTAACTAGATAAGATAGCCATTTTGCCTCCCCTCCCCCTTAGGAAAACTTTGTGAGATCCTTATTTAGGTGAAAGGTTACCAGTACATACACGAAATTATTCATTGTGATCCCTTTTTTATTAGTCCTTGTTTCTCCCACAATTCCAGGGTATCAGATTTGGAAAAGTCCTCAGTGGCCATCTAATCAACCTATTAGTTTTAATTAATCAATTTCTGAATAATTAAAAATTATTTTCTTAAGTGATTTTAAAAAATTTTACTTTTTAGTTATTTTAAAAAATATGAAACATTTAAGCTTTAGATGTTGTTCCCTGAGCTAAATGTTTGATATGTTTACATTATTGTTAAAATAATTTAATTTTGAGATACATTGTGAACACCTTGCACTGATTTGTTTTTTAATATCTTAACCAAGTTACACAAACATCCTTGGTTTTAGGTTGACGTTTTAATTTTCTGTGTTGATAATTACCATGAACTCCTCTGGGGACATGGGAAAGTTTGATAGTTATGCAGAATAATTAGATTATTAAATTCTTAGACTATAACAATTTGGAATACTCATGTGCTGTTTTATTTGGTTGAGACAGAATTTCATTAGTACAGACAACTGTTCATATGGAAATTTGCTTTGTGACAATTGGCAATATTACAACTTGTCTGCAATTTTTGGTGGGTTCTGAAGCACTTGAAAGTTTGAGATTTACCCCAGAATGTTTCAGTAGTGACTCCCCTTGCCCTGCTTCCCCCTCCTCCCCTTTTCCAACTACATGAGGCTGTCTCACTTGGTTGATGTTGCTGACTTTTAATTCATATATTTCATTTTTGGGAATACTGATTGCTTTGAAATATTTAAAGTTTTAATAGGTAAATGAATGTTATGCTTTCCTTTTTTAAAAAGTAGTCTAATACTTTTATTGCATTTATGCACATCATCTCACTTTAGATGTTTCACTTTTCTGAGGACAGGAAAATTGAAATTTTGGAGTTGAGAAATTATGAAGGGACAGTAAGCACAAAAACCAGTTCTGCATACTTTGTCCTGAAATTCCTTGGATGAACCACTGAGCTGTTTTTACATTCCACATGGAATAATTTAGAACTCTTTTTTACAGGGTAGAAACAGTTTAATTGACAATTTTACAATATAGAGATAATTCAATAAATGGCTGTTTCTTATAAGTTAAGAATATGTCACAATAGGAACAGTTGTTATCCAAGCAGTCACTCTTTAGTAGACAGAATATATTCAAGTGAAGACAAATTGTTAATTCATGGGTTTAAGAAAATATTAAATAAACAAAACTCTTTCATTTAGTTAAGATTTATTAATTTAATTAAAAAAAGACTAGGAAGTATTAGACCTATTATCAGTTAGTCAGCAAACATCTAGTAAGCACTTGCTGCATAATTGGTGCTTTTTCTTTTATTAGTTTCATTAATTTTTTATTTCAATGAAAAATTAATTCCTAAGGGTTATTTCCCTAAAATCCCAGAATTAGCTTGCAATTTAGTGTATATTTTCACTTAAGTTTTAACATTTATATTATATAAGAGTAACTAAATTCCTTATTTAACTGATGTTTTTCTTATGTTTCAGAAAATTAGCAGGATGTACTCTCTTTATCACGGGTGCAAGCCGTGGCATTGGCAAAGCAATTGCATTGAAAGCTGCAAGAGATGGGGCAAATATTGTTATTGCTGCAAAGACCACCCAGGCCCATCCCAAACTTCCAGGCACCATCTATACTGCTGCTGAAGAAAGTAAGTGTTATTATGGCAATGGTATAATGACTTTAAAAATGAGCTGAAAAGCATCTTGAAAATTTAATCAAAGCCTTCCATAGAAATAACTAACCACATTTATATTGTGATTAATATTTAGAAAAATCATTTTCCACATAGCAACATTGTCAAATAGATAGCCCTGTTTAGCAGGAAAGAAAAAAAAAAACTTAGCGAATTTAGGTGACTTAACATGTATAGTAAGGACTGGAGTTATGACTTTGAACCCTGCTCCATTATGCTTTCCATTATACCATTTTGCCTCACTATCACATTTGGAAAATGCTTTAAAAATTATATCTATTAACATATGTATGGATAATTTTTCAACATTAAAAAAAATCATATTTATTGATATGTAATTATAATGATCAAGCTTGATCCTCAGAAGAGATCAAGAGAATGCAACTCTCCCCCTTCCTTCCTTTGCAGAGACTATTGACATGAAATATTGTGCATACTGTTAGATTCCATCCATGTATTGGTTAGTTTTGCTGACCTGCTTTTTAAAAATCTTATTTTTTGTTTATAAGGGATAGCTCTCTGGTTAGGGAAGAGGTAGGGTTATATTTGGAAATGGAAGTATATGTATCAAAAGATATCTATAAAAATATTAATGAAAAAAGTAATAATCTCAAATGCTTTAAAGATGGAGCCCTGAGTTTTTTCATTTTTAATATCTTTTCAAGACAGTCATTTGAAGAATGAATTTTTCTAAAATTGCCTTTGGCTGACTTCTTTCTTTTCATTAAAGTAGGATTGGTTCTACTGTTAAATCTTCCTAGAATAATCCTAGGAGAATATATTTTTATTGTAAGATGAAGTCACTAGTAAAATTATAAAGTCTACTTGACTCTTTTTTTTTATTCTAAGGATAAAATATGAGTGCTTTTCTTGTTTTTTGTTTCTAGTTGAAGCTGTTGGAGGAAAAGCCTTACCATGTGTTGTTGATGTGAGAGATGAACAGCAAATCAGTGATGCAGTAGAGAAAGCCGTACAGAAATTTGGAGGTAATTTCCTAATTGTTAAGTGTTGGCTAAACACAGACAGGGATGTAGCTAGAGCTGAGCAGTTTCATCATATATCATCTTGTCCTAAGACTTTTAAATTAGAAATTTTGTAGTATTCTTAGAGCTAGGTATAACTTTTCCCACCTTCAAAACTGCTTCAGAAATCTTCAGTTTTTCCCTGTGGCACATTGCACAAATTTCAAACTCCTTAGCTTGGCATTCAGAAGTCTCCACAGTCTGGTCTTGTCTCTTTTCCTACATAAACCCTCTGATTTTTGAATCTGTTTTTCTCCCTAGTCCTTGAATAGGTGCTCTCCTTTCTTACTTCTTTACCTGGTTAAAATGCCTACTCTTTTTTTCTTCTCTGCGTATTGAAATCTTGTGTTCTTCAAGGCTTTCATCCCACCTGTTTAGTCACTGACAATGTTTTCCATCTTCACTATTCTAAATAATAATAATAACTCACTTTTTAAAAAAATTTTATTTTATTTGCAAAACATATGTATGGGTAATTCTTCAACATTAACCCTTACATATCTTTGTTACAAATTTTTCCCCCCAACTCCCCACCCCTCCCCTAGATGGCAGGATATCCACTACATGTTAATTATGTTAAAATACTTGACAGATCAAATATGTATGCACATTTCCACACTTATCATTGTTGTGCAAGAAAAATCGTGTCTGCACGAAAGACATATCAGATAAAGGAAACAAAATGTAAGCAAACATCAATCGGGAGTATGAGAATGAATAACTCACATTTATACAGAGCTTTATTTATAATAATAATCACTCATTTATAAAGAGTTTTTATAATAATGACTCATTTATGGAGAGCTTTCTTCACAGGAATGCCTGAGACAGTTGGAAATAATATTTCTATTTCATACATAAGGAATTTTAGATAAAAAGTGATTAACTTGTCCAGTGTGACAAAAGATTCCAACTCTTAAGTCTAACACCATTTCTGCTTTTGTTATTAATAGTTCAGTCATTTCATTTATATCCAAATCTTTGTGACCCTGTTTTGGGGTTTTCTTGGCAAAGATACTGAATGTTTTGCTATTTCCTTTTCCAATTCATCTTATAGATGAGGAAACCAAGGGCAGAGTTAAGTGACTGGCCCACAATCATCACATGAACTGCTCAGCTCTAGTTACTTCCTGTGTTTAGTAAATTCAGGAAGATAAGTCTTCCTGATTCCAGACTGGGCACTCTATACTGTGTGTGTGTAATTTAACTGCCCCAATCCCAAAACACAAAACATGTGTTTGTCTTTATTTCCCAACTTTATTATAAGACCCTAGGAGGTAGGGACTATGTCTTATGCCAGTGGTTCTCAAAGTATGGTCTAGAGAATCTTTGGGGGCGGGGCGCGGAGGGAGGGGGTGGTCTCTGAAACTCAGAGTGTCTACAAATTCAAAATTAGTTTTTATTCCTAATATGGTAAATATTTATAAATATAACCAGATAAAGAAAAACTCTTTGGACAGATCCTCAATCATTTTTAATAGTATAAAGATAGTGGCTATTTTTTAGTCTTAGGCTATTTTTTTTACTTTCCTACAAGACTTATTGGAGGCCTTGTACAAACTTAGGTACTTAGTAATTATTTGGTAGAAGCAGTGATGACAAGGAGAGACACAACTTTGGAGACTAGGGAAAAGCAAATATGAAGCATGACTCAAAGCTGAGAGTTCTTCCCACGACTTGTACTTTGCCTATTTAGGCACTTGCTTCATTACCCTTTCTGTGAATTATTAGTGAGAATGCCCAGGGAACTGAACTAAAATTTTAGTAACTAGTGTGAGATGCAAGAAACTAAAAATAAAAATTCTCCATTTTAAAATTAAATTGGGTTCTCTAGAAATAATAAGATTAATACACTTGAATCCTGCTTATATGGGAAGTAAATTTCTAAAAACCATAATAACTTCAAAATATGTCCCTATGAATATTATATGCCTTTAGAAAATAAAGAAAATTAACAGAATTAATAGCCTCATTTAAAAAAATTAAAATCCATTCTGCAAATTAAAGGGGGCATAATGAAAGAGCACTACAAAGTGAGAAGAAGGTTGCAATGTCAGTGTATTTCATAATTTTGTCTGTGATTGGTACCATCTTCATGATATAGTTTTGCAGCTGTTTCCTTCTAGAATACGAGACCCCAAAATGAAAAAAGCGTCAACATTTCAGCATATATTATCAGCTAGGAAGTAAGCCCTCTATGTAGATTTGTAACCCCAGAGGGAGGACAGTATTATATACTTGGCATATCAGAAGGCAACATGAAGATCATATAGACTTAAAAGTGTGTTTGGGGATCAGTGAGGAAGAGGATGAAGTCCAGGAGATAGAAGCAGGTCAAAGAAAACTAGACCTACCTAAGACTTTTGTGGTTTTGTTCCACTGGATAGTTTTAATTCAGCTAATAGACATTATTAGCTTACTTATCTTGCTTATGTCAATATGGAGTATCCTGTGTAAGTTAGAGCAATTGTTATATTTGTGTGCTTCTGTTAACTTGAACCCATATGACCGGGGGTCTAACTAGGAATAGATTTATACATTTTGCAGATGAAATGTAAAGCATTACAATGGAATGTTTTATTTTTAAAATAGGAATTGACGTTTTGGTAAACAATGCTAGTGCGATCAGCTTGACCAACACACTGGAAACACCTACAAAGAGAGTAGATTTGATGATGAGTGTCAACACCAGAGGAACCTATCTTACGTAAGTGGGGAGAGGAGAGATAAAAATCTTAGTGTTTTCTCGAGGGAAATGTCTTAATTTCACTTGCTTTATTTTTAAAACATACGCACAGATAATTTTTCAACATTGACGCTTGCATAGCCTTGTGTTTCAGATTTTCTTCACTTTCCCCCTGAACCCCTCCCCTAGATGGCAGGCAATCCAATATATGTTATACATGTTAAAATATGTTAAATCCTATATGTATAAACATTTATACAATTTTCTTGCTGCACAAGAAAAATCAGATCAAAAAGGAAATAAAATAAGTAAGAAAACAAAATGCAAGCAGACAACCAAAAGAATGAGAATTATGTTGTGATCCACATTCAGTTCCCACAGTCCTCTCTGGGTATAGATGGTTCTCTTCATCACAAGATCATTGGAACTGGCTTCAATCATCTCATCATTGGAAAGAGTCACGTTCATCAGAATTGATCATCCTATAATATTGATGTTGCTGAATTACACTATTTTTAAGCCTGATTAAGAATATTTTCACTTTTAAAAAAAACCTGATTAATAATAATTATACTGTTTTAAAAACCTGATTAATAATACTATGTCAAAAAGTGGGAAGAGAAGAGGTAAAAATTTCCTAGTGTTTTCTTGAGGAAATGTCTTAATTACACTTTTTTTAAACCTGATTAATAATATGTAAAATCTAGTACCTGTTATATGTAATGAAAGCTTTTAAACACTATGCCAAAAATGAATTGTAGAAATTTCTTTCATAGATTTGATGAGGTAGGTGGTTCTCTTGTATTCCAAAGGAAATTTTCCATCAGTGTTTCAAAGGACTTATAAGTAAAACTTCTAATTACAGTTTTAGACCAATACATAGATGACTTTACAAATTATTAACATCACATTTTTAATCTTAGTCTGATTGCTTCTGACTACTGATTGCAGTCTTGATCATTTTGGCCCTGCCATTAATTCAACTATACATGTCTAGGGAATGCAGATAGTCGAAGCAAAACATAACTAGGAAGGTCTGTTTGTTGATGAAGGGAGTGAGGAAGGAAATACATTCCAAAATCAAATGTAAATAATATGAGAATTACCCACTAGTTAATTTTACCAAATTGCTGCTTTGTTAGCACACAGTTAGCTTAATTGTACATATCATTCATTTTTTCTGTTTTGAAAGTTACTCATCTAATTAGTATGTATTTGCATACGTCTGAGTACACTAATATATTTACAAAATCTTTAACATTGAGAGTTATATCTGATGCTTATTTCTAGAATCAAGTATTGTTCATTTATCTTCCATATTGGTCTTATGACCAACATATATTTTGTTGAAATCTACATCTCCAGGGCTTCATGCCAATTTTCTCTGCAGTTGACATTGATAATACATGTCATCAACATGTTAGTGATGTACTTCATGTGTAAATAGTATATCAGCTTCCTTTAATTTGACACATGATTTCTACTATAAACTCCCTTCACTGTCATAAGACTCCAAGGTCCTCACGCTGGAAACTTTGTTTTATTATTGGATGCTTAGCCAAGCATGTGGAATTGCCAGTAATCTTGTCCAGAAAGAAACTGAAACATCATAAAATCAGTTTGACACATTGATTCATTGAATTCCATCTGGTTCATCTGTTACTGCAGAATTACAGCCAAATATATCTCCAGCTGTTGTCATTTTGCAACAGCTTCAACTTTGTGATTGCAGTAAAAATTTTGAGCCCAGTTAGGAACAGCTCAAAGTTCAATTAACTTATGTCTGTCAGCAAAGGTTATCATCTCTTGTGTGTACTTTCAGAGGGCAGTTATTGATCTACAATAGAGCTTTCCTAAAACTCTGGAGATAAATTTTGATTTCTTTGATAATAGTGGTATTGCTGGGTCAGAGGCCTTGCACGGCTTAGTAACTTTGAGGACATATTTTCAAATTGCTTTTTCAGAATAGAGAAACCAGTTCACAATTACAACATTGAATTAATGTAGCATAAATATATTTAAACTGTGTATCTATTGGTGGGAATATCAATTAACATAGTGTTCATTGTAATGAAGAGTTCAAGTTTTCATTATATTTGACATTTTGAATTAAAAATGAAGTCTGTAATTATTGGAGAGAAATTAATTTTTTTTTTGTCTCTATGTAAAACTCTCATAGTGGATCAAAGTCTATTCTACCATGCCTTCATTAACTATGTTATTACTTTAGCTACGATCAAAATATGGGATTGTAGGTTACTTGGCCCATCTTAATGATAACACTGATATAGAAAGAAAATAAAAGTACACATTGGAGAGAAAAAAATTAAGTTAAAATTTTTTTTAAATACAAAATTCCTTGTCTTGACAACACGAACAGTATAGAGATGTCAATGTGGATTCTTCCTCAACTTTTGGTTGAGGAAATGACAGTGTTTGGGAAAATAGCACATATAGTAATTCTTTATAAAAAAAAATTTCTTTAGCTTCTATTGCTATCCTTTGTTTCTTTCATCCCCATCATTTAAAAAAATCTATTCCTACCTCTTTTCTTACCCAACAAGCCTTTATTTATTATAAAAAATGAAAAAGGAGAAGGGGAAAGCTAACATATCCACTGAACCTAATCATGTGTGCTTTTACATACACAATGTCCCAAAGGAAGGGTGACATTTTTTGTTTAAAAGGAAATTAAATTACTAGAATTAATCGCTTTTTATTCCAACTATTGTCTCTCAGTGCTCTCTAATATTGAGGAAATCCTGACTGTGTACCAGTTTAGGGATTGCTCTGAGACTATTTAATTGCATGTTTACTGTAGTAGCACATTACATCTATATGATGAATGACAGTACCTTTTGTTCTCCTCAAACAGTTTTATTTTCCTTAAGTTCTTGATGGTACTTCTTCATAACTAGAACTCAAATGAAATTGCCTGCCCAGATTATGTAATTAATAAGTGGCAAAGGACGAGTGAGCAACGGTTCATTTATTTTGATGCTAAATCCAGTGCTTTTTCCGCTATACCATACTTCCCCTCTAAAATGGCTAGGAAAGAACAATAGTTTACTCACTATCTTTTGGGGCTTAGTATATGATAAATTTCATTTATAATTATCCACATTCAAGTGGGAGTCACACTAGAAATATTACCAAATCCAGAAGGTATTGCAAAGCTTCCCAACATGGAATTCCATGTTGGGAAAGGTGCACACCTTCCCTTCCTTTACCTGTCTGGAAGAGTGATCCTTTGCTTTGTGTCTGGAGAGATGTGGACTATTCACCTGCCTTGGTGACATCTCAGCTTGTCTAACTCTTAAAGAGGTTTTTTTTTTGTTTGTTTTGTTTTTGTTTTTGTTTTTTTTTTTTGCCATCAGCACATCTGACTTTTCTGCTGCAAGGGAAGAATATCTTTACATCAGATTTGAAATATGCATCATGTACATTTAGCAGTTAAACTATCAGTTGGCTTGACAGTTCAATCTTTGAGGAGGAGAAAACAGAGAGGAATCTTTTCTCCACCTTTAACTCCAGAAACAGTATTACTTAAATCCTCAAATATGTGAAAAGCCTATAGGTGGTTATATATCTTGAATATGGAAGGGAATATAAAGTCATCCATTTTTACCTGATTGTATGTGTGTGTCTGTAACTATTATTTCAAAAATTGATTTATCCTCCACTGAAGTCCATAGTATATAAGTTAAAGGTAGTACTAGTATAGAGAATAATGCTGCTTATTCTCATTGTAATACAAAAGAGAATGTAGTTGGGAAAAGTGCACCTGGTCTAGTGGAGGTGGGCGTGAAGGATGTATTGTTTGACAAATCAAAGGGAAGCCTATTTTTGTGTTATTAATCAAATGAGATTTTTATGAACATGAAAATATGATCATGAAGCTGGGGTTAGTTTTTTTCCCCCCCCAGATGATGTTTGAAGTTCACTTTAAATTGTGAAGTGGCCATGATTGCTTTCTCCCCAGTGCAATTGAAGCATACTTGAAAGTTATACATATTATACACA
This sequence comes from Myrmecobius fasciatus, assembly GCA_023553655.1. NCBI lineage: Eukaryota > Metazoa > Chordata > Mammalia > Dasyuromorphia > Myrmecobiidae > Myrmecobius > Myrmecobius fasciatus. The sequence continues at coordinate 378,557 of JAJPUD010000880.1, forward strand.
TAAAAGCTTGTGCTTGCAATAGAGAGTTTGAGTCTTGATACACTATTTTATGCTTTTAGAAAAAAAGAACAGATACTCATTTGAAAACAGAGTTGGTCCAGATCAAAGGCATGGAAATAATTTATTGTAAAATATAAGACGCAAAGTGAGAGAGGTTTAACATGTTTTAATTTTTAAAAATTGAACCTAATTCTCTCATGGCATGAATAAATTGTCCTTTTCTAGGTAGTGAATTAACTTTTTCAATGCCATGGCATACTATTTTGTAAATTGTAGCTTCAGTGTAGTATAATTTTATGCAGTGTTGAGATGAAAGAGAATTCAGCATAGTTTAAAATGTTTGAGGAGACATGTATTTTTGGACATGGCCAGTGTAGGAATTTGTTTTGCTAGACAATATTTGTCATGAGGATTTTCTTTTTGTTCATTTGGGAAGTAAGTAGGGAGGGAGAAATAATGTTTGTAAAAATAAAAATTTTCAAAACTTACCATAAAAGGCAGCCCTCTTTGTAGTGGCTAGAAACTGGAAAATGAATGGATGCCCATCATTTGGAGAATGGCTAATAAACTATGGTATATGAATGTCATGGAATATTATTGTTCTGTAAGAAACGACCAGCAGGATGATTTCAAAGAGGCCTGGAGAGACTTGCATGAACTGATGCTAAGTGAAATGAGCAGAACCAGATCATCAGAATACGTGGCAACAGCAAGACTATACGATGATCAGTTCTGATGGACATGGTTCTCTTCAACAATGAGATGTTTCAAACCAGTTCCAGTTGTTCAGTGATGAAGAAAGCCATATACACCCAGGGAGAGGCCTATGGGATCTGAGGGTGGACCACAACATAGCATTTTCACACTTTCTATTGATGTTTGCTTCCATTATGTTTTCCTTTTCAGATCTTTTTTTTCTTAGAGATCCAATGTTTCTTGTACAGCAAGATAACTGTATAAATAGGTAATACACATATTCGATTTGTCAAGTATCTTAACATAATTAACATGTATCAGACTTCCTGCCATCAAGGGAAAGGGGGTGGGGGGAAAGAGGGAAAAATTTGTAACAGAAAGCTTTGCAAGGGTCAGTGATGAAAAATTACCCATGCATATGTTTTGCTTTTATTTATTTATTTATTTATTTATTTTATTTTAATTTTTTTTTTATTAAAAGCTTTTTATTTACGAAACATATGAGTGATTTTTCTACATTGACCTTTGCAAAAAACTTTTTTTTTCCAAGCTTTTCCCCTCCTTCCCTTCACTCCCCACCCCTAGATGACAGGTAATCTAATACATGCTAAATATGATAAATTATATGACAAATCCAATATATCTGTACATATCTATACAGTTATCTTATTGCACAAGAAACATTAGATCTAGAAAGAGAGAAGAAAAAAAACAACCTAAGAAGGAAAACGATATGCATGGAAATATTCACAGAAAGCGTTAAAATGCTGTGTTGTGGTACACACTCAGTTCCCACAGGTCATCGCTGAACAATAGGAACTGGTTTGAATCACATCATTGTTGAAGAGAACCATGTCCATCAGAATTGATCATCGTATAGTCTTGTTGTTGCTGTGTATAATGATCTCCTGGTTCTGCTCATTTTGCTCAGCATCAGTTCATGCAAGTCTCTCAGGCCTCTCTAAAATCATCCTGCTGGTTGTTTCTTACAGAACAATAATATTCCATAACATTCATATACCATAATTTATTCAGCCATTCTCCAATTGATGGGCATCCTTTCAATTTCCAGTTTCTTGCCACTACAAGAAGGGCTGCCACAAACATTTTTGCACATGTGGGTCCCTTTCCCTCCTTTAAAATCTCTTTGGGATATAGGCCCAGTAGAAACACTGCTGGGTCAAAGAGTGTGCACAGTTTGATAACTTTTTGAGTATAGTTCCAAATTGCTCTCCAGAATCGTTGGATCCGTTCACAGTTCCACCAACAATGTATCAGTGTCCCAGTTTTCCCACATCCCCTCCAACATTCGTCATTATCATTTCCTGTCATTTTAGCCAATCTGACAGGTATGTAGTGGTATCTCAGAGTTGTCTTAATTTCATGCACAGGTTTTGCAAATAAAAAGCTTTAAAAAAAAAAAAGTTATCACGCTGCAAATCCTTTGATTCAGCAGTGTTTCTACTGGGCCTATATCCCAAAGGGATCTTAAAGGAAAGAAAGGGACCCACATGTGCAAAAATGTTTGCAGCAGCCCTTTTTGTAGTGGCTAGAAACTGGAAATTGAATGGATGCCCATCCATTGGAGAATGGATGAATAAATTATGGTATGTGAATGTCATGGAATATTATTTTGTAAGAAACGACCAGCAGGATGACTTCAGAGAAACCTGGAGAGACTTGCATGAACTGATGCTGAGTGAAATGAGCAGAACTAAAAGATCATTATACACAATAACAACAAGACTATATTATAATCAATTCTGATGGACATGGTTCTCTTCAACAATGTGATGTTTCAAACCAGTTCCAGTTGTTCAGTGATGAAGAAAGCATATACACCCAGGGAAAGGCCTATGGGATCTAAGTGTGGACCACAACACAGCATTTTCAGGCTTTCTGTTGATGTTTGCTTGCATTTTGTTTTCCTTCTCAGGTTTTTTTTTTCCTTGTAGATCCAATTTTTCTTTTTTTTCTTTCTTTTTTTTTTTTTTTTAAATTTTAGCAAGGCATGCTTTTTTTAAAAAAAAATTTTAAATTATTTTTTTTTTAATTTGCAAAATATATGTATGGATAATTCTTCAACATTAACCCTTACAAAGCTTTCTGTTACGAATTTTTCCCCCTTGCTTCCCACCCCTCCCCTAGATGGCAGGATATCCACTACATGTTATGTTAAAATACTTGACAAATTGACTATATGTATACATATTTCCACACTTATCATTGTTGTGCAAGAAAAATCGTATCTACACGAAGGACATATCAGATAAAGGAAACACAATGGAAGCAAACATCAATAGAGAGCATGAAAATGTTATGTTGTGGTCCACATTTCATATCCCTCTCTCTGGGTGTATATGGCTTTCTTCAGTGAACAATTGGAAGTGGTTTTAAACATTTCATTGTTGAAGAGAGTCATGTCCAGTAGAATTGATCATCATATAGTATTGTTGTTGCTGTGTATAATGATCTCCTGGTTCTGCTCATTTCACTCGGCATCAGTTCATGCAAATCTCTCCAGGCCTCTCTGAAATCGTCCTGTGGGTTGTTTCTTACAGAACAACAATATTCTATAAAATTCATATACCATAATTTGTTCAGCCATTCTCCAATTGATTGGTATCCATTCAGTTTCCAGTTTCTTGCCACTACAAAAAGGGCTGCCACAAACATTCTTCCACATGTGGGGCCCTTTCCTTCCTTTATGATTTCTTTGGGATATAAGCCCAATAGAAATGCTGCTGGGTCAAAGGGTATGCACAGTTTGATAACTTTTTGAGCATAGCTCCAAATTGCTCTCCAGAATGGCTGGATCCGTTCACAGTTCCACCAACAATGCATCAGTGTCCCAGCCTTCCCACATCCCCTGTAACATTCGTCATTATCTTTTCCTGCCATTTTAGCCAAGTAGATCCAATTTTTCTTGTACAGCAAGATAACTGTATGAATATGTATACATATATTCAATTTGCCATATTTCAACATAAGTATCATGTATTACTCTACCTGCCATCGAGGGTGGGGGGGAGGAAAGAAAAATTTGGAACAGAAGGCTTTTGAAGGGTCATTGTTGAAAAATTACCCATGCATATGTTTTGCAAATAAAAAGCTTTAATAAAAAGAATAAAATATAAAAAAAATTATAAAACTTAACCATAAAATAGATTGTCTCCTATTAGTGTTTAGTTAGATTAAATATTAATAGTAGTAGTTCAGGTAAGCGTTGTTTTATTCTATAACTCATAACAGGGGAAATAGAAGACTGAACATTATGGGACATATTACAAAATTTTTTTTTTAAATATTTCATAGGATCATAGATTATCTAGTCCATATCTACTCATTTTGTGGATGAGAAAACTAGGGCAGGGAGAAGTGATTTAACCAAGGAGCAAGAAAAGTAAAGAATTTAAAAATTCAAGCCTAGTCTTCTGACACCAAATCTGATTACATGTGTAATATTTTTGTTGCCAGCCATGTAGTATATAGGAAATTACATTCTCTTTTAACTTTGTAGATTCATAGAATCATAATCAGGAAAAGGTTTTGCAAATGATCTAGCCCATTTGTCCCAGATGGTTAGGGAGGAAAAAGGGGAGAAACCCCAAGGAGAGGTTTATATGATTAACTTAATGCCATATGGCTAGCTTTTATCACAGGACCATATTCTAGATGCTATTTATTATATTCCTGTATTTGACTGCTGCTTTCTAGATGTTTGATTTTTGGTAAGTCACAAGTTTTATTCACCTGTCATCAGAACAGTGTTGATATTTGCATTATTTCTGTCAAATGAAAACCAAACAAGGTAATCTGTAAAAGTTCTTTGTAATTATTAAAATGCTATATAAGTTTAATCTGTATTCATGATGATTATGCTGTTCCAAGAAACCTTCTGCTGTCCTGGATAATAATATCTGTTGATCTCTCCTCTTTGAATGGCTTTGGGTTACAGTTTTGATTGTATGTGAAAAAGTATTCATGAGGGAAAGAAATATTATTTTGTGGTTTCTGAAAACAGTAAACTTCAGATTTATAGTTTTTTAAAGGAGTTAAAAATCAATGATATGAATAGGTTCAAAAAGAGTACATAAAACCCAGTATTAGATTTTCAGCTCAAGGGTGGGTCATGCTAATAGGTCAGTAAGAAATTCCTATTCCACCTCTGCCTTAGATAAATATAACCCAATTCTGATGGACATGGCTCTCTTCAACAATGGAATGTTTCAAACCAGTTCCAATTGTTCAATGAAGAAAGCCATATACACCCATAGAGAGGGATATGAAATGTGGACCACAACATAACATTTTCATGTTCCCTATTGATGTTTGCTTGCATTGTGTTTCCTTTCTCTGATTTTTTTTTCTTGTAGATACAATTTTTTCTTGCACAACAAGATGTGTGGAAATATGTATACATATTTTTGATTTGTCAAGTATTTTAACATAATTAACATGTAGTGGATTTCCTGCCATCTAGGGGAGGGGGGTGGAGAGTAGGGGGGAAAAATTTGTAACAGAAAGCTTTGTAAGGGTTAATGTTGAAGAATTACCCATACATATGTTTTGCAAATAAAAAGTTTTAATTAAAAAAAAAAAAGAAAAAAAAGAAAAATATAACCACTAACTTGACCCCACTGGCTAATGACCTAATGTCTCTTTAGGATAGTTCAGTTTTGAGTATATCTATTATATTTTTTCTTTTAAATAGTATTTTTTTCCAGTTATGTGTAAAGACAATTTTCACACTTTTTTTAAGTTTCAAATTTTTTCCCTCCTTCCCTTACTTTCTTCCCCTCCCTCCTCCTTAAGATAGCAAACAATTTAATGTAGCTTATACATGTGCTATATAAAACATTTTCATCTTAGTCATGTTGTGAAAGAAGAAACAGAACAAAAAGGGAAAACCTATGAAAAAAACAAAGTGAAAACAATATGCTTTGATCTGCATTCAGACTCCATCAATTCTTTTTTGGGTGTGAATAACATTTTCCATAATGATTCTTTTGGCATTATTTTGAATTCTACTGTTTTCTAAAAAATATTAATCTAGTCAAAAATGTCATTACATATGTATAAAAATGGTTGACTATGAATTTTGTTGTCCTGCTTTTATTTGCAGATCAAAAGCATGCATTCCTTATTTGAAAAAGAGTAAAATTGCTCATATCCTAAACCTCAGCCCACCACTAAACCTGAATCCAATCTGGTTCAAACAACACTGTGGTAAGTATCAGAGAAAATAAGCTTGCTTATAACTGTTGATTAATTTATTAAATTTTTGAATCTCATTAATGAATCTAAAGTAACCTATATATAATTCTTATGATTAAATTATTTTTATCTATAGAATGGGTGTTGGTTTGGGAAGTGATATCTTCATTAAGAAGAGTTGTGTCTTATAATTTTTAAAAGTAAATTTCAGGAGAAAAAAAAGAGGTCTTTAACATTGAATAATTCTAGATGTCAGCCTTTCCACTGGCTTTCTTAGAACACCCATGAAGGTGTTTTCCATTCCAGAGTTGTCTGCTTTACATATGTTTTGGGTATTCTAGTTATATGTTAGCTTCTCTCCTCCAAAATAATGTAAGTTCCTTGAAGGAAGGGACAAGTTCACTTTTGTCTTTGTGTGCCCAGCATCTGGCACATAATAAAATATTAGGTTGATTGATTGAGATAGGTAAGGGAGCCATGTGAAATCAAGAGACTTTCATTGGCTCTCCTCTTGAGGGGTGCTTCATCCCTATCTGACGTTCAGAGAAGAAAAATTGATAATTTCTGTCTCTAGTTTTTAGCCAAACTGCCTAGTACACCTCATTCATTCCATTAAGTTAGAAAAGATAAATCATTCTTTCATTGAGTTGGCTAAATATTCTCAACCTATCCAAAAGGAATAGGGTTACCTCTAACTAGGGTAGTTAGACTGGTAATCTTTTAATTTCTTCATGTGAATTTTGTGAAGATTTGTATGAAGATGACAGAATCTGATGAATTTTTAAAAGTTCTTCAAAATATATATGACTATAGTATGAATAAGGAGAAATTTTCTTCTTCCCTTATTATTGTATTAATCTTCTTACCCCTCTTTCTCCTACATCTACCTTCTAAACCCATTCCTTGAAATCTGTGTATCATTGATAAAACATATCAAAGATTTCAGTTAAGAATAAATAATTATTATGGTAGCACTACCATGCTTATTTCATAGAAATCCTTGTGATCCTTATTTCATTTCAACTTATGTCAGTTATAATTCACATCATACATTTCTTTCTTTTTAAAAAAAAATGTTTTTTCTCCAATTACTTTTTTTTTTTTTTTTTTTTTACAAATTTGGGTTCCAAATTATTTCCCACACACTATCCTCTCCACCCTCACTGAAAAGGCAGCCAGTTTGATAAAGGTTATACATCCCATATTAGTCATGTTGTGGGGGAAAAAAAAAAGGCAAAAAAATCCCAAGAACAATTTAGTAAAGTAAAACAAATATGCCTCTATTTGCATTTAGATTCCATCAATTCTTTCTCTGGAGGTGGAAAGAATTTTTTTATCATAGATTCTTCAGAATTGTCTTGGATCTTTGTATTGCTGAGAGTAGCTAAGTCATTCACAGTTGATCATTGCCATTGGGGCAGTTAAGGGGCACAATGAATAGAGCACTTGTCCTGAAGTCAGGAGGACCTGAGAATAACTCTAGCCTCAAACACTTCACATTTACTTGCTGTGTGATCCCAGGCAAGTCACTTAATCCCAAGTGCCTTCTCCCCACCCCCCCAAAAGAAGAAAATATATTGCTGTTAATGAGTGCAGTGTTCTTCTGATTCTAGTCACTTCACTTTGCACCAGTTCATGTGAGTTTTTCTAGGTTTTTCTGAAAACATCCTGCTTATCATTTTGTAAAGCACAAATAGTATTCATTGTGGTATATTTCTATAGGTGTATTGGTCATAGATTGATTGGAGTGAACAGCTTAGAAATTTTCTTAGCTATAGTTTTCCCTAGAATAAACTTATATTAATTTCTTTATTTAAAATTACATAGTCAAGAGGCAACATGGCATATGGCCTCTGAGTCAGAAAGACTTGGGTTCAAATACTGCCTCTGACACATGCTGGCCATGTGACCTGGACAAATCTCTTAACCTCTCAATGCTCTAAGAGTAGAATTTGCAGAGCATAATCCAGTCTGCATTGGTGGAACTTTTATCAGGCATTTTTTTACACTAAAGACATGGACTAAATAAATAAAGATTGAAATATGTGGTCACTAATTTAGCTTATAGCAGAGGATGAATAAAATAAATTTTTTGCAGTCCTTTAAAAATTATTTAGAATGTTTCAGTTCTGTTTGTAATAAATATAAACTAGTTCAAATCCTTCTCAGAAAAAAGTATTAATTGAAGATTTTCTATTTTATTTCCAGCTCTTATTTTTTATACTAATCGTATTCTTCTGAAACCTAAAGAGATTAGATGTCTTAGAAAAGGACCAGTGAAAAGAAAATGATTATATTAATCCTGTGGACCAATTATCTTTAGCATTGCTTTTGCTCTTTTTCAGCTTATACTATTGCTAAATATGGTATGTCTATGTGTGTACTTGGAATGGCAGAAGAATTTAAAGGAGAAATTGCTGTCAATGCTTTGTGGCCTAAAACAGGTATGTTCAATTTTTTAAATTCAGTTTTTGGTCAACTCTGAGACATTTTTATTCTCAATAGATAACTTTGTTGTGGGATAGAAGGTAATGAAAATTATCTTAACTTTTGAATGTTAACACATTTTGTGGAATAAATTGATTCCATCTATCTATTTTCTCTTTTTCACAGGATATTTGTTTTGAAGTAGGGTTGGGGTTTTTTTGGCTTAATTTGTTTTGTTTTGGAATGATCTATATTTGATTTGAAACATTACTTCATTATCAGTTACACAGCATTGAGACAAATAGGGAATCTCCATGTGGCAAAATAAGGCAGACCAAATTCTAAAGATCCTTTTATAGCTTTTTGTCCTTTCAAAAATCTTTTCCCTGCACTTTTTACTCTGTTATCTTTAGGCCTTTTTTCCTTTATAAATAACTGGTGGTTCTGTCCTGAGCCACTTTTATACCTCTGATGGGCATCTTCTTGTCTTCTAGAATATTAAATTAAGTTCTTTCAAAGTAAAGATTGATTCGTTCTCTGTACTTGTATCCCCAATTTCTAGCTTAGTGTCTGGCACATAATAAAGATTTATTGATTGATCAGAATCAATGCAGACATTTTCACATGACCCTCTAAACCCTACAGGGTTTCTAGAGTCCATGTAAGGACCCAGTACATCTGCAAATATTTATCATAGATTGGCCACATACAGTTTAGGAACTGCAGATTTCTCAGAGGAGAGGGAGAGAAAGAAAAAGAAACAAACAAAAATCAAATTTCTTCCTACCTCCCCATATCTAATGATAGTTTAAAAATTTATGAGAGATAGTATGGCATAATGGAAAGAGTGCTTAACATGAAATTGAGAAGAATTGGGCTAGAATCACTTAGCAGTTGTATTACTTTGGGCAGTCTCTAGAGACTTGGTTTCCTCAACTATAAGAGGAATATAATAACTCATTCCGACTTTACTGGATTGCATGGAAGCTCAAATTTGATATTTGTAAAATGCCTTACACATCATCAAAAGCTATATAGATAAGCATTTATTTTTATAAAGGTAAGAAGGCATGGCATAATGGTGAAAAAGCAGAGCTCGGAGTCATGTCTTACTTCTTTCATATTGCACTTGTGTGACTGTGGGCAAGTCATGTAATCTTACCATACTCCAAAGAGCTCTGAATCTTAAGAATCTTCAGGGCAGTCTCTGATCCTCATTCGTAGAGAATGAATTCTATACTAATGAAATCATAGGCCTGGTCCCAAAAAATTTAGGAAAAAATGATACTTTATGATACATAATTTATATAAGATACTTGGCAAAATGATAATGTACTACATAACCTCTTTTTTTTTTTTTTAGGTTAGGAAGCCCATTTGCAATTCTATTTAGTGATATATCCTAAAATATTGATCATGAATATCACAAAATCTATGTTTAATTACCCAAAGAATGGGCTACTACTTAAAATACAGAATATTGAGTATTGCAAGTCTTGCTCTAAAAGATGTTTATTATATAGTGACAGTATGCAATTTTCATTTGTATATGGAAACTCAAAGTAAAATTGAAATTCTAGTTTTTTGAATTAACACACTTGTACTGTGGCAATTTGCAAAACTTAGTCATTGAATAAATTAAAATCTTTCCAAAGTTGAGAACTGTAAGCAAGTAGGACAATTGTAGGGTTAATTTGCAAATTAATGATCTTTCCTTTTTTATTTTTTTTAATAAAAGGAATTGTTTGCAAAAATATAAAAATGCATGCATGCTATAAATATAAAGACAAATCTACAAACAATAGAAGACATAGGAGTAGTTAACAAATTATTGAATATATAGATATTCATTTTAAATATTAGTTGTAGGATGATAGTTATAATTAGTTTCATTTCATTTAAGTTCATAGAAAAATATTTTGCATAAGAATATAAGTAGGGGGAGCAGCTAGGTGGCGCAGTGGATAGAGCACCAGTCCTGAAGTCAGGAGGACCTGAGTTCAAAACTGGTCTCAGACACTTAACATTCCCTAGCTGTGTGACCCTGGGCAAGTCACTTAACCTCAATTGCCTCAGGAAAAAGCAAAAAAAAAAAAAGAAAGAAAAGAAAAGAAGTAGGGGAAGCCATATGGCGCAGTGAATAGAGTGCTGGCCCTGAAGTCAGAAGGACCTGAGTTCAAATTTGACCTCAAACACTTAATACTTCCTAGCTGTGTGACCCTGGACAAGTCACTTAACTCCAATTGCCTCAGCAAAAAAAAAAAAAGAAAGAAAGAAAGAAAGAAAAGTAAACAAGTATAAGAATTGATTGATCTATAAAAAGAAATGCAAAAAGGTCAGTGAATTGACATTTTCATCTTCTGCCTTAAATTGGACATGGGAGAAAGAATGGTGTTCATGTGCTTTACATATATTATCAAACCTTTTATATATTTATAAACATTATGTGAATTGGCATTTATTGTATAAGTGCAATGTTTTGTATGTCTGCCTATGGAGGTACTGTTTCTGCCTGCCTTGTACCTCCCTTCTCCTTTCACCTTAGTGAAGAGGTATGAAGCCACACAAACAGTATTCTTGGTTTCTCAAAACCTTCAAGTATACTTTTTACTGACACTTTTCTTGAGTAACTAGAATGTGCAAGCCTTCCAAAATTTCAGAATATAAATTTGGACATTTCATCTTTTAACTCTCAATTTATTATTTTGGAAAGGAGCCGTCCTCTAGCTGGAAATGAGTTTTACCTTTTAAAATTAGTCCAGAGCACTTTGTCTGATACTCTTTTTTGCCCCCATTATCCTCATTATATTGTAATTAAATGTTTTCATGTTCTATTCTTCCTTCCTCCTCTTGCCCTTGGTAAAATATAATCTCCTTGAGATCAGGGGCTGTATTTTTAAAAACAGAAACAAAAACTTTTGTATTCTGAGTAACTTATACATAGCAGATACTTAATAAATGTTTGAATTGGAAATAAAATACCAGGTTAAAATTAGAACTGCAAAGAAATCATATTTGGTGGCTCTGTACTCAGTTCAATAGCAGCTTTTCTTAAAATGCTTTTGGAACTTCCCATGTAATACTTAAAATTACCCTTTCCAAGGTCATCAGCAGTCTTTTGGCCTTTTCTCAGTTCTCACATCTTGACATCTCAGTAGCATATGAAACTTTTTTTCCACTCTATCTTAGATACTGACTTTCTCCTCCCTGGGTTTATGTGGTTTTCTCCTGGTTTTCTACCTCTCTGCTCATCTGATTCTTCTGGGAGTCTCTTGTAGGATCATCTTCATACATGCCCTAAGTGTCAATGTAGAGGTCTGTCTTATATGCTTCTTGAACTTGAGTTCAACCATTATCTATATGCAGATGATTCTCATATCTACATGTCCAGCCCTCATCTCTCTCCTGATCCCCATTTGCATGTATCAGTTGCCTGCTGAGTTTTTATTTCTACACGGCTTTCTCATCAACATCTTAAACTTAGCATGTCCAAAATTTATATTATATTAAATTATATAATTAATTTATATAATTATAGACTTAGATCTTGAAGGCACCTTAGAGATCATATGTTAGAACTTCATTTTTACAGATGAGGAAAATGAGGTTCATGGGGAGAATTGAACTGCCCAAAATCACACAGGTAGTTAAGGAGGCTAAGCTAGGATCTCATGCCAGGTACTTTTACTCCAAATTCAGTGCTCTTTTCACTACACCAGACTGCTTGCCTCCCTTGCTTTTAACTTTTTTTTTTTTTTTTTTTTTTGTCAAAGGCCACCAACAGCCACCAGTCACATATAGGTTCACATACTTACGGTCATTTTTACCTCTTCACTCTCATTGTCACATCCAATTATTTGCCACATTTTTTTGATTTTATCCTCACAAGGGAGCAGAGTCAAGATGATGGAGTGAAGACAGGGTTGAGCTCTCCCCCAAACCTCTCCAAAAACTTTTAAATAGACTAAATAAATTCTAGATCATCAGAATTCACTGATCCCCTGGAGCAATTTTTCCAGCTCAGGCCAGCTTAGAGGATCAGCAGGAAAGGTGTCATACTAGTGACAGTGGAACATACCAGGAATGGGCCAGTGGTAACTGAATTGGTAGTAGCAATGATGCTCTCAAAACGAGAGCTCTTAGTTCACAGATGCCAAAGACAACTTAGAAGGTCGGCAGGAAAAGTTTGTTGCATTTGGTTGAGAGTGGAATATAGTCATGAACAGACCAAGCCAGCTCAGATCCAGCAAACCAGGAGCAGTTCTTAGGAGCCACTGAATTGGCAGCAGCAGCAGCTTCCAGAGCTCTGAAACCTGAAGATAAGGAGTCAAACAATTGATCAGAAGGAGGGTTTCTTTGCTAGCACTGAGGCAGGACTCTGTTGCTTTGCACATACTTGGATCTGGGTTGTCATCTCAGTGTGGGAAGGGACAGTAGCACACTATTGCTTGCACCTACAGTGGAGCACAGATCCTCCTCACAGTTCCAGAACAAAAAAGAATGCTTAGGTCACTCAGAGACCAAAGCATAGGCCAGGAAAATAATATTACCTCTATATCATACTACTATTTAAAGCTTCCTAGAAGTCTCTCTGAAAACAGCTGCACCAAACTCCTGAAGCTTGGTACAATATAACCTCTGCCCAGGAAGCAGAATCCTACTTTAACAGAGAGTTCAAAGACAAGTAATAGGCTGATGAGTGAATAACAAAAAAAGACTCTGACCATAGAAAGTTATTATGGTGACAAGATCAAAACACTCAGAAGATAGTCAAAGCTCCCATATCCAAAGCCTCCAAAAAATTTATGACGACTTGGTTTCAGGCCACGGAAGAGCTCAAAAAAGTATTTAAAAATCAAGAAAGTGAAGTAGAGAAAAAAAATTGAGAGGAATGAGAATGATGCTACCCAAAAAAATCATGAAAACAAGTCAACAGCTTGGTAAAGGAAACAAAAAAAATTACTGAAGATAACACCACTACCTTAAAAAATAGATGAATGAAGGATGTACAAAAAGCCACTGAGGAAAAGAATGCCTTAAAAAGTAGAATTGGCTAAATGGGGGAAGGGGAAATCCACTAAAGAAAACAAATCCTTTAAAAGTAGAATTGGACAAATGAAAAAGGAGGTACACAAGCTTACTGAAGAAAATTCTTTAAAAATTAGAACTGAGCAAGTGGAAATTAATGACTTTATAAGAAATCAAGAAACAATAAAACAAAACCAAAAGAATGAAAAAAAATAGAAGCCTGTGTGAAATCTTATTGGAAAAACAATTGACCTGGAAAAAAGATCCAGGAGAGATAATTTAAAAATTATTGGTCTACCCAAAAGCCATTATCAAAAAGAGAATCTAGATGTCATCATTCAAGAAATTAAGAAAAAACTGCTCTGATAGTATAGAACCTAATTCATAATAACTTTCTCATTAAGGAGGAGTATATATAGGAGGGCCCAGGTATTCATTGAATATAAAAGTTAAAGGGTGAGAGAGGAATGTACTGGGAGAAAGGGAAAGGTAGAATGGGGTAAATAATCTAATATAAAAGAGGCAAGATAAAGCTTTTACGATGGAGGACAAGAGGGGAAAAGCAATAAGGGAGTAAGTGAACCTTTAATTTGATTTTATTTCTACAACATCGCTTACATCTATCTTCCATCTCTCCATTCAGCAATTCCCTTGGTTTGTTCTTATGGTCACTTCTTAAATGGAATCTTACAGTAGCCATCTATTGGATCTCTCTGAATTCAGTCTCTTCCCCTCTCCACTTCATCTTTCATGAAGCTGCCAAAATGATATTCTTAAAATACACATATGACCATGTCACTTTCTCCTTCAAGATACTTAGATGGATTCTTAGGGCCTCTAATTAAAAATACAGAACTGTTTTTGGAATTTAAAGCTCTGCACAACACTTCAGGCTCTTTGGATCCTGGTTACATAATACTTGTAATCCTCTCTCTACTCTAGCCAGGTTGGTCTGTTTGCTCACACAAATACACAGCATTCCACCTCCTGTCTCCATGCCTTGTACCCCATGCCTTGCCAGGAATTCTCCCCTCTATCTCAGCCTCTTAGAATCCCTAACTCTAAAGCTTTCATATTATCAGCTACTATAAGGAGCCTTTAATAGTTTTCCCAGTTGTTAGTGACCCTCTACACATATCCTGAAATTACTATATTAATTTTGCTTATATATATTGTATTTCCTTATCTTTGAGTGTGTTGTGCTCCCCCCCAGAAGAATGTGAACCACTACTTGAGAGTAGACTATGTTTTTTTCATCTGTGTCCCCAGCCCCTAAGACAGTACACAGCATGTATACTTAATAAATGCTTATTGAATGAATAAATACATGAATTAAATTACCTTCAGAGCTTTAGTTACATTCTTTTTACTGCCAAATCTGATGAGAAAGGGGAAAAAAAAACAGGTAATACTTCACTGTATTTAACTATTCTTAGTCAGGAACAAGGTCAATACTAGTCTAAATACACAAGTTCTGTAATGGTTTTTTAAAAATTACATTGTCATTAATTATTTATAGTCCACATCTTCTGTTGAGCACTATTAGAGGTAGAAATGGCATACAGTCCTTGCCCTCAGAATGGATGAAGCAGTGTGATAATTAAGCATCATCAAGGTTTTCTGGGATTTTTTTCTAGGAGTCTAGGAAATTAGGCAGTAGATCAATACAAAGTACTTATCTCCATGACTATTCTGTTGTACTTTCTTATATTTTTAAATTTCTATCTAAGTGAAAGACTTACTATTACCCTAAACATATTATCAGAAAATTTTCCAGTGGTCTAGTCTGAAAGGTTAAAAACTGTTTACTTCTGATAATGTATGGTGATGGAGTTTAAACAAAAACATTTACTACCAAATGAAGTAAAGACTTTTTGGTCTTGTTCATTCTCCACAAATTTACCTGTAGTAGTCAATCCAGACATGATCCCAGAATTTGAAACTTAGTAGCAAAATACAAGTGAGACTGCACAATTAATAGAACCCATTTTTTCTTTAACCAGAACTAATGAGAAGCACTTTGGTATTTTCAGTTCTCATGTCCCAACAGAAGGAAAGAGCTCTATTTTATATCTGTATTTGAAATGGTTACCCACCTCAGATCTGAACATGTAAGCTAGTATCCACAAGAATTAGTTTAGGGAATAGGAGCCACATTATTAGGGGCTCTGGGAATTCTCAGAAGTATGAAGGCCTTGAATTGCCCCAAATGGAGAACCCAGTAGGATGTACAACAACTTGTGACCAAGGACTGCAAAGGTCATATGACCTAGGTAAAAATGTCAACTACCATTTTTAAGACTGAATTCTTTTGCTTTTTATTCACAAAACATATGCATGGGTAATTTTTGACCCTTGCAAAACTTTTATGTTGTAAAATTTCCCCTCCACTCCCTTCCCTAGATGGCAGGTAGTCTAATACATTTTAAATATGTTAAAATATATATTAAATCATATATATATATATATATATATATATTTATCTTGCTGCACAAGAAAAATCAGATCATGAAGGAAGAAAAAAAAAACAAAATGCAAGCAAACAACAGAAAGAGTGAAAATAAAATGCTATGTTGTGGTCCACATTCAGTTCCCACAGACCTCACTCTGGGTGTAGATGGCTCTCTTCATCATTGAACGATTGGAACTGGTTTGAATCATCTCATTGTTGAAGAGGTGCATGTCCCTCAGAATTGATCATCATATAGTCTTGTTGTTGCCATGTATAATGATCTCCTGGTTCTGCTCATTTCACTTAGCATCAGTTCATGTAAGTCTCTCCAGGCCTCTCTGAAATCATCCTGTTGGTCGTTTGTTTCAATATTCCATAACATTCATATACCATAATTTATTCAGCTATTCTCCAATTGATCAGCATCCATTCAGTTTCCAGTTTCTTGCCACTACAAAAAGGGCTGCCACAAGCATTTTTGCAAATGTGGGTCCCTTTCCTTCCTTTAAGATCTCTTTGGGATATAGGCCCAATAGAAACACTGCTGGATCAAAGAGTATGCACAGTTTGATAACTTTTTGAGCATAGTTTTTTTTTTTTTATTAAAGCTTTTTATTTGTATAATATATGTATGGGTAGTTCCCCAGCATTGATCTTTACAAAGCTTTCCATTACAAATTTTACCCCCAGTCCCCTCCCCTCCCCTAGATGGCAAGAAGTCCACGACATGTTAATAATGTTGAAATACTTGACAAGTTATGCAAGAAAAATCCTATCTACAAGAAAAAAAAAGAAAATCAGAGAAAGGCAACACAATGCAAGCAAATGTCAATAGAGATCATGAAAATGTTACGTTGTGGTCCATATTTCATATCCCTCTCTCTGGGTGTATATGGTTTTCTTCAGTGAACAATTGGAACTGGTTTGAGACAATTCTTTATTGCAGAGAGCCATGTCCATCAGAATCGATCATCATGTAATACTGTTGTTTCTGTGTATGATGATCTCCTGGTTCTGCTCGTTTCACTCAGCATCAGTTCATGCAAGTCTCTCCAGGCCTCTCTGAAATCTTCCTGCTGGTCGTTTCTTACAGAGCAATAATATTCCCTAACATTCATATGCCATAATTTATTCAGCCACTCTCCAATTGATGGGCATCCCTTCAGTTTCCAGTTTCTAGCCATTACAAAAAGGGCTGCCACAAACATTCTTGCACATGTGGGTCCCTTTCCCTCCTCTAAGATCTCTTTGGGATATAGGCCCAGTAGAAACACTTCTGGGTCAAAGGGTATGCACAGTTTGATAGCTTTTTGAGCATAGCTCCAAATTGCTCTCCAGAATGGTTGGATCCATTCACAGTTCCACCAACAATGTATTAGTGTCCCAGTTTTCCCACATCCCCTCCAACATTCATCATTATCTTTTCCTGTCATTTTAGCCAATCTGACAGGTGTGTAGTGGTACCTCAGAGTTGTCTTAATTTGCATTTCTCTGATCAGTAGTGATTTGGAGCAACTTTTCATATGACTAGAGATGGTTTTAATTTCATCATCTGAAAATTGTTTGTTCATATCCCTTGACCACTTATCTATTGAAGAGTGGCTTGTTGAGCATAGTTTCAGATTGCTCTCCAGAATGGTTGGATCCGTTCACAGTTCCATCAACAATGTATCAGTGTCCCAGCCTTCCCACATCCCCTCCAACATTCGTCATTATTTTATTTTTCCTGTCATCTTAGCCAATCTGACAGAGGTGTAGTAGAATCTCAGAGTAATTTTAAGACTGAATTCTTGTTCCCATTTATTATTCCCATTTTATTTATAACTTCTCAGATGTTATTTTTTAAATTTGAACTTAAATACATAGATTTATGTTGTGATTTATCACAACTGTTTATAACCACTGTTGTGATTTATCCACAGAAATACTCAAGTTTTCCTTTAGATTGATAAAGGACATGTATCTAGATCCATAAGCTGTTAGAGAAATGTCTGAAGTCTACAGAAATGAGTTATTCTTTAAAAGAACTCAGGTTTTAAGTTTATGTCCACTAAAGTTCATTGGCTTTTATCATAAACTCTATTATTTTTCTTTTCTTTTCTTTTTTTTTCTTTTTTTTATTAAAGCTTTTTATTTGCAAAACATATGTATGGGTAATTCTTCAACATTGACCCTTACAAAGCTTTCTGTTACAAATTTCCCCCCCTACTCCCTACCCCTCCCTTAGATGGCAGGATACCCACTACATGTTAATTATGTTAAAATACTTGACAAATTGAATATATGTATACATATTTCCACAGTTATCTTGTTGTGCAAGAAAAATCATATCTACAAGAAAAAAAATCAGAAAGGAAACACAATGCAAGCAAACATAAATAGCATAAAAATGTTATGTTGTGGTCCACATTTCATGTCCCTCTCTCTGGGGTGTATTTGGCTTTCTTCACTGAACTGGTTTGAAACATTTCATTGTTGAAGAGAACCATGTCCATCAGACTTGATCATCATATAGTATTGTTGTTGCCATGTATAATGATCTCCTGGTTCTGCTCGTTTCACTCAGCATCAGCTCATGCAAGTCTCTCCAGGCCTCTTTGAAATCTTCCTGCTGGTCGTTTCTCACAGAAAAATAATATTCCATAACATTCATATACCATAATTTGTTCAGCCATTCTCCAATTGATGGGCATCCATTCAGTTTCCAGTTTCTAGCCACTACAAAAAGGGCTGCCACAAACATTCTTGCACATGTGGGGCCCTTTCCTTCCTTTAAGATCTCTTTGGGATATAAGCCCGATAGAAACAGTGCTGGGTCAAAGGGTATGCACAGTTTGATAACTTTTTGAGCATAGTTCCAAATTGCTCTCCAGAATGGTTGGATCCGTTCACAGTTCCACCAACAATGTATCAGTGTCCCAGCCTTCCCACATCCCCTCCAACATTCGTCATTATTTTATTTTTCCTGTCATCTTAGCCAATCTGACAAGGGTGTGGTGGAATCTCAAGTAGTTTTAAGACTGAATTCTTGTTCCTATTTATTATTACCATTTTATTTATAACTTCTTCTCAGATGTTATTTTTTAAATTTGAACTTAAATACATAGTCATATATTTCCACTATTGTGATTTATCCACAGAAATACTCAAGTTTTCCTTTAGATTGATAAAGGACATGTTGTATCCAGATCTATAAGCTGTTAGTGAAATGACTGAAGTCTACAGAAATGAGTTATTCTTTAAAAGATCTCAGGTTTCAAGTTTATGTCCGTTAAGGTTCATTGGCTTTTATCATGAACTCTTTATTATTTTTCTATCCAACAAATAATCAGTATTTATGTATTGTATTTGTCATATAATTTATTCTATTTAGCATGTATTAGATTACCTGTCATCTAGGGGTGGGGGGTGGGGGGAAGGAAAGGAAAAGCTTGGGGAAAAAAAAAGTTTTTTGCAAAGGTCAATGTTGAAAGGTCACTCATGTTTTGTAAATAAAAAGCTTTATAAAAAAAAAGAAATAATGCAACAGAGGAAAAAAAAACAAATAATCAGTATTTGTTGTTGATCATAGTTGTTGATGTGTGAATGAGTATTTTTGCTGAGAACTAATTTTGTAACTAGTTTAACTTGTTTGCTTAGCTATGCTGCAGAATCTTGTTGAAAGCTGTTTCTCTTAAAGCTCTTTATTTGATCTTGGTTATATGTACCAGTTGTCTTTGTGAAATGTCTTTTCTGCATAACATTTTTAAAATGAAAATACTCTTTTTATATGGGTATCATTTTGAAAATTTTCCTCAATTCATAGTATAGTAAAGCATTTGTAGAACAATCTTACTGTACTTTACTAGGGAGTGATGATGAATTATTGAACTTCAAATATTTTGGTTTAAAAAGATCTTTGGTTTTAATGTACTTTTGTTGTAGCCTTCAGCTTTTGGACATTTAAAGAGAAATTCTGGTTTTTTTTTTTTTTTAAGTCTGAATTTTAAAAATAATAAGAGACAGCGAGCATTTCTGTATATATTGAAACTATAAAAAGGATTCTCTGAAGCCACAATGTCTATTTCACACCAATTATTTAAAATACACATACACACATATGTATATATATGTATGTGTATGTATATATATGTGTACATATGTATATATAAAATAAATTCTACAGATTACATTTTTTCTTTTCTTTTTTAAAATAATAGCTTTATATTTTCAAAACATATGCAAAAATAGTTTTCAACATTCACCCTTGAAAAACTTTGTGTTCCAATTTTCTCTCCCTCTCTTTCCCCCCAATATAGACAGCAAGCATACATATGATTACTACATATGTTTACTACATATGATTACTTTTTTTTCTGTGAAATTTTTTTAATGTTACAGTGGCCTTTTCCCCCCTTGTCATCATTATTGCTAACCCCTACTGAGAGAAAGGAAAAATAAATCCTTGTAACAGATAATTACAATTAAATAAAATTCATGCAATGACCATATTCAAAAGTGTATGTTTTTGAACCTATATATCCATTGTTCCCAAGAGGTGGGTGATGTAGTTGTTAGCCTTTCACAGTGATATTTCTTTAACATATGGTTGTCCTTGTGTAAATTTTTTTTCTGATTCTACTTATGCTACTCAGGATTTTCTAAAATTGACATTTTCATCATTTCTTATAGTTAATAATATTCCATTACATTCATATAACACACTTTGTTCAACTTCTCCCCAGTAGTCTTAAGAGATAATCTAAGATATCATTCTTTGATTCCAGTTTTTTTTTGTTGTTGTTGTTTTCCTCCTTTCTCCCCTCCCATCTCACTCTCTTCAGATTCAGGAAGTTTGTTTTGTTTGTGACTATTTCCTTCCCAGATGTTATATTCTGCTTTTTTAAAAATTTGAACTTAAATTTCTCATGTACATAGTACAACATAAAAAAAAGATTTTCTATGAAATCATAAATTTGCATTTCACACTGTTTATTCTTTTTTTTTTGAAAAATTAAATAATTTTTTTCAAAGCTATGCTGCTTTTTTTTTTTGCTTCCTACTAAATTATTTTATTTTCTGCTATGTACTATATATATATTTTACTTTCCTCCCCACCAGGAAAATAGCAACCATTAGACACAAGTGTGTGTGTGTGTGTGTGTGTGTAAAATCACACTATACATCTCTTCTGTGACAGCAGATACCATCTTTATAAGTCCTTTGTAGTTGATTTGAGTATTTATAATCAAAGTGACTTAGTCATTCAAAGTTGTTTTAAAATAATATTCTGTTATCATATAAAACATTCTCTTGGTTCTGGTAATTTTGGTTTTCACTATTTTATATACGTTTTTCCATGTTTTTTCAAATTAATGAGTTCATCATTTCTTAAAACAGTAATATTTCATCGCAATCATATTATATATTTTGTTTAACCATTGCCCAATTGACAGGCACCTCTGCAATTTCCAGTTCTTTGCTACCACAAAGAGAACTGATATAAATATTTTAAAACATATAGGTTCTTTTCCTTTTTCTCCAATCATCTTGGAAAACAGACATAATAGTGATATTGCTAAGTCAAAGGGTATAGACAGTTTATAATTTGGGCATAATTGCAAATTGCTCCACAAAATAGTTGAATTAGTTCTCAGCTCTACCAGCAGTGAATTTGTGTGCCTCTTTTCCCACATCCCCCTTAGTATTTGTCACTCTCTTCTATTTTATCTTATCTTCTATCTTCAATCTGATAGTTGTAAAGTGATGTCTCAATGTTGTTTTTAATTTTCATTTCTCTAATTAATGATTTAGTATTTTTTTCATGTGACACTAAATTGTTTTGATTTCTTCATCAGAAAGAACTGCCCATCAGAAATGAACTGCCTGTTCATCTGCTTTGGCCATTTATCAATTAAGGAATGACTCATATTATTATAGATTTGACAAACTTTTTTAAAGATGTTTTAGATATAAGACCTCTTTGTCTGAGAACCTGTATATAAAATATTTTTTCCCCAATTTTCTACTTTCCTTGGCTACATTGGCCTTATTTGTATTAACCTTTTAAATTTAATATAATCAAAATTATCCATTTTATAACTTACAATGTTTTCTTATCTCTTGTTTATTCATAAATTGTTATTCTGTTCACAAGTCTGATAGATAATAGGTTTTATGACCTTTTAATTTTCTTGTGATAGCTCACTTTATATCTAGGTCATGCATATATTTTGACTTCATCTTGGTAAATGGTATAAGACATTTATCTGTGCTCTGTTTCTCCCAGACTGCTTTCCAGCTTTTCTAACAATTACCAAAACCTGTCTTTACACATAAATGTTATCATTTGCTTTTTGTATTTCTATTGTATTATCTATTCTTTTCTACTGATCTGCCTTTCTATTTCTTAGTACCATCAGATGGTTTTGATAATTAATTGCCTTATAATATAGTTTGAGATCTAGTATGGCTAAACAATTTCCCTTCTCTTTTTTTTCCCATTAGTTCCTTTAATATTCTTAACCTTTTGTTCTTTCAAATGAATTTTGTTATTTTCTCTAAACCAGTAAAATAGTTGGCAATTTAATTGAATAAATAGATTAGTTTAGGTAAAATTGTCATTTTTATCATATTAGGCCCTGCCTTCCCATGAAATATTAATATTTCTTCAATTATTTAAACCTGATTTTATTTGTAAAAAATGTTTTTTGTTTTGTTTTGTTTTTTTGTACTTTTGTTCATGTAGTTTCTGGTTTGTTTTGGCAAGTGTACTCCCAGATATTTTATACTGTTTATAGTTATTTTAAATGGGGTATTTCTTACTATCTCTTCTTATAGGTTTTGTTGGTAATATATAGGAATGATAATTTATGTGTGCTTACTTTATATCCTGCTACTTTGCTAAAATTATTGCTTCAATTAACTTTTTACTTGAGTCTTTAAGATTTTCCAAGTTTATCATTGTATGTCATCTTCAAAAAGAAATTGTTTTATTATTTCATCATCCACTCTGATTCTTTAATTTTTTCTCTTGTTATTGCTAGGATTTCCACTATAATATTAGTGACAATGGGCATCCTTGTTTTATTCCTTACTGGGAAAACTTTTATGTTATCCCCATTTCAAGTAATGCTTGTTGATGGTTTTAGATAAATGCTTCATATCAATTTAAGGAGAAATTTTATTACCTATACTTTCAAGTGTTTTTAATAGGAATAGTTGGTCTTCAAATGTTTGGTCTAGATTTTCTCTCTTAAACCCTTTTCCCATCCTTATTTGTTTATGTATCAAATTGTGATTATGACCATACTTTGTCAATTTCAGATAGTTGACATTCACTTTCATCCTTTTCTCTGTTTCCATATTCTACTCAAATGCTCCAGTTATGAAAAATAGCAAGTTTCACTCCCCCTTTCTATACTACTCTGTTTCTTCTTTTACCCTCCCTTTTCTTTTCTCCTCATAAACCCCTTAGAATACAAGTAATCCACCCTTAGTCTTCTCTCTTATTTAACTCCTTTAATAACTTTTAAAGAAAGTAAGGCTCTGAAGAGAAATTTCTTTCTATATCATATAGCTCTCTCCAATTGGCTTAAATAAATTTACCTTCCTAGGCTTCTTTTGATTCTGGTATGTATATGACTCTATTTCCACTCTGTTCTGATGTCTTTTTGTCAGAAATGCTTGAAAGTCCTCTTTTTCAATAAGGTTCCTTCGTTTCTTCCCTCTCCTTCCCCCCCCCCCCCTCCAAAAAGGAGTATACTTAGCTTAGCATGGTAAGTTATATTTCTTTTGCTTTTTGGAATATTACATTCCAAGATGATCTCTGGTTGTTAGAAAAAGTTACCTGACTCTTGGTACTTGGAACTGTTTCTTTGTAAATATAATATTTTTCCTTTGACTCGGGTGTTCTGGTTTTGCCATTCCTGGGACTTTTCCTTTTGGGATGTTATTGATGGATTCCTTCTGTCTTTGCCTTTTAGTTCTAATATAAGCATACCTCAGAGATATTGTGGGTTCAGTTTCAGACTACCATAATAGAATATCACAATAAAGCAAGTGAGTCACATGAATTTTTTGGTTTCTCAGTGCATATAAAAGTTATATTTCCAATATACTATATAATCTATATCAGTTGACATTTCTCTGTAGCATGCAAAGCTGTTTGATAGCATTTTACTAGTAGAGCTTCTTTCAAAATTGGAGTCAGTCCTCTCACACCCTCCCAGTTTTACATCAACTAAGTTTATGTGATATTTTTTAATACTGTTGTATCTTGGGGAATGGAGAGGTCTGAGGAGTGGGAGTAAGATGAAGAGTCAGTCAGTTAGAATACACAACATTTTTCTATAAATACTGTATTATAGAGGTATAGTTTGTGGCTCCCCAAAACAAATAGAATAGTAGCATGAAAGATCACTAATAACAGATCATCATAACAGAAATTATAATGAAAAAGTTTGAAATATGAGAATTACCAAAATTCAATATCAGGGACACAATGTGAGCACATCCTGTTGGAAAAATGGTACTAATAATGATGCAGGGTTACTGTAATCCTTCAATATCTTCAAAGCTCAATAAAGCCAAGGGTAATAAGACAAAGTATGTCCACACACAAATATATGTGTATACATATGCATGCATGCATACATACATACATACACACATACAAACACATAAAGAGTTTTTAAGGCATTCAAAGATTCTTAAAATTATCTTTATCCTGTTTTGTAGATCACTTTTTTAATTTCAATTGCCTTTATTTCAATTTCAATTTTTTTCCCAATCTCTTGTTTTTGTCCTAACAAGGAATCATTAATTGATTTCTTTTTGGTCTATTCTGGCTTTAAGCATTAAGCATTCCATTTATTAGATAAGGTTTACCACTTCCTCTTCTAAGCCACTGATTCTTTTTCTAGTTCATTCCTTGAGAGGTTTCATTTCGTTTTGGGGGGGAAAAAAATCTTTATTCCATTTATGTATTAATGCAGTCCTTATGGAAATTCCTTTTTTTTTTCTTCCTGTCTAACTCTTTGTTTTCAATTCCTTTGCAGTTAAAGTGGTAGTAATTTTTGATAACTGGTTAGAGTTTTCTTTGGTTTACTCATTTCTTCAACTTTAGCTCCTAAACTGGTGCTCTGTCCTGTGTTACGCTTTTGGGTGGTATGATTGGTCCTGCTAGACTTGTTCCCTGGTTTCTTATACTGAAATCTATACCCTTGGATTGCCCTCTTTTGCTTTTTGGTCTTTAAGGGTTAAAGTGCTAAAACTTCAGCAATTTCTGTAGCATCTCAGGAGAGAATGTTAACCTCAGATTCCCTGGTCCTGGACTCAGTCTTCCAGGCTAAATGCTGAGGCATTACACTGACCACCTACTAACTGCTATTCCCTGGTACTTCCAAGATCCACATCCAGGGACTTTTTCAAGAGAGCTGTCCACTCTTGCTGCCTTCCAACTCAAAACCTTACAAGCAAGCTACACACATTGCCACTACTACTCTTGTTTGTTGGATGGGCCTTCTTTTCCTTTTGTTTTTGGTTGACTTTTTGTTCAGTTCTGGGGTAGAAGATGTTGCCATAGTTTATCATTGTATTTTTGATCACTTTCAGTCTGTTGTGAAGTAAATATATATGAGCTGGAGACTTACCTGTCCCCTATTGAGGCAATATCTTGGCAGAAAGTAGTCCTATGTACTTAATTTTTTCAAACCTTAATTCCTTTTCTGGAAAATAGTTATGGTACTTACAGCTCTTTGCTCAGAGATGTTGTGAGGATTCAGCACAATTTTTAGCATTTATAAGCCTTAAAGCATGGTATAAATGTTAGTTGTTGTTTGTATCCTAAATAATGCTAATTGAGTAATTACTATAAAAGGAAAATTTGAGAGCATTGATATCTTTTCAGTGACAGTGCTGTTGTTTTCTGCTCTTTCATATTCAGAATGGAATCCTAGACATACATATTAAAAGTGTCCTTTTCAATCAATTCTTTTAGGGAATATTTAAAGTTAATTTTTTAAATGGTACTGAAAAAACCCTTTGGGTTTTTATTTAGGATGGAGATCAGGGTTGTATACTGAAGGTGAGAAGGAAGAGGGATAAGTATTTAGTATAGAGAAAAGTCCTATATAAAGTAGTGCAAAGTCTTATTTGCAAAATGTTTTTAAAGAAGTATGGGTTATTACTATTCTAGTTCCAAATTATCAAAGTTAAAATACATATCCATCCTTGATGTCAGCAAATGGTAAAATACAAAAATATGAAATTATATGTACCATCAGTCATCATTGTATTACATGATTTTGTGTCTCTTTTTTTAAAACTGTAATTTACAAATCAGAAAGGGAATATGGGCCAACTTCTACATTCTGTTTGTGTGACTTGACTTTATGTATGGTTTTGGTTTTTGTTTTTTGTTTTTTGCTTTGTATAGCCATACATACTGCTGCTATGGATATGTTAGGAGGATCCGGTATTGAAAGCCAATGCAGAAAAGCTGACATCATTGCCGACGCTGCATATTCCATATTCAGCAAACCAAAAAGTTTCACTGGCAATTTTATTATTGATGAAAATCTGTTAAAGGAAGAAGGAATTAAAAATTTTGATGTCTATGCAGTTAAACCAGGTAAAGATTTTTTTTTTAGATTATAGAAATACTATAGAAATATAGAAAAATACAATTTAGATTATAGAAATAGAAATATCTGTAATGCTTTAAAAGTCAAATTATATCACCAGAATCAGAAGCCTAGAATTTTAAAATTGAAAGAGGTTTTAGTAGTTATCTAGCTCAACATATGCTGAAAAGAAAGCATTGCTACAGTATAACTTAACAAATAGTCATCCAGCCTCTGTTAGAAAACCTTGTGAGGAACAACTCACCATTTCCCAAGGTAGTCCATACCATTTTTTGATTTGCTCTGGTTTATTAGAAAGGTTTATTTCTGACAGCAAATTTAAATTTGCCCCTTTAGAACTTCTACCTATTGTTCCAGGTCAACTCTTCCAGTCCAAATAGAACAAATCCAATTCTTCCACAAAACAGATCATCAGATACTGGAAGACTATTGTCTTAAGGCTGATTTTTCAAATGTCTCAGATGTTTGGAATAGAGATTTTGTTTAGGGACATTTTATTGGAAAACGTGCTTTTTTCAAATCTTTTAGTGCCATGAAACCTTTCTGAAAATTTCCCTTATCTCTAGTATATTGTTGGGGAAGGACAAGACTGTTGTGTCAGGCAAAATGATGATTCACTCCCTCACATTATCTATATAGCCCTGTGAAGATGCCTCTGCTCTAATATATTTCTCCCATTCTCATACCTAAGAATTCTACCCCTTAATTCCTTTAGATATAGGAGGCCTGTGCCCTGTATATCAGATGCTCAATCAGTTGGATTTTAATCAGTGGCCCTCAAAAAATTCCCTATAAAGTTATATATCACTGTTGATTAATCAATTAAAAGGCATTTTTAAGCACCTAATCTATGCCAGACTTTGTGCAGAATGCTGGATACTTCTAGGAAAAATAATTCAGTAAGCCATATTTGTTATTAGCATTTTATTGGGGAATTTAGTTTATCATTATATTTTCTAATTATGTCCGCTAACCAAGAATAAGCCCCTCTAGGATTGGGATCAGTGTCTCCAAATTTTATAGAATTATTTTCATTTATTTACCTGTTTGGTTTTGGATTACCTTTTTAGGCCACCCTTTATTACCAGATTTCTTTGTGGATGAATACCCTGAATTGGTTACCAAGGAAGTGGAAAAACAACAAGGTAAGATGATGATTGTATTTTCTATAGGTTTGTAATGATACAAATATATAGATGTGGTCTAAAATAAAATAATTGCCCTTATAAAGTGACACCAGCTTCTGCTGTAAAAAAAAAAAAAAAAAACTCTTGATAAGTTAAGGTACAGGATAAATAATTAGGATCCTTTAAACCTCACACCTTAGTCCCCTAGACAAAGAAGGGTTTTATTTTCCTCCTACCGGCTGCAGACAGAAAAAAGCCAGAGACCCTTAATATTATCCTTGCAGCCATTTAAAAAAGAAAACTGATTGGAAAATTCAGTTCAATTCAACTCAACAAACATTTATTAAATGCCTACTGTGTGCTGAGCACTGTGCTAGGCTCTGGGGGAGATGCATAGTTAAGATAAGATAAGGTCCCTGCCTCTTGGAGCTTGCAGTCTAGTAGGAGGATAAGACACGTATGCAAATAACCATAATAGAAAATACACATCATAAGTACATAAGGGAGATACAAACACAGTGCTCTTTATAGCATCACAATTAGTTTTTGTTTTTTTTTTTTCCTATTATTGACTCTCTAAATGTTGCTTTATTTTGGAGAAGAATTGGGTTATATCAGAATGTGTTGGAGCCTTGTTATAACACTGTTCTCAAGGTCAATACTATGGGATAGGTTAGGTAAAGTAGCCCAATAATGAGGTTTAATTGTAACTTATTTTAGAAAGAATCCTAAATAAATCCCAGAGGGACCCCATCCCCCCTGCTAAGTTCTCCTCTAGTGAAGAGTTATAACAAGTTTCCAGTATATTAGTTTTTCCTGATTTCTTCCCTAGTTAGAACTTGGACATCTGGTATTCAGAAGGAGAAAGTTCTTTCAAGTAACCAGTTTGCGGGTAAACGTTCAGGTAATGAGTGCTTTTGCCATTAGACATTGTAGGGTATCCAGTGTGACATAATTGAGAGTCAGTGTGGTATAGTGGATAGAGAGCAGGATTTAGCTCTGTGACCTTGGACAAGGCACTGAACCTCTCTGATCTCCAGGTCCTCTGTAACATGAAAGGGGGGGTTGGACTTAGGTGGTCATTAAGGTCAGCTCTAGAACTGTGATCCTGTGACTTAATCTCTCTGAGCCTCACTTTCCTTATCTATAAAATGGGAATTTTCATAGCATCTACCTCAGAGTTATAAGAATCAAATGAGGTAGTCTAAGTGCTCCATAAACCATAAAGCACTTAATAAATATCAACTGTAACTATAATTATTATTCACTGAAGTATTTGATATTCATAATTCAAGGCTGTGTTGATCTTTTAGCTTTCCATCTTCCTACCCCTTCTCCCATAACCCATCAAGGGAAGTCCCCTTTGCAAGAGTAGGTCTTGCCTTCTTGTTTGTTTTTGAAGGTTAAGTCTGCTTTTCTGCCATTGGATAAATTTTATTTTTCTTTTTTGGTCCAGATCTGTGATTCGTTGCATCAGTGTAGGGAACTCCCAGTATGGAAATCCTTTGCACTGATGTCAGTGGGTAATTCCTCTGCAGCTTTTAGTCTTAGAGAGTTGCCTGGGGCCAGCTGAGAGGTTAAGTCACACATCTAGCATTTATCAGAGGCAGGACTTGAATCCAGTTCTTCCAGACTCCAAGATCAGCCCTCTATCCACTATGCCCTGCTACCTCTCAGTGTGGGGTGGGAGTGGGTGGGGGAATAGCATCTTATCTCAACTTTGCATCTCCCAGAACATAGTTGGGCACTTAATAAATGTTGAGTTGAATTATTAAACTGAATTTAAGCATTTTGTTGTTTCCTCCAGTTGATAGGTGGTGGTGATATCATAGGGAACCTATTAAACAAAAGCATCTCAGAACTATTTCTTATCATTCTCTGAGTGGCTGATGTCTTCAAATGGAACAATCTGGGGGTATGTAAAGTTATTAGATGTTATCATTTTATTAATCTTCTAGTGTCCATTAGATGGACTAAGTAATGCACTTTAGGTCACAGGCTTTGGTCAAACTGTAAACATAGGTTTGCATCATATGTACAATGTTTGATAGGTACCTGTTAACTAATGCTTAATTTCTGGCCTTGTGTTGCTGAGATTTGAAGTGCATACATTACCAACTTTCTTACAGATGAAGCTCCACCAGCAAAAGATTGGAAACAGTATCTGCAACAACCAAAATTAGCTGCTGGAGCAGTTGAAGAAACGTTTAAAATTCTTAAGACAGCTCTCAGTGAAGATATTGTGAAAGCTACTCAGGCAGTTTATATGTTTGAACTTTCTGGTAAGGATAAAGTTTATTAACTTTTGCTTTGAATTCATTTTAGTAAATATTTATTGAACAGCTACTATTCTAAGTAAAAGAAAGTGGAGAACAGTAGTAATCTCTTTAACAATTAATTATGATTGGATATACTTTTAAACCCTACTTGACATGTCTTCATTTTTCAAAGGAAGCCTTACTTGCTTTAACCTACTATTTTCTAAGCAAGATTATTTAGGCTTTTGCCTCTTAAGAATTATGGAATACAAAGTAAACTACTGAATTATAAGGCATGAGCCAATTTTGAGGGGGAGAAAAAGAACTTATGGTCTTCTAAATTGGATATTATGTTGTTTATATATGTTTTATAAAAAGCCAGTTTCTGTGGTTATATTCTAAAATATTAAACTCTTATATAATCCTCTTTTTTAGTCCCTTGTCAAGTTTTAAAAACAAACATAACTTTTATGTATATTGTGAAGGTGAAGATGGTGGAACTTGGTACCTTGATCTTAAAAACAATGGTGGGACTGCTGGATCTGGACATCCTAGTGAACCGGTAGATGTGGTAATGACAATGACCACTAGTGATTTTGTGAAAATGTTTTCAGGTAAGTTTCTAAATAACTCCATTTAATGTATATATGTGTTTGTATGTGCATGTGTGTTTTAAGCCAGTATATGAATATAATCTTAATTTTAAAGTACATGCTTAATCTCTTCCTTAGTAATTAAAAATAAGAACTTTTTAAATACAGGAAGTTCCCGTAAATTTTGAGCAACTCCTTACATCTTAGAATATAGTCACTCCATCACCCCTACATTTCCCAATTCCTGTACTATAGCATTTTTTCTTTTCAATCCTGAATGCTACTTGGTTAACACAGGAGGGATTTATTTATTATATTTGGGGTAACAGATCCCTGGAGATAAAGAATTTTAGTCTTTTTTATTTTATTTATTTATTTGAAACAAATGCAAAATAAAAAAAAAATAGAAAAAGAAAAGAGAAAATAAGAAACATTGTCATGTATCCAGTAGAGCATCATGGAGGATTCAAAATAATATAACAATAAATTTCCATTTCAAGAAAACATAATAATAGAAAACATTGTATTCATAATTGTCCATGTTTTCTTGGCTTTCCTGTAGGTTTTCTTTTGTTCTCAGCTGTATACTTTTCACTTTACCCTTTCTTCCCCTCCCTTCAAGCAGGCTAGTTAAGCATGGATATATGTTTGATTGTATATACATACATGCATGCATATACACACAAATACATATATACATACTTATGTATAGATATATCTACAATATTAATATAGTTGACATAGAATTTAGATTTCTCTCTAGGTTGAATCTTTTATAAGTCTGACTTTAAGATCAATGATTAATACCCCTACTTTTTTTTTTTATTCTTCTGATCATTATCATCTTTTTTTCCCCTGCTAACTCTTCTACTTTACTTTTGTTAATTTACCTAGCTATTACTTAATCTGCTCACCCTACCCTCCATGGATTCACTGTCCTTCCCCAACCTTTCCCTTCCCATTTATCCCATTTCTATTAATCTACCCACTTTATTCCAATCCCATTATTCTAAACCTCCTTTTATCCTATCTTATCTTGTGTCTCTCCTTTTCCTCCCTCTTTGTCCCTTTCCCATTAATCCACACTCCTTATCCCATTCCTGTTGATTTACACACCTTTCTAAACCCCACCTTATATTATTCCTTCCTCCCTTATTTCTTTATAGATTTTGGAGGGTACTGTATCTTTCTTGATATATATTTGTATTGTTCCTCCTTTAACCCATTCCTGATTTGAGTAGGTTTTCAGAACTACCAGTCCTTCTCCCCCATCTAATTCTTCTGTATTGGTTCTTGCTATTGTACCTCATTTGTGTAGTATAATTACTATTGTTACTCTTTCCTAAATAATTTTGCCTTTTAAAGTCACATCATACTCAGTTCTATCCTAATCTTTCTTTTACCCAATCAGTAATGTTAATTTTAAACAAGTAGGCATTTTCATGTAAAAAACAATTTGTCTCTGTTGAGTCTCTTGAAATTAATCTTTGATGTTAGCTTTTATACATTAAATTTTCTGTTGAAAAACTATAGTCTTAAAAAGAATTCTTACACTTAAATTATCTGTTTTCAACAGCAATTTGACAACAAAAATGTTAAACTTAGTTCAGAACTATTTATAGAGAAAATAGGAATGTCTTGGGGAACATTCTGGTAGAGCTACTTTTGTGATAAAGAACACCCCAATGTCAGCCTGTCTTTGAAACTCCTGAGCTGTTTATGCTAATCTAGCCACTTATATCTGGGACCAACAGAAAAATTCCTGAGGAGATGATTTAATTCAGGATCCATTCTAGAGCTATGCCAAAAAAAAGTCACGTGCATCCTGCACTCACTTAAGAGCCTTGTATTTATAATAGTTAGAATCTCCAAGTTTTATGGAGCATTCCCACAATTAGAACTCAAGTAACTTCAGATACTCAATAAAATAATATTGTAATAGACAGATTCAGTTCTTTATTTCAGCTCAGCAAGTATTTCCTGTATGTTCAGCACTGTGCTGTAGGTGCTGAGATTATGAAGACAAAAATGAAGCACCCTATTCTCAAGGAGCTTAAATACTACTGCCAGTAAACATGAACACAGATAAGCAAATGGAATATTTATGCAAAATAAGTTCAGAATAATAACTGAGAATTGGAGGTATCACTCTGAATTGAAGGAGTCAGAAAAGATTTCTTGTGAGAAGTAACATTTGAACTGAGGCTTGAAGGAATCTAAGATTTTCTTCCTAAAGGTGGAAATGAAGAGGGGAGAGCAACATTTGTGAAAAATGTAAAGGTGGGGAATGGATTGTCCTCTACAAGGAACAACACATGTGGCCAGTTTGGCTAAATTATGAGGGTCAATAATATTTGTCCTACAGGCAGTAGGGAGCCATTGAAACTTTCTGAGCCAGAGGAACAACGTAGACTATCTGGGCTTTAGGAATATCAGGTTAGCAGCTTGTGAAGGATGGATTAGAAAGAGGAAAGGAGAGACTTGAGGCAGGGAGACCAAATAGAAGGCCAGTAAATGGCCCAAATGCAGTAGGATTTAAATTAAGAAAGTTGTGATGTAATATAGATGGAGAGATGTGGTGATGAGAGATCTTAGGGATGGGGTAATAGGGACAAGACTTCACAACTGATTAGATATGAGAGTCAGTGAGAATAAAAAATTGAGGATGACCCCACTGTTTTGAAACCTGAGTGATAAAAGAGTGATATTCTTGACAGAAATAGAGGAGTTAGGAGAAAGATTAGGAGTTTTATAGTATTTATTAGACCCAAAGCTTTTGTTCTGCTTACATCTTTATTTTTTTATTTTTTTTCCTTGCTTACAGCTTTATAATTCACTTTAAAAATCACATACAAATCACATAGTATCTCTCCATAAGTTTTGCTTTTGAACCAAAGCTACAAATTTCTGATTTAATCAGATAAGCATTATTTTTTCAGCTGTAACCTATAAATATATTTGATCAATATAAATAATTTTTCTGATCTTTTTAAAAACTTGAGTTTTCTTAATGTGAAATTTCTGAGATTTTTTACATACCCTTGATTATTAATTTTTGCAAATTAGCTAAAATCCTGTAAATATGTCATTTTGGTAACTTATAATGAAATATAAATTTCTTGATTACTAATCAAGAGAGATCAGGACACTCACTCCTTTCATCTCACCATTAGCATGTATCCTTGTGAACTCAGAATACAGTACACTTTGTAAATATGATGATCTTTTATCAATTTATAATGGGAGCCCATTTTTATTTTCATATATCTTATAAATATGCTCACTTAGACTGATCAATAAGGGCCAGTGGAATACAGCACAAGATTACACAGTTTATAGACAAATTAAGACTTTGCCATAGAATTAAGATTCCTTTCTCTTTTTTCCCATTCTCTTTTCCTCCCTCCCCCACTTTTCCCCTTTATTTATGTCGTCATAGAATCTTGAGGTAAGAAAACATGTTTCTGTGTCCTGGTTATTTAGATTATATTTTGTATTGATATCTATTGTTTCCTCCTCTAGAAAAGGAAAGCTCCTTAAAGGCATAGACTGTATTTTTTTGTCATCTTTGCCTAGCACAAAGCCTTTACATATTGTAGACACTTAATAATTGCTTGCTGAATAATTTGATAGGCATTTAATCAGTGTTCTAATCAAGTAAAATTGCCTCTTTTGGTCAATAGAGGGCATTACAAGATAAAGATGACCTCATCAAAGCTTTTTTTTTTTTTTTTTTAATCCTTGAAAGACAAATTTTGGTGAATTTTTGATTAGCAGAAATATCTAAGACAAAATGTTACTTCTGGGGACAATCTTAAACTTTTTAATATAATTGAAATTTGAATATATACAATATATATTATATGGTACATTGAATTATTTTGAAAACTAGTTCATTTTATAGACTAGATGTGTTCCTTAAAAGCAAATATTTATACATTGACTCATTTTCCCATTTTAGAGTTACATTATGCCTGATCTAACACTTTACAATTTACAAAGCATTTTCCTCACAATAATTCTCTGAATTGTAGTGTTAAAAAGTATTTCTTTTTGTTAAAAATTTTAAAAATGCTATTTCCATTTTCCAGATTAAAAAAAAAAATGGCTTCGAAGAGGTTATAATTTGCCCACAGTCCTGTAGCTAGTAAGAGGGGAGAGGCTGTATTTGAATTGTTTTTTAATCCATAATTTGAGAGTTCTCTAAAATCTTTTAGAAATATTCTTAATCTTTTTAAGAGAGAGAGGTCATAGATTCCTTCAGCAAGTCTGATGAAACCTCCTCAGAAGAATGTTTTTAACCTCTTCCTGTTGTTCTGTGAAGGCTGATTCCTATTAGATAGGAAACATTAAAAAGAAAGTGAGAGAAAAAAAATGTTTTTAAATGTGTAAAATAAAATTAAGATTAAAAAGACCAATTATATTGAAATACATCTATCGAAATATTTTTAAAACAAATGAACAGTCTTCAAATTAAGAACCTCTGAACTTAAAGGCACCTTGTAAATCTTTGTACAAAGCTAAAAATCCTTTTATAATTCATCTTCTGATTGATTTATACTTATAAGTTTAGGTTATTTAATAACCATATTTCTTAAGTCAGATCCTTAAATTGTTAATTATTTTGCAAGGTACTTGAAAAATAATGCTTATTATTTAGTTGCAAAACCCAGAACATTGATATAAAGAAACTTTTGAGTGAAGTCCAATTTCAGTGATGGTTTGATTACCAGCAATAGGTCCTCCTGTCCTTAGCAGAGGGGAAAAAAAATCTGGACTACAGTTGTTTAGTAGATCATTTTCTTTTGTCACTGATGATTATAGTTAAAATCACTATTAATCTCATTATGTTAGCTCAAATCAGATAGTTTGTATATTATGACTAACTACTGTTTTGCTTCTTGTGTCTGGATCTGCAATACAAGTTGATACAGAAGAGAAACATATTTGTGTTTCTGTGAAATATAATTGGTATTTTGGGTAGTGGTGGTGCTATTTGAAAGAATCCCCTTGATATACTTCTTGCATTTTTTACATATACAAATATGTCGTGACTCAGAAATCTCCAGCAGTTTTATCTATAGGATAAAATATAGACTTCTCTCTATGGCTTTTAAAGCCCTTCAGAAATCTAGCTTGTGGTTGAATCCTTTCCAGGCTTACCTTTCCTTATATTGCTGTCCTTTACGTATTTTCTATTCCAGTCAAAGTAATCTGTTTGAAATTTCCTGTTCACAGTATCCCATCTGCTGTCTTTATAGTTTTTTGCTTAGATCACTGTCCCCCAGGCCTAAAACACACTTTTTTTTTTCATATTTCCTCTATAGAACTCCAATCTTTTTAAGCTCAAGCAGTATTCCAGAAGAAAATCATCTCTTGTCCCCTAATAATTCATTGTGCTCTTTCCCTATTTTTAATATATTATTAGTGTAATTTTCTTCCTTCCAACAATCCTTCCTTCCCCCAAATTAAAAAAAAAATTGTATCTGAGCCCCTTGAAGATAGAAACTGGTTTGGCTTTGTATTCCTACCACCTAGTCAATTATCTGACTCACAGTAGGTATTTCTTTTTAAATGCTTTTATATTTTAAAGTTTAAACTTTGTGATATATTTTAAAATAAACTACAAAAGTTATGTCTTATTTAATAACCACTTATTCCAATGACTTTAATATGCTTGTTTAGTGTTCAGGTTTTGATCATTATTTAAATACAGAATAGATCTTTTTCCCCTTTAGTTTTTGTTTCTACTTAGCTTTTATCTTTTCTCTATTCCTTAGTTAACTTTTGATTCAAGGAATGGAGAATTTTACTACTGTGCTGTTATAAAATGCTTTAATAAGGAGAATAACATCTCTGTACCTACCTATATAAAGAATTTTATAGAATTGTAGTAGATTCCTTTAATAGTGAATATTATAGCTATAGTAAGCATATGTGCAAGTGAATTAATGTCCATTTTTTCCACTTGATTTTTTTTTTCTTTTCTGTTTCAGGAAAACTAAAGCCAGCAATGGCATTCATGTCAGGGAAGTTAAAGATTAAAGGTAACATGGCTCTAGCAATCAAGTTGGAAAGGTTGATGACTCAGATGAACTCCAGACTGTAATACGAATGGAGTTCTTGTTACATATGTAGACCATTTGGCCTTAAAGAGTAAAAACTCATTGTTTAAAATTAGGCTGTTCACCTTGTTTTGCCTATCATGAAGAAACATGTTTGATTTGTATGTCAATATAACTTAATAATTAAAACAGAAAGCAAAAATGATTCTGGCTTAGTTAAATGAACCATAGGATATTATTGTTTCTTATATATTCCTAACAGAGAAATACTGAATCTACCAAACCAACTGGCTGAATTTTCTTTTGTCACTAAGTATAAATCAGAGAAATTCTCTTGTTCAGTATTGGGTGTTTTGCGGTGCATAAAATTGTATTTGATCTTTAAGGATCAGAAGTCAAAATTGTGTATCTTTATAGTTTTATTCTAGATAGTATAAGCAAGCTAGTTCATTTGAAAATTGAGGGGTTTTTAAAACCTTGGATTAATGGAAAATTTTGCTGATATTTTGGATTTTTAAATAGTTATATTTTTAAGGAGATATCAGTAATGTTAACAGCTAAAGAAATTTAAAATGTTCTGGGGGTTTTTGTTGTTTATTATTAACTTTCTTTTCTGGTGCAAGACATCTTACAAGAAGACAATTTAAGTGTAAATCAACTAATTGTAATATCAGTTCTGCTTATGTTATATGTAAATGCTCTGAAATAAACTTTCTCACCTAGTCTATATAATTGTTGCTTCTTCTTCTTTTTTTTTTTTTAAATCATAGAGGCATATACCCTAACAAGTTAATCAAAGACAAAAGCAAAGATCCAGTGTAAACCAAAATATTCCTAAATCCTAAAAAACCAACTGGAAACAAAAAGGGTTGACCCCTCTTATTTTAGGGGGGAAGGCAGGAATGACTGGAATATTTATTATTATGATGATGATTACTTAGTAAAAATTATGACTGATGGATTTGTAGAAACATGAGCAGTTTAGTACAACCCAGTTAATTCAAAGCAAAAATAGAACCAAAAGAACAGTATGTACGATAACTATATTAACAATATAAGTGAAAACAAACTGTAAAAAGATATTAAATTCTGAATAACTGAAAAGTCAGTGATGGATCTAGAGAACAGATAATGAAGCATACTGTCCTACCCAAAGGAGAGCCGGCAGATATAACTAGAACAGAATCTTGTACATTTTATTTTATTTTATTTTATTTTTATTTTTATGAAATAATTTTATTCTTAAAGTCACAAACACAAAAAGGGAACATTTCCACATATAAATCATATGCATGCATACACATATATATAGCAAACTATGGAGTAGAAATTTTTGGTGTATATATATTTTTATATAAATATATATATATATGCACATACATACATACACAAATGCCTGTGAATGTATATGTATGTGTATATACATACACATATCAATTCAATATTTTGCTTTAAAAACTCTTTTTTTAAATTTTTCTTTAAACTTCTTTCTTGCTTTAGCAGAGCTTATGATTACATAACAAAGCCCCAGGTCTTTCCCCTGGGCCTTTGCTCCTGAATTTTTTTTTTTTATTAAAGCTTTTTATTTGTATAACATATGTATGGGTAGTTCCCCAGCATTGATCTTTACAAAGCTTTCCACTACAAATTTTACCCCCAGTCCCCTCCCCTCCCCTAGATGGCAGGAAGTCCACGACATGTTAATAATGTTGAAATACTTGACAAGTTATGCAAGAAAAATCCTATCTACAAGAAAAAAAAGAAAATCAGAGAAAGGCAACACAATGCAAGCAAATTTCAATAGAGATCATGAAAATGTTACGTTGTGGTCCATATTTCATATCCCTCTCTCTGGGTGTATATGGTTTTCTTCAGTGAACAATTGGAACTGGTTTGAGACAATTCTTTGTTGCAGAGAGCCATGTCCATCAGAATTGATCATCATGTAATACTGTTGTTTCTGTGCATGATGATCTCCTGGTTCTGCTCATTTCACTCAGCATCAGTTCATGCAAGTCTCTCCAGGCCTCTCTGAAATCTTCCTGCAGGTTGTTTCTTACAGAGCAATAATATTCCATAACATTCGTATACCATAATTTATTCAGCCACTCTCCAATTGATGGGCATCCCTTCAGTTTCCAGTTTCTAGCCACTACAAATCTTGTACATTTTAGAGAGCGTCTCTGTCTTGTCTGGTTTTTGCCTGATTTTGTTTGTCACAAAAGAGAGTTGAACCTACAAAGGAATTAGGAAATGACAATAAAGTAGAAAAAAGATTCAACCAAAGAGAACAGCAGATCATTAGTTATGGCAATTCAAGATAACTTCTTAATTTAAAAAAAAAATTAGCCAAAATACACTTGGGCAATGTGTTTATTTTGTAAAAGACTTAGGAAAATGATTAATTTTAATTACAGAAATGTAGCAATATAGGCCTATTATATATCAAGAACCAAGCCTAATTAATGGACATCAGTACTAGTAGCCATGAAATATTCGAAGAACCAGAGAAAGGATTCCATTATGTTAGATTTTCTTTAAAGAATTTACTGAAAGATAAGAATGATTATACAGAATGAAAAATCATTTTTCTCTTCGTGAAATTGGAAGGAGTACTCAAACTAATGAAATGACAAATCTATTGAGGTATTAATTTTCATTTTTGTTGGTTTGCCTCTTTTTTTTTAAATTCTCCCCTTTTTAAGTATTTTTGGGAGAGAGAAGTATTGGCTTTAAAATGTACTTTAGGGCATTATCCTTATACACTAAGGGTTTCCATACAGTGATTGTTTCTTTTCCTATAGCTAAAATATATTTCCATTAGGGATGGGATCATGCTTTGTATACCTTTGACCTAGAAATAACACTATTATTAGGTCTGTATTCCAATGAGATGAAGAAAAAGGAAAGTGACATATACATGTGTGTGTGTGTGTGTGTGTGTGTGCGCGTGCTATATATATGTGTGTGTATTTGTGGTGTCAAAGAATTGGAAATTGAAGGGAATTGGGGAATGACTGAATAAGTTGTAGGATATGATTTTGATGGAATATTGCGCTATAAGAAATGAGAAGTTTCAGAAAATCTAAAGACTAATACAAACTGATATAAAAGTGAGCAAAACCTGTACATAGAAAAATACTGTAATGATGATAAGCTGTCAAATCCTTAGTTAACTGATAAAATGATCCAAGACAATTCCAAAGGACTCTGATAAAAAATGCCATCTACCTCTAAAGAGAGAACTGCTAATCTTTCTTTCTTTCTTTTTTTTTTTTTTTTTCCCTTTTTACTGAGGCAATTGGGATTAAGTGAGTTGCCAGGGAATGTTAAGTGTCTGAAATCAGATTTGAACTCAGGTCCTTCTGACTTCAGGGCTGGTGCTCTACTTACTGCACCACCTAGCTGCCCCAGGAACTGCTGCTCATCTTAACTGCAAATTGAAACTTTTTTTTTAACTCTTTTTTTTTTTTTTTTTTTTTGCAACAGGGATAATAAATAGTGCATGATTGGCATCACATTGCTTGTCTTAGTAGGTGAGGGAGGGGCTGTTGGAATTGGTGGGGTAAGGGGAAAGACCATTGGATTTAGCAATTAAAAGGTCCTTAAAGGGCAAACTAAAATAACTCTTGAGAAATACAACCTTATACCTCTCAAATTGACTGATTTGACAGAAAGGAAAATAATTGTTGAGGATGTGGGGAAAATTGGAGGACTAATGCATTGCTGATGGTTATGTGAACTGGTCATCTTTTCTGGAGAACAATTTGGAACTATGCCCAAAGCATTGTAAAACTTACATACCCTTTGACCCAGCAATAGTGCTGTTAGGTCTGTATCCCAAAAAGATTTAAAAGGAGAAAAGAGTGAGGAAGGACCTATTTGTACAAAAAATATAAGAGCTTTTTGTAATAGCAAAGAATTGGGAATTGAAGGGATGCCCATCAATTGGGGAATGACTAAACAAGTTGTGGTAGAAATGAGGATAGTTTCAGAAAAACTTGGGAAGACTTATATGAGCTTGTGCAAAGTGAAGTGAGCAGAACCAAAAGAACTTGTACAAAATAACAGTACTGCACAGTGATCAATGTGCATCACAATGATTTAGATATCTAAATCTTGACAATACAATGGTCCGAGACAGTTCCAAAGAACTCTTGATAAAAAATGCTTATCCACTTCTAGAGAAAGAATTGATGGAATCTGAATGCAGATTTAAAAAGCATACTATTTTTTGTTTTATATATTTGTTTTTCCTTTAGGTCTGTGTCTTTCACAATATATCATGATAATATATTTCACATTATTTGGATATAATCAAATTGCTTACTGTCTCAGGGAGGGGAGAAGTGAAAATTTGAAACAATTTTTTATTCTTAAAATTGTCTTTATATAATTGGGGAAAATAAAATATTAAAAAAATTTTTAAAGTATCAAGATTGTATATATTGTATGATAAACATAAAAAACCCAAAGCCATTCCCCAGAGATAAGATAAAAGAAGGAAGCTCTTCAATTCAGAATTGCAGACTATAATAAAGAATGCCTTCCTATCATTAATAAGAGAAATATAAATCAACACAACCCTGAGGGTTTTACCTTGCAACCAGCAAGTTGGCAAAGATGACAAAAGAATAGTCAGTGTTGACACCTAAAAAGTTTCCTCTGGTTTCTGTAACAGTACACGCTCTCGTGGTGGTGTTCCTGCTTCCCATTAGAATTGAAGGCCATGTCCTTTGATCTCTTTCAATAAAATATCACAAACTTTGAAACGGAATCTGGGATCTTGTTTCTAATATGAGTGAGGGTTGTGCAAAGTCACCTGTCTCACTTTTCCCTCCAGTGTCATCTGGATCTTGGGGCCGATATATAAATCTGGACGATTGGAGATGACCCTGGATACAAATTAGAACAACTCCAGGTATAATCACTAACATATCAGATCAACAAAATTAGAAAATTACAATTGTAGGGTGGGACTAGTGGAGGATAAGCACATAAATGCATTGTTAATGGAGCTCTAAATGGTCCAGTTATTCTGGAAAGTAATTTGGAATTACACTTTGAAAAGTTACTAAGCTATGCACGCTCTACCCACAGATAACACTACTAAGCATATATACCATTGAGAAAGAGGGAAAGCACCTATAAAAATTTTTATAGCTATACTTTTTGTTGTAACAGATCAGGAGAGTATCCATTAATTGAGAAATAGCTGAACAAATTATGGAATATGAGGGTAATAGAATATTATTGTGCCATACATAAGAAATGATGAAAGAATTAGAAAGACTAATAATGTGAACACTGGTCCTGCTTCAATCCAGTCTTCATCAAGGAGAGCAAACCACTAAGGGATTTGCTCTACCCCATCACTATTACCAGGATAGCCAAATCTGGCTGATGACCAATGGCCATGAACAAGTCCTCCCCAAATGCCCAGAAATATCTCATCACCAGCTTTATTTATAGTATGACCCCAGCAGCATCAAGGGAAGTAATGTTTGTGGAGAGGCTCCTACCATCTCCACTGTCACACCAACTGCTGACCAGTTGTCCCAGTACATCAGGGAAGTTTAAGCAGCAAGACATTCTGAGGGAGAGACAGGAGGTAGCACATGCCATATGAATCAAACCCCTATTACACTATTACATCCCTTCAGAGTCCGGTAGAGATAGGCCAGGACCCTGAGCCTGAGAGTCGCAGGAAGAGCAGGATTCCCCCACACCACTGGTCCTTTTCCCAGCTCAGCTTTTGCAGTCATTATGCAGACCCTGGAAGGGAAGGGTCTATCTTCCTTATCCCTAGCAATAGCAATGCCTTGGGCCACTGCCATCAATGAGTGTGTGACAGTAGAACCTTATCCTTCCCCTTCCCTTAGTCTACTGGGCCTCTTTCCAACCTAACAGACTGTCAGAAACTAGTGTGGTTTTATGAATGGAAGATGTATTACCATCTACTTTCCCACTGCATATTAGTGACCACAAGGCTTTTTCATCTTATTATAGCTAGAACCATACATACCCAATGTGTACAAAGACATACAAATACATGTATGTGTCACATGGGTATATACATGAGGTTATTTACCTAAATATATACATGTACACATGCACGTGTGCATACATTGTGTCCTTAGAATGTAATTAATTACTCTAAGAGCAGGAACAATCTTGATTATTTGTATCCCCAGATTTTAGCACAAAGTAAGCACTTAAAAGCTTTTTCATTAAATTATTCATTCATTCAACCAGTGTAAAGTGAAATGAGGAGAACCAAGACAATAACTTACTTAATGACCACTATAATGTAAAGGAAATAAAAAATCTTTGAAATACTTCAGAATGCTTATCAGTGCAAGAGCTAATTATGACTCCAGAGGAATGATGAAGTAGAGAACACAGTAAGGAATACTTTTCTAGACATGATTAAGGGTCTGATTTTGTTTTCCTTAATTGTATTTAGTGATTAGAAGGGAGAGAGAGTTTCTATTTGGGAGAGGAAAGGAATCAGTAGCTATGAAGTCATGCCAAAAAAAAAAAAAAAAAGAGAGAGGGAAAAAGAGCTTCAATGAGACATTAAATTATACACAGAAAAGAGACGTTTAGAAGGGGATAAACAATTTTGTTACTATATAAAATTTAATTTACACTTAAAAAAATTCAAACTATATAGAGTTCACCATTTCACATACAGGACTCGTTTCTTTGTTGAAATGTTCTTGCTTGTTTATGATTAAGTTTTTTTTTTGGGGGGGTGTGTATGTATGTTTTAAATATAAGGAGGCATGGAAAGACATCTAAACTGATGCAAAATGAAGTAAGCAAAATATGGGAATGCAGCATACATAATGACTACAACAATGAAAATGTAAAACATAATAGCAAAAAATCAAAATTGGCAATTAGCTTAGCCCAAAAGAAGAAATATGAGGGGAAGGAAGGATAGGACTTCCCCAACCCCAGATTATCTAATATCATCTGTTGATATACTCATGTATGGTGTTTTAATTAAAAAAATTTTTTTGTGGGGGCAATTGGGATTAAATTACTTGTCCAGGGTCACACAGTTAAGAAGTATTAATTGTCTAAGGCTGGAGGTCCTCCTGACTTCAGAGCCACTATTGTATCCACTGCACCAATCTAGCTGAGTTTTAAAATGTTAATAAGATGCAACTTCACTCTGAAATCCCTTTATAAGGTATAAATATCTTTGATTGGGTCCAAATAAGCTAGATATATGCCTCTGGATTCTATAAATAGCTGAATAAATTTTAGTAGTACCACTTCAAGAGTTAAGAATTCCAGCCTTGGGATTAGTTTTTAGGACAAAGGATGCATTTTTCTATAACAAAGGACAGCAAAGGGAAAAAGGAAAGGGACCTTCAATTATGCCACTGGAGCTATGGAATCAGAAACTGAGAAACTCATCCAGCTCAGAGCAAAAAGTCACACCAAAAATAGACAAAGATGTGAGAAGACAGTTACTCTAGGAAACAACCAGATACAGAGATAACCCTTTATGGTGGAGAAAAATGGGTTCAAAGAGGCATTTACATGGCATGGTGAGAGTCTGAATCTAGTCTCAGATACTTACTAGTTTGTGTGATCCTGGGGAAATCACTTAATTTCTGCCTCAGTTTCTTCAATTGTGAAACGGAGATAATAATAGCACCTACCTCCTAAAGTTAAAATCAAATGAGACCTCAAATCAAATCAAAAGTCCTTTGCCTCAGTGCCTGGCCCATATGTAAATGCTTAACAAATATTTATTTCCTTCCTTCAAGAAACAAGCAGAGTCTGCCATTCCAAAAAAAAAAAAAAAAAAAAAAAAAATTACACATTGATGTGAAGACTACAAAGAGATAAGGGATTTATAGTAGCAAAAATTGAAAGTTATCCTTTCTGATGTATGTTTCCTACATATGTACTTCTTCACCATTGTTCTCTCAATTTGAACCCCACTGTTGCTACAGGATATATTCTGTATAGAAAGAAAAGTGGACCCCAGACTTTTGGGGGGAATTATTTTGTACCAACTGCTCTGACCTATCTTAGTGAATGTCTTTGCTAAAAGATAAATAAATTTACTGGTTAATCTTTAAAGGGAAGCACATTGTAGTTGATGAACTACAATAGTATTAAGAGCCATCC
Source organism: Myrmecobius fasciatus (assembly GCA_023553655.1). Lineage (NCBI taxonomy): Eukaryota > Metazoa > Chordata > Mammalia > Dasyuromorphia > Myrmecobiidae > Myrmecobius > Myrmecobius fasciatus. The sequence goes on from JAJPUD010000880.1 coordinate 423,199, forward strand.
ATAGTATTACCCTCAAAGTAGTAGATGTTTCCTCTTGGGATCTTCAAAGTACAAGCAGGAATATAAATTGGAGGTATGACCTTATGGTAAGTTGTTGAAGGTACCCCTTCCTTCTAACTTTACAGAGGTGTGTGTGTTGATGGCAGGAGGAGGTACTATGGTTGTGGAATACTTTTTTTTTTTTTTTTTGCTAAGCAATTGGGGTTAAGTGACTTGCCCAGGGTCACACAGCTAGAAAGTGTTAAGTATCTGAGACCAGATTTGAACTCAAGTCCTCCTGCCATCAGGGCTGGTGCTCTATCCACTGCACCACCTAGTTGTCCCCAAAATACTTCTTATACAATCAGATTTGATTGAAATGTTGATTAGTTTTGCTGAATTTCCCCTCCACCCCCCTTATTTCCTTTTTGTTTTTTGTTATAAAAGATGACTTTTGGATGGGAGAGATAAGATATTGGGAAATAGAGGTGATCAAAAAACCAAAGATATCAATAAAATGTTTTAAAGTGTTACCTTTCATTTGAAGGGACAAATTGTGTCTTTCTTTTTAAATAAAATAAAATAAAATAAAATATTTAAATAAATAAAATAACTACTGAAAACCATTTGTCATTGCAGGATATTTGCTACATTTATCTTTTTGTAAAAGAAAAATGCACAACATGTTTACATTTGACAGTTCTTTAAAAATTTTTTTATTAAAGCTTTTTATTTTCAAAACACCTGCATGTATAATTTTTCAACATTAACCCTTGCAAAACCTTGTGTTCCAATTTCTCCCCCTTTTTCCACCCCCTCCCCTAGATGGCAAGTAATCCAATATATGTTAAACATGGTAAAAATATATGTTAAATCCAATATATGCATACATATTTATACAGTTATCTTACTGCACAAGAAAAAACAAATTAAAAAGGGAAAAAAATGAGAAAAAATAGAATGCAAGCAAACAACAAAAAGAGTGAAAATGCTAATTTGTGATCCACACTCAGTTTCCACAGTCCTCTCTCTGGGTGTAGATGGCTCTCTTCATCACAAGATCATTGGAACTGGTCTGAATCATCTCACTGTTGAAGAAAGCCATGTCCATCAGAACTGATCATTGTATAATCTTCTTGTTGCCATGCACAATGATCTCCTGGTTCTGCTCATTTCACTTAGCATCAGTTCATGCAAGTCTCTCCAGGCCTCTCTGAAATCATCCTGCTGATCATTTCTTATAGAACAATAATATTCCATAACATCATTTGACAGTTCTTTAAAGAATTTTGCCAGTTGATTAGGAGTAGTAAGGAGTTGTAATTAGGAGGAATTAGGAATCATTCTATAGAGAACATATTGGCATGTGTAGTTTTTTGAAAGTAAAGGTCTTTTGTTTGTTTGTTTGTTTGTTTTAAAGCTTTTTATTTGCAAAACATATACATGGGTAATTTTTCATCATTGATCCTTGCAAAGCTATTACAAAATTTTCCCTCCTTCTCCCCATTCCCTTCCCTAGGTGGCAGGAAGTCTAATACATGTTAATTATGTTAAAATACTTGACAAATCAAATATGTGTATATATATTTATACAGTTATCTTGCTGTACCAGAAAAATTGGATCTACAAGAAAAAAAAATCTGAGAAGGGAAACATAATGCAAGTAAACATCAATAGAGAGCATGAAAATGTTATGTTGTGATCCACATTTCACATCCCTCTCTCTGGGTGTATATGGCTTTCTTCACTGAACAATTGGAAATGGTTTCAAACATTTGACTTGAAGAGAGCCATGTCCATCAGAACTGATCATCATATAGTCTTGTTGTTGCTGTGTATGATGATCTCTGCTCATTTCACTCAGCATCAATTCATGCAAGTCTCTCCAGGCCTCTCTGAAATCATCCTGCTGGTCGTTTCTTACAGAGCAATAATATTCCATAACATTCATATACCATAATTTATTCAGCCATTCTCCAATTGATGGGCATCCCTTCAGTTTCCAGTTTCTAGCCACTACAAAAAGGGCTGCCACAAACATTCTTGCACATGTGGGGCCCTTTCCCTCCTTTAAGATCTCTTTAGGGTACAAGCCCAATAGAAACACTGCTGGGTCAAAGGGTATGCACAGTTTGATAACTTTTTGAGCATAGTTCCTAATTGCTCTCCAGAATGGTTAGATCCGTTCACAGTTCCACCAACAATGTATTAGTGTCCCAGTTTTCCCACATCCCCTCCAACATTAGTCATTTTATTTTTCCTGTCATTTTAGCCAATCCCAATCTGACAGGTGTATAGTGGTATCTCAGAGTTGTTTTAATTTGCATTTCTCTGATCAATAGTGATTTGGAGCAATTTTTCATATGACTAGAATGGTTTTAATTTCATCATCTGAAAATTGTCCATATCCTTTGGGCATTTATCTGTTGGAGAGTGGCTTGAATTCTTATAAATATGAGACAATTCTCTATATATTTTAGAAATGAGGCCTTTGTCAGATGTATGTTTAAAGGTAAAGATGATTTCCCAAATTATTGCTTCCCTCCTAATTTTGTCTGCATTAGTTTTGTTTGTACAAAAACTTTTTAACTTAATATAATCAAAATTATCTATCTGGTTTTTTTCTTTGGACACAAAAATCTTCCTTCTCTACAGTTCTGAGAGATAAACTATGCTATGTTCCTCTAATTTGCTTATAATACCACTCTTTATATCTAAATCATGAACCCATTTAAATCTTATCTTGGTACATGGTGTTAGGTGTGGGTCAAGCCCTAATTTTTTCCATACTAGTTTCCAATTTTCCCAGCAGTTTTTGTCAAATAGTGAGTTCCTATCCCAGAAGCTGGGGTCTTTGGGTTTATCGAACACTAAATTGCTACAGTTGTTGCCTAGTTTGTCCTGTGATCCTATCCTATGCCACTGATCGACTACTCTCTTTCTCAGCCAGTACCAAATGATTTTGATGACCACTGCTTTATAATATAGTTTTAGATCTGGGACAGCAAGGCCACCTTCATCAGCATTTGTTTTTTTCATTAATTCCCTTGAAATTCTTGACATTTTGTTCTTCCAAATGAACTTTGCTGGTATTTTTACTAGATCTGCAAAATAATTGCTTGGGAGTTTGATTGGTATGGCACTAAATAAGTAAATTAGTTTGGGTAGTATCATTTTTATTATATTCACTCGGCCTACCCATGAGCATTTGATATTTTTCCAACTGATTAGGTCTGATGTGTAGAGAGTGTTTTGTAGTTTTGTTTGTATAGTTCCTGACTTTCCCTTGGCAGATAGATTCCAAAATATTTTATACTATCGACAGTTATTTTGAATGGAATTTCTTTTTGTATCTCTTGCTGCTGAACTTTGTTGCTCATATATAAAAATGCTGATGATTTATGTGGATTTATTTTGTATCCTGCAACTTTGCTAAAGTTGTGAATTGTTTTCTTTTGTTTGTTTCAGTAGCACTTGCATATTTACTTTATAGTGAAATATTTGGATTTTTCCTTAATACTTGAGCTTAGAAATCTGAAAAAAAATTGTGGTATACTGTTTATCTCTTCTTTTTTCTATATACTTCATTCTTTCTGTAATTTGTTTCATAAATTTGGTCTTCAACTAAGTTTGCAGATTGAAACAAAACAATTGAAATTTTGAAATACTTAAACTGAATGTTCCAAATTAGATGTTCCAAATAGTATGGATTTTTGAAAGTTCCTTCTACAGTCATGTGAGTCCATCAATAAACAAAGTTCCCATTATGTCACACACTGTGTGGGCATTGAAAATGGAAAGACAAATATGAAATAGTCATTGCCCTCAAGGACCTTACATTTGGTTGGGTAAGACAAGGTTTATAAATATGTATTAACTGGATTGCTTTGGGACTGCCTAAATGTGATTCTGGATTGGTGGAGAGAATAATTACTCACTGTATACCTGTGTGATGGGTAGAATTGGTGCAAGAGCTCTAGAGAGGGGAGACATTCTGGTCTCATCCTATTTCAAGAGAGTTCACACTGTTCCAGACTCATTTCAGGGAGAAACTTGTGGGAAAAGAATAGACTTTGGGAGGCAGGTATGTAGGAAACAGTCAGATTCTAAGCATGCCCTTAATTTCCAGTTTGTCTTCTAGATACTTTGGAAAATTTCCCTTGAGGTGATATTAAGGCCTCTTTCTTTTGGCTGAGCTAAAAAAGCTCACTCTCAATAAGAGAATTTGTTCACCCTGTATATTGTTTGGTATATTCTGATCTGAATAACTTTTTTGTTCTGTTTGCTATCTGCTAGACAAATGGGTTTACTCACTATTCACTATTTATGATTGTCTTTTGTGTAACTAGCATTTAGTGGGAAGGTGTCAAACTTATAAGCAGAAGCTCTTTAGATGAAAATGATTAAGAAATCAACTAGAATCTAAAAAAAAATCACCCCCCAACCAGATCAGCAAAATTTAGGGAGGCATGTAAATATAATTCTAATCTGATGCCTCTTTCTCAAAGGAAAGCAGCATGCTCATACTTGTGGTCCTTTTTCCTATTCCCTTCAAGATAAAAATAGAAAATTCCTCTTTGAAGGGGATGGGCAAGATTCCAAGAGGTTTCTATTCATTCTTCCCTACAAGCCACACTTAGATAACCCTTCTAGACATAGATATAACCACATAACCCTCACATAAGTATATATAGAAGATATAAATATCTACACATATATTCATATATATATAACCTATGTATACTCATGTGCACATACATAGATATATGTGTATGTACACACACATGCATTAAACAACTCTCCTTGTTTAACCATAATGCCTCTATTTGGATTCGGATCATAACTTCTAACTTCTTACTTCTTACCTGAACACTATCTCCATGGAATCCATGGCTCTAATAAGTCATCTTTTGCCTTAACTTGCCAGGTCCAGGTCTCCATGCCACTTCCAAGCTTGCTCCAGATGTGACAGTAATTGCATATACCACTCTCCCCTTTCCCATTAGAATGTAAACTCCTCAAAGATAAATGTTGTCTTTTTTGCTTTATATCTCCATCACTTAGCCCTATGTCTGGGACATAGTACTTTGTAAATAAATGTTCTCTCACTCTCTTGTTCCCCTGTCTCTCTCTTTTGTCTCTGTCTTTTTCTGTTTCTTTCTGTCTGCCATCTGTCTCATTCTCCCCTCTCCCCCAATTCCTTGATGAACCAGAGAAGGAGAGCAGGATAAATTGCCTTCAGAATACAAATCTCTTTTAATGACTCCAGGGTTCCCAAGGAAGGAAAGACCTATCCTTTTAATACCATTCTATACCACTGTTGCTCCATGGCAATGAGACATGGGATATAACTATCTATGAAGAATTATAGATGAATATCATATAGCAGGCAGTGGAGAATGATAGGTATGGACACATTGCAAATATAGTCTAACCAATGACTAACTCCAAAGCAGACAAGAATAAAAGATGTTATTAACAAATTGTATAATAGGAAAAAAATAAATTAATTGTATGTCTGTTGAGAAGGAGAAATGACAGATTGGTCAGACATTGAACCCTAACACTGGTGACCATTTGTCAAGTATGGTTACATCCTTTTAGTCTATCCAGTGAAAAGGCTTAGGTCTTTTCCTATCTACTTCCTGCTGGTTGGGTGGAGCACATGGTGGGCACTGGGATGCCTCCTGAGTGTGCTGGGCCTCTCCCTGCAGGGATTAAATAAATGCTTTCTCTTTGTACCTGAAGATGTCTCTGACCACTTAATTTAGGAAAGGGGGTCTTGCCCCCATCCCACACAAAGGCACAGAGGACAGACAGCCTGTGCAAACACTCAGAGGTGGGAGATGGGGTAAGGAATAGCAAGAAGGTGAGTTCAACTGAACCAGAGAGTTTCATAAAGAGTTTAATCCAGACAACAGAGCGCAGGAAGAATATTTAAAATATCATAAGTTTGGAAAAGTGAATGAGGGTCAAATTGCAAGGGACTTTAAATACCAAACAAAAGAGTTTATATTTTAACCTTAAGTAATAAGGAAACAATGCTCTTGAGTAGAAAAGTGTGGTCAGACTGGGGCTTTGTGAAAATTACTCTGACAGATATATGGAGAATTGGTTGGAAAGGTGGGGAGAGATTTGAGGCAGGAAGACCAATCAGAAGAACATTTCAATAGTTTAGGTGGGAGTTACTTCAGGGCTGAACTAGGGTTGTAATTGTGAGGGCTTGGCATAGGGAGTAAGAGGCATTTTATATATATTTTAGTGACTTAGTGGAGAGAAGGTGGTAGATGGAAGAAATGTCTTGGAGATACAAACAAAACTTGGCAACTGATTGGATAAGTGAGATTTCTGGACAGGTATAGAAAGAGAAAATAGATTAGTTAGTTACTAAGCATTTATTAAGTGCCTTCTGTGAGCCAGGCACCATGCTAAGCACAGAGGTACAAAAGAGGCAGAAGACAGTTCCTACCTCACGCAAACAAATATGTACAAACAAGCTGTGTACAGGATAAATAGGGAATAATCAACCAAAGGAGAGCCCTGGAATTAAGAGGGACTAGGCAATGCTTCTTTTAGAAAATGGGGTTTTAGTTGGGACTTAAAGGAAGCCACAGAAACTAGTAAACAGAAGGGGAGGGAGAACATTTCAAGCAGGGGTGATGGCCAGAGAAGTTCCCAGAGCCCAGAGTCACTTGATCAGTGGGGGTGAGATATAAGGTGTAAAGAAAGGGGAAGGGAGGGTGATAGATTATAAAGCACTTTGGATGCCAAACAAAGGATTTTGTATTTAATCCTGAAGGTGATAGGGAGCTACTGGAGTTTATTTAGTAACAGAATAACATGGTCAGACCTTATTTTAGAAAAATCATTTTAGTGAATGAATGGAGGATGGACAGATTTGAGAAAATTGTGGGGAAATTTGTGAGGAAAGATTTGAGACAAGCAGGTCAATAGTATAGATGTGAGATGATTAGGGCTCACAAGAAGGTGGTGGCAATGTCAGAGGAGAAAAGGAAGAAATTATCAGAGATGTGCAAAGGTAAAAAAGGACAGACCATAGCAACAGATTGGATTGGTGGAAGGATGAGAGAGAGTGAAGAGATAAGGCTGATACCTAAATTGCAAGCCTAAGAGACTAGGAAGAGAGATGTGCTTTGGACACCAGGAAAGTTTGGAAGGGGGAGATTTTAGAGAGAAAGATAATTAGTTCAATTTTGGATTTGTTGGGTTTAAGATATCTATTATAATCCAGTTTAAGATATTTGAAAGACTATTGGAGATACTAGACTTGAGGTCTGTAAAGAGGTTGGGGCTGGATAGGAAGATCTGAGAATCATTAGCCTAAAAAAATATCCTTAAGTCCATGAGGACTGATAAGATTATCAAATGAAGTAGCATAGAGATAGAATCCGGATACTTATGGCTAGAGGACGTGATCTGGAAGAAGATACAACAAAGGAGACTGATAAGGAATAGTCAGATAAGTGGGAGGAAAATCAAAGAGAACACAGAGAATATTAAGGATAAGAGAGTTATTGACAGTGTTAAAAACTGTAGAGAAGTCAAGAAGAATGAGGATTGAGTAAAAGACTGGATTTGTCAGTTAGTAACTTTGGAGAGAGTAGTTTCAGTTAAATAACGAGATCAGAAGCTGTATTATAGGGAATTAAGAAGAGAGTGAGAGGAGAAAAAGTGGAGACATCTGTTATAAGAGGACTTCTTAAGGAGTTTGGCCATAAAGGTAGATGATAGCAAGGATGGAAGGAGAAAATGAAGGTTTTTTCCCCCCATTGTATTAATAGAGATGGGGTGCAGCTTCTAGGAGAAATATAGCAGTAATCCTGAGGCCTCCTGACCTTAGGAGTGCTATTGTTCTAACAATCTATTTGTTAAAGTCTCCTGACCTTAGGAATATCATAATGTAGTCCTACAAATATTGCTAATTGCCAGATCTGTTGGTCAATGATAACAGGGTTTTTGAGACAAATGTTGAAGTGCATACCAGACTAAGCTATAACATTCAATATTGAGGTGCATACCTCAGTTCTACCTCTAAACCATAAAATTAGCCTATCAATGACATGAAGCAAGAGATTTCTCTGTCTTTTCCTATAAATTTATCTTCTCACTCCTGATTTTTTGCTAAATTCTTTTGGAACTTAGCCCACTTCAATTGGTGTCATAATTATAATAAACTTTTCCCCTTGACTTGGAGATGGATTAAAGTCTGCAAATTCTTTTGAGACATCTCACAACTTCTGTCTGCAACTGAAACTTTTTGGGGTCTCCTTTGAACCTCAACAATAATATTTTATTTTTCCAAATTCATGTAAAGATAGTTTTCAACATTCATTTTTTTTCAACATTCATTTTTGTAAAACTTTGAGTTTTAAATTTTTCTCCCTCTCTCCCTTACTTTCCCCTCCCTCAGACAGCAAGCAATCTAATATATGTTAAATATGTGCAATTCTTTTAAATTTATTTCCATATTTGTCATGTTGTACAACAAAAATCAGATCAAAAGGAAAAAAAAAATGAGAAAGAAAAATAAACAAGCAAACAACAATATACAAGCAAAGTTGAAAATTCTATGCTTTGATTCACATTCAGTCTTCATAGTTTTCTTTCTGGATGGAGATGGCATTTTGCATCACAGATCTATTGGAATTTCCTTGAATTCTCCTTGTTAAAAAGAGTCAAGTCTATTACAGTTGATCATCACATAATCTTGTTGTTATTACATACAGTCTTTTCTTGGTTCTGCTTACTTCATTCAGCATCAGTTTATATAAGTCTTCCAGGTTCTTCTGAAATCAGCCTGTTCATCATTTCTTGTAGAACGATAATTTTTCATTATTCAGTCATTCCCCAAATGATGGGCATCCATTCAATTTCCAGTTCCTTGCCACTACAAAAAGTGCTGCTACAAACATTTTTGAACATGTGCATTCTTTTCCTTTTTTTTGATGATCTCTTTGCAGTACAGACCCAATAGAGACACTGCTGTATCAGAGTATTCATAGCTTTTTAGCCCTTTAGGCATAGTTCCACAAGTGAGGGTTTTTGTTTTTTTTTTAAGGATGTGGAGAATGAGTATGTTTGTAAGCAGTAGGGAAGGAGCCAGTAGACAGAGAAGAATTAAAGATAAATGAGAGAGTGAGAATGCTAGAGGGATCAATCTGTTGGAAGATAGTATAGATGCAATTATTATGGCAAGTAGAAGGCTTTTCCTTGGCAAGGAAGATGGCCACCTCTTTGTGTGAGACAGGAGTGAAAAAGGAGATAGTGGCAGAAGACATATGATTGATGTAAGACGAAGACAAGGGAAGGTAGAAGAGGTATAGAAGGATTGCCCATCAGCAATGAGGGTCCAGTTGATTTTCTGAAACATAATCTTGCTATGGACCTAATTAAAACAGTTTTGTGATTTTATTCACCTTTATTCAGGTGTATTATGACTAGGAGCAAAGAAAGCAGATAGTGGGAGTGACGCAAGGGCAAGGTTTGGTAGGGTACAATTGTCAATAAGATTAGGGGGCAAGGACTCAATGGTTTAGAGTTGAAATGGTAAAACAAAGGATCAAGATTGGGGAAAAGAAAAGAGTGTGGTTAATGTAAGGGTGATGGCCTGAAGAAAAGTGAGGGGTCAAGGGACTGGAGGTCATAGTGTGGAAAAAGAATAGGGTTTGATATGGGAAGACAGAGGGAGAGGTAGAAGATTATGATAAGATATGGGGATTTCAGAGTTCTTGTATGATGTAGATGATAGTAAAATCAGAGGTATCTTTATGCATGGCCAAGGCATAATGGAGGAATAGGTATCCGAAAGTGAGTTGACTGAGGAACTGAACAGTGAGAATATTTGAGAGATTGTCAATAAGTATGTTGATCTCCTTACATGTAAGATATCTTATAGGTCTGTAGACAATAGTGACCAAGATTTTAACTGAGTGAAAAAAATGTGGATTGTATGGACCTTAAAAGAAGAAAGGTACATTTAGTGATGAAGGGAAGGGAATAACCTGGAAAAGGAAATGGGGAACAAGGAACATTTCAATTCCCTCATTCTGACCAATGAGCCAAGAGGAATAAGCAAAAGTATAGACAGTACTGGAAACCATGGACAAAGAGGCTGTTTTATCAAAGGGGAGCCAGCTCTTGGTGGTTGCTAGAAGATAGAAAATATGGGAGAAGACAAGATTTAAGATGAAGGCAAATTTGTTACACAGATTTCAGAGAGTACAGGAAGAGTTGGATTGGTTGGGATTTGGGGGTAGAAATGTTGAGGGAGATGAGAATAAAGAATTAGGTGGGGGTTGGGGACAAAAAGTTCAGGAACCAGATTACAAATTTTTTTTTAAGTGAAAATGTATGTTGTGAACCACACTCAGTTCCCACACTTCTCTCTCTGAGTACAGATAACTTTCTTCATCACAAAATCAATGCAACAGGTCTGAATCATCTCATTATTGAGAAGAGTCATGTCCATCAGAATTGATTATTGTATAATGTTACTACCATGTACAATGATTTCCTGGTTCTGCTCATTTCACTTTTCATCAGTTCATGTAAGTCTCTCCAGGACTCTCTGAAATCATCCTGCTGGTCATTTCTTACAGAGTAATAATATTCCATAACTTATTTAGCCATTCTCCAATTGATGGGCATCCATTCAGTTTCCAGTTTCTTGCCAGCATAAAAAGGGCTACTACAAATATTTTTGCACACGTGGGACCCTTTCCCTCCTCTAAGATCTCTTTGGGATATAGGCCCAGTTGAAACACCGCTGGATCAAAGTTTGATAACTTTTTGAGCACAGTTCCAAATTGGTCTCCAGAATGGCTGGATCCATTCACAGTTCCACCAACAATGTATCAGTGTCCCAGTTTTCCGCAACCCCTCTAACATTCATCATTCTCTTTTCCTGTCATCTTAGCCAATCTGAGAGGTTTGTAGTGATTATCTCAGAGTTGTCTTACTTTGCATTTCTCTGATCAATAGTGATTTAGAGCACCTTTTCATATGACTTGAAATAGTTTCAATTTCTTCATCTGAAAATTATCTGTTCATGTCCTTTGACCATTTCAGATCACAAATCTTGCAAGAAAGCATAATTATATAGTCAGGAGTTAAATACACCTGTAAAGTGCTCTTTCAAACAAAAGCAGAATAAATGATAAATTCTTTGTATGCCTTCAGGATGGCATTGAGGTGAACCTTAATTAGAAAGATGGCCCCCAAAAGAAATAGAAATATTCAGAAGAAAGATTGATTTAAAGAAAATATGAGATATTTGATAGTAACCTATGCCTAATCATCTCACCATACAAGAGAAAAGATGGTTCTTCCAGAAATCAGGAGGTGATCTTGGAGTGAGAGGTTCAATGGCTGTGGGGAGAAAGGAAATTTTCCAGGTGATATTTACACAGTAGCTGTGGATACCCAAGACTTATTTAAGTTATAACCATTTAGAAAGGTTGATCAGCCTGGAATAGAAGGGGAGTACTAGGAGCTTATACAAGAATAGGGGAAGATAGCAGAGTGTGAAAATGGTGGATGATAAGCACCAGAGACAGTGATTGTGTTGTTGTAGACTAGATTTCAGGGATGGTGGAATATGACCCATCTCTTCATTGGTTGGGCACCTCCTGGCATCAACCTAGGGCTCTTTATACATATTTGGCTTCCATTAAGGGAACCATTGGCCTCTACTATCCTATATTAATCCCAATAAAAAGCACATGAGATTAGTTTCGCATGACTTGTGTTTAATGAAATCATACTAGCTCTTTAAGTTCCTTGTCTCCTTTTTGTAACAGCTTACAAACTATCATTTTGATCATACATCTAAGAATTTCAGTAGAAATCACAAAACTGTCATTTTTCATTAAAAAAAAGACTTTTGCCAATACCCAGTCTTGTTATGCTTCTCCTTTTCTCTTCTTTCAAAAATAATTGACTGTCATTCAACAATCAGCACCACAGCCTGTTATTTCAGCATTCTAGAATATAGAATACTATAAGGTAAGGCCCTAAATTCACTTGTACAATAAAATGCTCATAGTTTCTCTTCACTTTTCTTGGACTTCAACTCCTCATTAACCATTTTTGTTCTATCCTCCTCAGTTCAAAGATAATTCTCCTTGGTAGTGAAAACAGAAGCAAAATAGATTGAGTAGTTCTGCCTTCTCTCCCTCATTCTTTTTCCTTCTTCAGTAGTTTTATACCTTCTTTGATTTTTCCATTACTTTTAATGTACTTTAAAAAAATTACTTAATGTACTTAAATGTACTTAAACAAAAAAAGTTTAATTGTCTTTCACAATCATCCTCAGCCTTAGTTCACTTCAGTGGTCCTAACTTTATCCTTAAAACTCAGTATCACTCTTTTATATTCATACTTTGCTACTTGTCCTTGTTTCAATTTTCTCTCTATGACAGTATTAAATCAATGGATGAATTCCCAGTGAATCAATCGCTTTCTTTAGATGACTCTCCCCTTTCTTCTTTATCCATATCATTTGAACTTTTATCATTAGAATTTCATTCTTTCTATTCCCCTTGGGCTGATCTTCCACAGAATTTTAGGAATAATTTTTTATATGAATTCTGCAATCTGCCATCCCAAAACTTATGGCATATATCAGACAATACCTCTTACATCTCTTCCTCTAGATGAATTTCAAGGTGGATCCCCAAGTACCTATAATTTATACTTCAGTAAACAAATAATTCCACCTTTTTGGTCAGAATAAAGTCCAGACTAGCAGCTTTTTTTTATCTTTTTTAAAGAAGGAAGCTGGGAAGGGGTTGTTTTTAGTTTTCAACATTGACTTTTATAAGATTTTGAGTTCCAAATTTTTTTTCTTTCTCCCTCTTTCATATCCCCTCATGCCCCCAAGATGGCAAATCATCTGATTTGTTATACATGTACAATCATATTAAACATATGTACACATTAGTCATGTTGTGAAAGAAGAATTAGAACAAAAGGGAAAAACAACAAGAAAGAAAAACCAATAACAAAAAAATGGAAATAGTATGCTTTGATCTATATTCAGACTCTATAGTTCTTTCTCTGGATGTCCACCATTAGTCTGCTGTAATTGTCTTACATCATTGTATTGCTGAGAAGTGCCAAATCTATCAAAATTGATCATCACACAATGTTGTTGTTACTGTGTATAATAATCTGCTGGTTCTGCTCACTTCACTCAGCATCAGTTCATGTAAGTTCAGGTTTTCTGAAGTTTGTTTATCATTTCTTATAGAACAATAGAATTCATTACATTCATATACCACAATTTTTTTGCTTCTAATTTTTTTTATTCAGTAGTATTTTATTTTTCCAAATACATGTAAAGATAGTTTTCAATCTTTAGTTTTGTAAGATTTTGAGTTCCAAATCTTCCTCCCTCTTTTACTTCTCCCTTTGCCAAGATGGCAAACAATCTGATAATAGGTTTTACATGTCTAATTATTTTAAATATGTTCATGTTATGAAAGAAAAATCAGAACAAAAGGGAAAAACCATTAGAAGAAAAAGCAAATTTTTAAAAAGGTAAAAATAGTATGCTTTGATACACATTCAGTGCCCATAGTTCTCTCCCTGGATGCAAACAGCATTTTCCATCCCAAGTCATTGGAATTGTCTTGGATCAATGTATTGATGAGAAGAGCTAAGTTAGTTGTTCATCACATAATCTAGCTGTTACCCTGCACTGTTCTCCTGATTTTGTTCTTTGCAGTCAGCATCAATTCATGTAAGTCTTTCCAAGCTTTTCTGAAATCAGCCTGCTCATCATTTCTTTTTTTTTTTTAATTAAAGCTTTTTATTCACAAAACATATGCATGGGTAATGACCCTTGCAAAGCTTTCTGTTACAAATTTTTCCCTCCTTCCCCCCACCCCCTCCCCTTGATGGCAGGAAGTTTAATACATGTTAATTATGTTAAAATACTTGACAGATTGAATATGTATATACATATTTATACAGTTATCTTGCTGTACAAGAGTAATCAGATCTACAAGAAAAACAAAAACAAAAAACCTGAGAAGGAAAACATAATGTAAGCAAACATCAATAGAGAACATGAAAATGCTATGTTGTCCACACTCAGATCCCACAAGCCGCTGCCGCCTCTCCCGAGGAACTCGCTCCTCAGGCTTCTCTTCTTCAGGAACAAAGCTCCTCTTGCGGCCTCTGGCTCTCTTGTTTCTGATTGGCATCTTCTTGGGTTCCGGTGGCACATCTTGTGGAACAAATTTTACTGGTTCCTTAATCTGCCTCGGTGATCGTTTGGTCCCATCTGGCAAGGTTTCCATGGCAATATCAGCTTCCAAGTCACTGCTCCCTGCCTGGTCACATTCTGAGCACTGCCAGTAGCTGTTCTTGGTCTTCCTGGGCATCCTGGTCAGGGGAGGGTCCAGACAGCCCAGGAGATAGTGCAGCTTGCAGGTGTCGCACAGGAGGAGCAGGTGCTAGTCATGGTTCTTCTTGCAAATCCCACTGCTGTAGAGGACGGCTGGCAGGGTGGAGGTCTTCTGGGCACTGCCTTCCTTTTTGCTGGCTTCCTCTCCTTGGGCGCTCGCAGAACGGCCAGGATGTTCAACTTCTGCCCCGTGATTCTGCCCAGCAAGGCCCAGATCCTTTGTCCTTCATTTCTGAGCTTTCCATTCAGGTTCTGGAGCTCTTCTAGGGATTCACACAGCTTGTTATACTCCACGTGCAGCTTCCCCTGCTCGTTCTCCAGCTTATTCTTGATGTTCTTTTGCTCAGCCATGTTTTCCTGGATCTGAATCATGTGCATGTTTCTCTCAAAATAGTAATTCACAAAGTCCGCTGTCAAGGCAGGCTGCTTGTGCTTGCGCCGCCCGTCCACGCTAGAGCTGGTGTCCGATGTGTCCACGGGGAAGATGTCTGTGCTGATGCCCATGAGCTCGGCCTTCCGAATCCCTGGGTATATATGCTTTCTTCATCACTGAACAATAGGAACTAGTTTGAATCATCTCATTATTGAAGAGAACCATGTCCATCAGAATTGATCATCATATAGTCTTATTGTTGCCATGTATGATGATCTCCTGGTTCTGCTCATTTCACTGAGCATCAGTTCATGTAAGTCTCTCCAGGCCTCTCTGAAATCATCCTGCTGGTCGTTTCTTACAGAACAATAATATTCCATGACATTCATATACCATAATTTATTCAGCCACTCTCCAATTGATGGGCATCCATTCAGTTTCCAGTTTCTCTGCTCATCATTTCTTATAAAACCACAATATTCCATTACATTCATATACCATAACTTATTCAGCCATTCCCCAGCACATGGGTATCTTGCTCAATTTTCAATTCCTTGTCACCACAAAAAGCTACTACAAATGTTTTTGCACATTTGAATCCTTTCTCTTCTTTTATGATTTTTTTTTTAGGATACAGATCTAATAATGACACTGCTGGATCAAAGGGTATGCATAGTTTTATAGCCCTTTGGACATAGTTCCAAATTGCTATCCAAAATGGCTGGATCAGTTCACAATTTCACTAACAATGAATTAATGTTTCAGTTTTCCCACATCCCATCCAACATACATCATTATCTTTTCCTGTCTTCTTAACTAATCTGATAGGTGTAAGGTGGTACCTTAGAGTTGTTTTAATTTGTATTTCTCTAATCAATAGTGAGTTAGAGCATTTTTTCATAACTATAGATGGTTTTAATTTCTTCATATGAAAATTGTCTGTTCTTAACCTTTGACCATTTATCAACTGGAGGATTCTTATAAATTTGACATAGTTCTCTATATATTTTAGAAATGAGACCTTTATCAGAAACACTGGCTGTAAAAATTCCCCCCCACCCCAGCTTTCTGTTTCCCTTCTAATCTTGGTTGTGGGTTTTATTTGTGCACAATTTTTAAAATTTTAATGTAATCAAAATTATCCATTTTGCATTTCACAATGTTCTCTAGTTCTTCTTTGGCCAGAAATTCCTTCCTTCTGCAAAGACTGACAGTATATAACACAATTTGTTCAGCCATTCCCCAATTGATGGGCATCCCCTCAATTGGAAGGAAGTTATTTTTTCCCCCTGAGGCAATTGGGGTTAAGTGACTTGCTCAAGGTCACACAGCTAGGAAATGCTAAGTGGGAGGAAGTTTTTTTTTTTAAATTTTTAATTTTTTAAATTTTTTTTAATTTTATTTGCATAACATATGTGTGGGTAATTCTTCAACAATAACCCTTACATAGCTTTCTGTTACAAATTTTTCCCCCCAACTCCCCACCCCTCCCCTAGATGGCAGGATATCCACTACATGTTAATTATGTTAAAATATTGGCAAATCGAATATATGTATACATATTTCCAAACTTATCATTGTTGTGCAAGAAAAATCTTATCTACACAAACGATATATCAGATAAAGGAAACACAATGTAAGCAAACATCAATCAAGGAGTATGAGAATGTTATGTTGTGGTCCACATTTCACATCCCTCTCTCTGGGTGTATATGGCTTTCTTCAGTGAACAATTGGAGGTGGTTTGAAACATTTCATTGTTGAAGAGAGCCATATCCATCAGAATTGATCGTCATATAGTACTGTTGTTGCCGTGTATAATGATCTCCTGGTTCTGCTCATTTCACTCAGCATCAGTTCATGCAAGTCTCTCCAGGCCTCTCTGAAATCATCCTGCTGGTCATTTCTTACAGAACAATAATATTCCATAATATTCATATACCATAATTTATTCAGCCATTCTCCAATTGAAGGGCATCTATTCAATTTCCAGTTTCTAGCCACTACAAAAAGGGCTGCCACAAACATTCTTGCACATGCGGGGCCTTTTCCTTCCTTTATGATTTCTTTGGGATATAGGCCCAATAGAAATGCTGCTGGGTCAAAGGGTATGCACAGTTTGATAACTTTTTGAGCATAGCTCCAAATTGTTGGGAGGAAGTTTTTAAATGAAGAACTTGATCAATGAATCTTGATCAGTTTTTTGGATTTTGAGTGAGGAAATATTCCAGTTGAAGTCAGGGAATATGAAATTTCCCTCAACTTCATGACAGTATGTGAGCTAGTTTTTTGCCTCCTCATAGTTTTATTCTCTGCTCCAAATGGTCTCTAGAATATTTCCATGACAATATTGCCTTTTTTTTCATTCTTTCACTGATTCTTATCCTAATGTTTTCATTCCTTTACACCAGTTTCTGCATTTCTTTACATAAACATATATGTCCTTAACATATGATACTACTCCTCACTTCTTATATCTGTATTGTTTATGTCAGAACTTCTCTTATATGAGGGGACCCAGGTATATTATGGAGGATTTGTTGATTTTCATTGTCTTCACTCAAAAAAAGTCTATGAACATCATTATATGAAACCACTTAGCATTTTGTCATCAAATGCCCTTTTAAGTAGATGGTACAAAAAGCTCAAAGAAGAAAAATTTATTTTTAGATACATGTATATATATATTCTTAAATACATTTCATCATATAAACTCATGAGTTTTTATAATACATATATAAAATTTTATATAAAAAATTCATCATATAAATTTATCATGAGTTATTAATACATATATACATTTATATATGTAATTAATCATATAAGCTAATCATGAGTTTTGAAAATATATATGTATATATACATTTATATATGATATATATTTAATTTATCACATAAACTTATATGATGTTATATTTGCTGATGGGCAGCCCTTCACCAGAGACCTGCATCTCTTCAATTGCTTATAGTCATAGAGTAAGATACCCAGTTGACATTCAGTATATCATGCCCACTCAAGTGTTCATAACGTCTAGGAGGTAACTCCCATTATTATTCCTTGAAGTTCTGCTGAGCACCCATCTAACAGTGGATATCTGTAATCTTTTGTCCTGAAGTTCTTTGCTATTCCTAGCAGTTGAGGCTCAGTAATTATTTCTCCTGCCCTTTGCCAGATATTTCACACTATATAGCTATCGTTTCTGTCAGCTCGTCTAAAGTTTGCTGCAATTTCTATTAGATGGCAGTATTAGCCCTTTTTTCCCCCAAGGAAAAAGTTTCTCCATCAAAGGATCTAATCATGGTACTACCCAGGGAAACATTTCTGGGTTTTCTTATCATGGATGTGTTGAGGTTGGGAAGAGAACCCCAAAAGTTTGGGGTCACAGACTGGTGTCACAAGGGTCTCAAAAGAATTTGCAGGCTTGAACCCATCTCCTAGTCAAGGAGCAAAGTTTATTGTAATTGTAATGCCATTACAAAGCAGGCTGAATTTTGTAAAAGAAATTAGCAGAGAAAGAGAAGCAAGGAGACACATTTATCCAGATTCTATTATTGATATTCTAATTCATAGGTTCTAGGTAATTCTAGAACATAGTTCATAGGTAGGATGGAGGAATAGTCTCCAGAATTTGGTTCTCAATAACAAGATTATCAGTCAGCAATGAGTTGAGGAGTGGTCTCTAGAATCAGGCAGATTTGTCAGAACAATAGCATTCCTAGGTTAGGTATGAGTATGGGGTGAGAGCCAGAGGACTTTGGATTCAGATAGATTGTCAGAACAGAAGCTCCCCAAGGTCAGGGGACCCCAAAACCACCACTATATTTCCCTAGAAGCTATAACATATCAGATGCATAAGAATTCAAATACAGTGCTAGATGAAGATGTCTCCACTCTGAAAACCCTCCCTTGTGCTACGTTCCCTATTGACCTTTTCCCTCACACCCAAGTTTTCCCAGATATCAAGAACATAGACCATGCGTCTTGGAGCTTGTATCTCCATATTTTGAGGTAATTTCACAGTCTGATATCCTCTTTTCTTCAGACACCAGAGCATTGTGTAAACTTTCCATAACAACACTTCTTATAGGCCTAAAATCTTGATAAAATGTCCCAGTTTCTTTCCAATTAAAATTTCTAGGGGCAAATGGATAGGATTAATCAAATTCTATGGATCTGTTTTCCCTTACCTCTTGGGAGTATGGGAAAATTAGATACCTCTTGCTATTATCACATATCAAGAGGAAAGAGAAAGAAAAAACAACCAAACAATTTCCACTATGGGCATTCTCTTTTATATCCACATTCTAGTCATGAATCTTTAGGGAATATCTCTACTTCTTCATTCTCTCTATCTCTATCTAAATAGATGCTACTGCATACTGTGTATAAACTGCAACACTCTCATGGTCATCATTTGTATATGTTCAACATGTGAACCTCAAGGCAAGATGATGAAATTTCCTGAGAAATGTGGTTTCCTATGATATTTAAGAAGATGACAACCAATTCCAATGCAAAATCACAGAATTTTAGAGTTGAAACAGAATTCATTGGCCCTGTAATACAACCTCCACTTGAAAAAGAATCTTCAAGCAATTGAACAAGTCATGGTATAGGAATATAATGGAATATTATTGCATCATAAGAAATCATTTATAAAAAAAAGAATGCCTCAAGAGCATCAAGTGTATGAAATGATGCAGCATGAAGGGTACAGAGTCAGAGAGCAATTATACAACAGCATTGTAAAAACAAATGACTTTGGGAGACTTGAGAACTCTGACATATAATGATCAACCACGAAGCTAAGGGATGATGAATTAAATTATGTACTGTCTGATAGAGAAATGCTAGACTCAAGATATAGAATGAAGCATATGTTTTTTGAACATGGCTAATGCAGGAATTCATTTTGCTCAACTAATCTTTGTTTGACGCAATGAGGGAGAACTCACCAGATAGCTTAGATAGACAGAGTATTTGTTAAGTGCTTGCTTTGTGCTAGACACAGTGTGTACTAAGAACTGGGATAAAAACACAAGCAAGCAAGTCCCTGCTCTCAAGGAAATTACATTCTGATAAGAGACAGTAACACAAAAGACAGCTAGGAAAGGAAGAGAAACAGTTAGATCAGGTAGAATCATGTGAAAATGGCTAGAAAAATGGTATGGAAGCCAAGTTCCAGGTAAGATAAAATTAAGTCCACTACCTACTAAGACAGCCCATTCCTCTTTTAGATAGCTCTAATCATTAAGAGTTTCAATTTAGTCATATCTGACTCTTTGTGATCCTGTAGACTATAGCACATCAATACTAACATGAGGTTTGTTTTTTTTTTTGGCAAAGATACTGAAGTGATTTGCCATTTCTTTTTTCAGTGGATTAACAGAACTCAAGTGACTTGCCCGGGGTCATAAAGCTAGTAATTGTCTGAGGTTGAATTTGAGCTCCATCTTCTTGACTCCAGGTTTAGTACTCTATCCATCAAGCCACCTAGTTGCCTCCTAATGATTAAGAATGTTTCCTCATGCCAAAGATTAAATTTACTTTTTTTTGCAACTTCCATTTACTTGTTCTACTTCTCTCCCAGACCATCAGATTGCTGACAACTATGATTCATTTCGTAGTATCTGGTTTGTTGTTTTCTATGATCTTCTTTATTTGCTGAAGGACATGAAAATATATACATATATACTCATCCTTATACATAGATATATATTAATATAATTAAGGTCTTTCTTATCTAGTTATATTATTTGTGAATTGTATGTTTATTCTTATTCTTCCCCCACCCTCCACATGAAATTGAGTTAGCATGCATATGTAGGATTCCAAAGGAAAGAAAGTCACAAGCACCTTCATCAGAGACCCTTGAACCTGACTTGAGATAACACCCCAAGACCTTTCTCTTGGAGCTTGTGAGGCTTTTTAAGAGTAGAATTCCTTGGGAAGACTCACATTCATTCATATTAATTGGTTATTCTCCTGTGTGCTTATGTAGATTTGATTGTTTATCATCTACTTTCACTTTCCATCCCTGAAATCAGCTGACAATGTCTGCCCTTGTTTTCCTAGTTAGAGTTTTATAGATAAGTGACCATTTCAGTCTTGACCATTTAGGTCTAGACAGCTCCAAAATACCTGGGCTAATAGATGAGATCTTCCACATTCCCTCTCATTAACCACTCTTCAGTAAATTGGGAAATATTCCAGTTCCATTGTCTCATCTCCCTTAATCAATTACTGGATTCCAAAGATCCCCAGATCTGAAATCTGGGATACTAAATAGTATTTGCTCCCCATAAACCATTTTCCTGTGACTCCTGAAAAGGAGGAAGAACCTTGAAAATATATTTAAGATAGGATGGTTCTTACATCCCCCTCCTCGGCCCCATTAAATTACACAAAAAAAGAAAACTGGGAATTCATCTTTGGAACTGTCCCATCATCACCCCAATCTGGATAATGGATTGAAAGGAACACAATATCCCACTATGGTCTGCAGCCCTCCCAAGACTCCATTGTTTCTTTAAATCCTAATTTCTATTTCAGAGGCAAGGCTGACAAGGTAGCCTTGGGTCACCTCATATATAAGAGTATAGTTAACAAACAAACTCCATGAGGGTTTACTCTGTGGTGCTAAAATTCCCAACATACTTGTCTTTGCACTGAAGAATTCTCCATGACTATAATGTACTTCTTGACCCCTGCCTCTTAGAGATTCTAATTTCTCTTAGACTTCAGCTCAAATCAAATCTCTTTCATGAACCTTGACTCTCTCCAATCCCCAGCTACTTCCCCCCATTACTGTGTGATATGTGTCTATACATATATGTGAACACAGAATCATAGTGTAAAATATGTATATGTGTATTGCCTATGGTAGATTTTGTGTCTCCATATGGATCTATCTAGATCTGGCTCAGAGGGAGGTATGAATAAATATCTCTAGAGTCTCTTCTGCTCATCCTTTCTTCAAGGGAGACATTGATTCCTGCCTGAAGAGGAAGCAGGAGATTGGCACTACAAGGTTGGCCACTCTGTTCTTCTCAGGGAAGGAGTACCAGGCTAAAATTATATTTATCCAATCCATAAGTGTTATTAGCCTAGAGGGAAATAATTTTAGATTCAAGCCTTGGTCCTGATTATTATCCCTTAATGGAGAAAAAGTATGCCCAAAGCTATATATTCAAAGGCTTGATCCCCTTCCCACCAAATAAATGCTAGTTTCACAAAGATCATATTTAGAGAAAAGCAAATAAATATATTTATTCAAACTAATCGCCAAAAGAAATCAGAGAAGTTTTACAGATGAGAATGTACCAGACAATGTAAAGTGAATGAGTTTTCCTACTGGGAGCTAATTATCTCAACTCAGTCAAAAAGGAGAGTACCAGATCTCCCACAAGGGGAAATTTCCTGAAGTCTCATAGTAAATTGGAGGTAGGGATGTGCTAGCTCTATGTAGATGTCTTCCCAGAATCTTTCTTCACCTTCCTGAAGACAATTTGGATTCTTGTGTCTTCTCTCTTGAAGATAGAAGGCTTGTAAGTAAATATAGGATAGAGTCCTGGGCCTGCAGTCAGGAAAACCTAAATTCAAATCTAGCCTCAGACTCTTACCAGTTTTATAATTCCAGGAAAATCACTTTAATCTCTATTTGCCTTAGTTTCCTCTACAGAAAAATGAGGATAATAATAACATCTACATTGAAGGCTTGTTTCAAGGATTAAAAATTACTCTGGAGAAAAGAATGAGGCTGATGGCTTTGCAAAGGTCTGTCTCAATTAAATTCATGTGCAAGTCAAGATATCACCTTCACGATGTCATTGGTCCTCTTTGAGAATGAAGGATGAACAGCAATTTTAAAGTACTTAGTACAATGCCTAGTATATACTATGCATTTTGTTAATGCTTACGTATTTCTTTACTTCCTCTTCCTAGAAGTCAGAAGACCAATATTTTTCTTTATCCAAGCAATAAGTATCATGTAAATGAGTTTGGAGTCTATGATTACAAAAGCATTGTAAAAGGGACCTTTAAGTTTCTCCAAGACAACTTCTTCATTTTACAATTTAGGAAAGTGAAGCTCAGAGAAGTTCCATATTGCTTCCCCCTATAGAACATAAGCTCTTTGAGGTCAGGAATACTCTCATTTTTGTATTTCTAGGGCTTAACCTAGTGTCTGGAACATAATAGACCAGATTGTTGATTGGTTGATGCTTGATCTGTTTAACTATACTCTACTACGAGATATTGGTCCTAATTTGATTGAATGTAGTCATTACGGACTCTAGACTCTGGGTATGGATTCTATTTAGTCTTGTGCTATGTCAGTGACTCTCAAACTTTTTGGTGTCAGGACTTTTTGCACTCTTAAAAATTAAGGACCCTTATCAAGAACTTTTGTTTATTAGGTAGCCTTGGGTTACAATAAGAATTGCACTGGTAAATCTTTAACAATGGCCTCCCCTTTTTTGGGGAAGGAGGGAACACACTTAAAATGCACTTTTAAGTTTAATCTCCATTATAATTTTCTCTCTCACTTTCTTAAATCTAAACAATCAAAACAATAAATCAAGCCCTGATTTGTAGTGTTTGCAGGTTGTTGTTATTGTTGTCGTTTAGTCATATACAACTTTTTGTGACCCCATTTGGAGTTTTCTTGGCACAAATACTGTAGTGGTTTGCCATTTCCTTCTCTGTCTCAATTTACAGATGAGTAAACTGAGGCAAACAGGGTTAAGTGACTTGCCCAGGGTCACACATCTAGCAGGTGACAAAGGCTTGATTTGAACACTTCCTGACTTCAGGTCCAGTATCCCAGCATTATCCCTACTATGTGACTTAGCTGTATATAAGGATTTTGTAAGTCACACTCTTATCTGCCTGACACAGCACATACCACGGCTGAAGCCTCTAAGGATGCACTTGCTTGGGACTGCCTAGTGTCTGGGAGAACCCATAGTATGCAAAGGTAAGGTACCACTAAACCATCATTTGAATAACTGAGACCTATGCCAAGGCAAGCCAACCCAGTACTTAAAAGTTACATTTCTATGAATGGGCTTAATATATGCCAGAGCTGTTAAATGTCAAAAGCTCACCAGGGCTGAATAATCATCACCTTAATAAGAACAAATCTCATGCATTTTACACCTAATTGCTCTCTGTAATACCTGTTTTCTGATTATTATACTGTCATGTTAACAATTTGGGTGTTATCCAAAAGACTGTGAGGCAAAAAATTACTTTCCACTCATAATCACTTTTTAATCAGGACTAGTGGATTCTGTGGTTTTTTTTTTTTTTTTTTTTTAAACCAATAGAAGCAATAACCATGCTAACCATGATGTTTCAGTGCTTTGGAGTTCAGAAAGCAAAGAAATCAATGGGGTTCAAAGGCAGATTTGCTAGGAATGCTTCAGTGATTTCAATGGAGCTAAGCTCCAAAGGCAACAAAATATTGCCAAAGCTGTTATGAAGAGAAATCAATGGCACAAACACCTACATTTGCTATAGCCCAGGCTGTCATTGGCCACTATTTTCAACAAAGTATTTCTAAAGGATCTTGGTTCTTGAAAATGTCCTTTGGATCATCCAAATATAAGGGCATGTAAACTGTGTTTAACTCCTTTAAGATGACACTTTACACATTGGAAATTCTCACTATAGACAGAGGAAAAAAATGACATTTATGATAATCAGTACACCCAAATTGCATTGTGAGAGGAACACAGAAGCCAAGAATACATGTGTTCATTTATACATACGTATATATATAACACTATAGATGTGATTGCAATATAGAAATTGGTCAGGGAATAGATTTGGATAAAGGTATGGATAATAGGGATAATCATGGGCATGGGGGTATAGATATCAGCATAGCTATAGGTATAGATATGGGTTTAGAATACAGGTTATATGTAGGTCTACATATGGGAATGAGGATGGACATAGATATAGGTACAGATGTGGGTAAAGGTATAGAAGTATAGAAGTGAGCATGAGTCTAGATATAGGTATTTGAGTCCGTGGCCACACTAACTAGAAATTTATTGCCAACAGCTATGGTGTGCCAAGCTTTCTTTCTTACTTTACTGCAAAGTTAACTAAGATGTTATTTGCATTCATGGCACTCTCACAGCTTCTGCTCTGTTATTAGGTAGGCCAGACATAAATAATGAAGGTAGAAAAACAAATCAATCTTTCACATAAAACGTGCACAAAGATAAACTTACTGTACATCAGCTGACACGTAGGCTTGCACCTCCATGGATTCCTGGATTCCCTGATGTTAGCACTCACTCCACTGATTTAGGTTATGACTGAGTCACAACTTCTCATTCTGTACAATTAGGATCCACATCTTTTCATAACATCTCCATAGAAGAGCCATTCGGATGTCCTGGAAGTCTTTTATTAAATTCAATTAAACAAATTTTATTATGTGTGAAGCACTGTAATACAAAATCAAAGACAAATCAAAAATCTTTTGCATCAAGAAGCAGATATCTATTCTTCTGAGGGACAGAACCTGCAAATAAATAACAATAGTTAATATCTATATAGCATTTTTAAATTTGCAAATGTCCTTACAAATATCACCTTATATTTTATTCTTCCAACAATCCTTGAAAGCAGATACAATTATTATCCCTATTTTACAGATGAAAAAACTGAGGCAGACAGAGGTTAGATGACATGCCTAGGTAGAGAAAGTGTCTGAGGTGGAATTTAAATTTCAACTCTTTCTGACTCTAGACCCAGTGCTCTCTATTCATTGAACCATCAATTTATTTTTTTTAAATAATAATAATAATTAAATATTTGTATGGTCCTTAAGGTTTGCAAAGCACTTTTCAAGTATTACCTCATCTATCTAAGTGAAGCAGCAAATAGAGCAGTAGACCTGAAGTTAAGAAGACCTGAGTTCAAATTCTGCCTTAGACACTAACTGTGTATAGCTGGACAAACATTGTCTGCCTCAGTATTTCCAACTGTAAAATGGGGATAATAATAGCACTTTCCTTCCCCACCCGAAGGTTTTTGTGAGGATAAAATGAGATAATCTTATAAAACACTTTGCAAACTTTAAAGTGCTACATAAATGCTAGCCACTATTATTGGTAGATAAATAAGTAGAAGATAATTGGAAGAATATGAAAATACATAACCACAGGAATCAGGAAAGCCTTTAAGTAAGAGATGACTCTTAAGCTGAACCTTGAAAGAAACTAGAGATTCTAAAAGGCAAGAGGGAGGAATGCATTTATTTCAGGTATGAGGAAAAGCATTTACAAAGGTCTAGAGACTGGAGATAGGATAATGAAATGAAGAAATAACCTCTAGGCCAGTTAGACTGGAACATAGACCAGGTGAAAGGAAGGAGACAAAAAGCCTTTAATAATATAGGTATTATGTTAAATGCTTCATAAACATTATCTCATTTGAAATATGGAATAGTAGATTGAAACCATATTATAAAGGGCTTTAATAATGGCTGGACAATAAATTTATATATTTTTTCCTGGGGTAATAGAGAAACACTGAAGATTTTTTTTTTTAAAAGAGAGTGACAGACCTGTGTTTGAGGAGTATTTCTTAGGCAGATTGTAGAGGAAAGGAAGGAATGACAATGGAGAGACAGACAGAGAAAGACAGAAAGAGAGCAAAAGACAGAGAGAGACAGAGAAACAGAGAGAGAGACAGAGTCAGAGAGACAGAGAGACAAAGACAAAGAGCAAGAGACAGAGACATACAGAGACAGAGAGAAACAGAGACAGAGAGACAGAGACAGAGAGAAAGAGACAAACAGCAAGAGACAGAGACAGAAAAAGAGACAGAGAGACAGAAAAAGAGACAAAGAGCAAGAGACAGACAGAAAAAGAGACACAGAGACAGAAAAAGAGACAAAGAGCAAGAGACAGAGACAGAAAAAGAGACAGAGAGATACAGAGACAGAGAGAGACAGAAAGAGAGACAAAGATGGAGACAGAGAGAGACTGAGACAGAAAGAGTATAAAGATAAAAAAGATCAAGAAAGATCCATAGGAGAATCCCATACTTTTGGGGGGTTCAGCATTAATAAGTTGATAGGCAGCTAGGTGTTGCAATAAATAGACTGCTCCATCTGGAGTCAGAAAGGACAAAGTTCAAATATTGCCTCAAACATTTAACTACTTTTGTGACCCTGGGCAAATCACTTGACCCTTTTTACCAACATTTTCTCATCTGTAAAATGAGATTGTGTTGGTTGTTGTCCTTGGTTCTTGAAGAGGATCAAAATGACATTTCTGTTAGAATCAAGTTACAGTGGGTCCGATACGGGTTCAGAATGCTCTGCCACAGCTCGGACACACACATTTGGGGTGGCTTCTCTAACTTTGCCCATCACGTGTTTCTTCTGAGCTACTTTAATTCTGCTTTGCTTATAGAGCACAACACCTCTTCTGAGGTGAGCACTATATGCCGGGTAGTCCTGTACCAGTGTCTCTCATGTTATGCAATCAGTTCTAACGTTTCCCCGGATCACTGTTTCTGAGCATCATAGCAACACTTGCCTTGTGTGAGTTCTCCACAAATAATCTTTTTGGCATGCATAAATTGGGCATTCAAGCAATATGTCCAGCCCAATGGAGCTGCATTCTCTGCAGAAGACTTGGAAGACTTGGCAGTTTAGTTTGAGAAGAACTTCAGTAACTGGTCTCTTATCCTACCAGGTGATCTTCAGAATCTTTCTCAATGGAAGCAATTCAGTTTCCTGGCATGAGGCTGGGGTACTGTCCAGGTTTCACAGGCATACAACAATGAAGTCAGCACAATGACTCTGTAGACCTTCAGTTTGGTAGGCAGTCTAATACCTCACATCTCCCACACTTTCCTTTGGAACCTCCCTAACTCTGAGCTAACTCTGGTAACTCATGTGTCAGTCTCATTATCAATGTAGACATCCCTGGAAAGTATACTGCCAAAATAAGTGCACTTATCCGCAGCATTCAAATCTTCTGCATTTGCTGTAACCGTTCCACATGTGAATGGTGTGGTGCCGGCTGGTTATCTGTAGGTTTTTTTCATTTGTTTGTTTGTTTTTAATTAGGCCAAAATTAGTACAAGCTGCAGAGAATCAATCCATACTTTGGAGGCTGCACTGGGTGCACAATCATCTGGAAACAAAAAGTCAGGCACCAATACTCCTTCCACTTTAATTTTGGTTTATAGCCTTTTCAGGTTGAAGAATTTACCATCAGTGCAGTAGCTGTTTTTGATGCCATGTTTATCCTCATTGAAAGAGTGGCTGAAACCATCATACTAAAAAGCATGGGAGCAAGCACACAGCCTTATTTCATTCCACTGGTGACTAGGAAAGCATGAGAACATTGTCCATTATCTAGATTCCCCAGGCAAGCTTGCCATTGCTCATACAAAAGCTAACTGAAATTTTCTGGATTATGTGTCAAGAGGAGGTGATGACCCAGGAGTTCAAGGATACCTTCACTGTTCATTTTTATAAAGGTAAGTGGAATAGATTGTCCTGTGACAATCATGGTCGGGGAAGGAATGTCTTTTAGTCATTACTGGCAAAATTCTTGCCAGAGTCCTCCTTAATAGGCTGATCCTACATCTGGAAGAAAATCATCTATCTGGGAGTCAGGGTAGTTCAGAAGGGGCTGAAACAGTAGATAATATTTGCTGCCCAACAACTCCAAAAGAAAAAGGAAAAGAAAAGCCAGAAGCAAAACAGAGGTCTGTACCCAACATTCATGGATCTAACCAAGATCTTTGATACTGTCAGTCTTGAGGAAAATTATGCCAAAATTTGGTTGCACAGAAAAGTTCATCAGTATTGAAGGTAATAGCAAACAACTTTAGCATCTTTGCAAAAAAAAAAAAAAAACCAAAAAAACCCCCAAAATCCCCCCAAAAAACCAAAACCAAAACCAAAACCAAAAAAATCCAACCCAAATAGAGTCATAAAGAGTTGGATGCAACTATAAAATTACTTAACAACAAAACTTGTAGTTGGGGACATGTTGTTGATTAAAATTACCAAGATTTTAGCAAAACTAGGCAGAAAAGATAACTGTTGCTTTTTGAATTTGAGACTAGCACCATTTATATCTGTAACTTTTATTTTATTTTTTTCAGTTAATAAACATTTACCCCACTGAAGAAAAAAAAGAAAAAGAAAACTTCCAGATGTAACCCACATTTCCTTGTAGTGAGCAACAGAAGTACAGAGTTCCTGTGAGTAAATACAAGTAAAGTGCTTTGCAAACCTTAAAGCACTATATAAATACTAATAGCTAAAACCATTAGGCTAGATATTGTTATACTATGGAAGTTTTGCCATGAGTGACAAGTCCAGGATGAATGTCTGCCCACTCCCAAACATCTGGGTGACAACTGAACAAGTGTTTGTCCCAACTTCTGCTAATGGGTTCATTCTTGTTCTGAACAGGATCAAAAGGATGTGGAAGCAATCAGTGTTGTATAGTAGGAAGAGAACTAGCTTTGGAGTCAGATAGCATGAGTTCTAGGCAATCTGCCAGATTTTGAGCAAAACATTTAACTTCCCTGGGCATTAGTTTCCTCATATACTACATGAGAGCATTGAAGTGAATGACTTCTAAGGTCATTTCAAGTTCAAAGTCCATGTTCTATGATCCTGCTAGATGCATTGATGTTATTTGATTTTATTTGTTTCTTATTAAAGAAATGCCTATATCTTTACCTATGTCAATTACCTTAAATGAAATGCATCAGGTACAGGATGAAGAGGAGGGATTTCCTTAAGTAGGATGGGAGCTGAATCTCATAATCTAATGAATACTCCCCATAAAACTTAATCTAATTTAAGAATCTGGGGGAAAATCCAAGAATGGTAGAACCAGGGGATGTACTAGAAGTTGCCATAGAGTCTGAGGAGGTCATCAGAAGTATGACTAATAACCCTAGGTCTCCTATGAGATTTGGTGTAGAACACTACAGTAACAAAATACAGTAGAGAGACCAGCAAGATAGTAAAGTACTCTCTACATGATCATTGGAGGGGATTTATGATAATAAAAAGCTTCAGCACTGTTCTGTTAGCATAAGGAAGAGTAAATACAAGCTTATTCCCTCAAGATCAAGGACAGAGATGAGAGGAGTAGGTCCTGAGACTTGGTATTGTTGTAGATCCCTCCCTGCCTGGATGCTGAAATGTTGTAGTGATACAGGACATATTGTGTGTAGTTTCCAGGCAAGGCAGCAGGTTTAGGGCAATAAATTCTGTAATAAGCACTCCTTTAAAACTGTTTCCCAAGAAAGGGCCCCACATGTGCAAGAATGTTTGTGGCAGCCCTTTCTGTAGTGGCTAGAAACTGAAAGCTGAAAGGATGCCCATCAATTGGAGAGTGGCTGAATAAATTATGGTATGTGAATGTTATGGAATATTATTGCTCTGTAAGAAACGACCAGCAGGACGATTTAAAAGAGGCCTGGAGAGACTTGCATGAACTGATGCTCAGTGAAACGAGCAGAACCAGGAGATCATTATACACTGCAACAACAAAACTATATGATGATCAATTCTGATCGACGTGGCTCTCTTCAACAATGAGATGATTCAGGTCAGTTCCAATGATCATGTGATGATGAGAGCCATCAATACTCAGAGAGAGAACTGTGGGAACTGAGTATGGATCACAGCAGCATTTTCACTTCTTTTGTTGTTGTTTGCTTGAATTTTATTTTCTTTCTCATTTTTTTTCCCTTTTTGATCTGACTTTTCTTGATTAACCTAGGGTTATCAGTCATACCTCTGATGACCTCCTAAGATTCTATGGCAACTTCTAGGACATTCCCTGGTTCTACCATTCTTGGATTTTCCCCCCAGATTCTTAAATTACATTAAGTTTTATGGGGAGTATTCATTAGATTATAGGATTCAGCTCCCATCCTACTTAAAAAATCCCTCCTCTTCATATACAAGATAATTGTATAAATATGTATGCCTATATTGGATTTAACATTTTTTTTTTACCATGTTTAACATACATTGGATTACTTGCCATCTAGGGGAGGGAGTGGGGAGAAGAAGGGGAAAATTGGAATACAAGGTTTTGCAAAAGTCAGTGTTGAAAAATTATCCTTGCATATGTTTTGAAAATAGTTTCAATAAAAAATTAATATATAAAACTGTTCCCCAAGTGGGACTTGGAAGGAAGGGAAGTCCCATCATTTTGGATAGTGATGGTAAGTTGGTGGAGCAGGTTCTGAGAAAAGAACTTCTGTTTTAGCAGAGCATCTTCCTTGTTGCTCCTGTAATGGAGAACTGTAACATTATTATAGTGAATTAGGACTCCAATATGTGTCTAGTTCTAGTCCCTCTTTGGAACTCTAATTAAACTAACCATCAGCTACTTATTGGACATTTCCAACTAGTTCCTAAGCCTCTCAATGGCAGTTTCTTTGTATTGTTTCCCTAAAAACCTACTTTTCTGAACTTTCCCATTTCTGATGAAGGCATCACTATTCTTCCAATAATGCAGGTTCACACGCAAACATACATACACATCTATATAATTGACAGAGATATAGAGATAGAGACAGATTTGCAATTATCTATCTATCTATCTATCTATCTATCTATCTATCTATCTATCTATCTA